>OZ002729.1:33636831-34221831 GCA_963924305.1 Polygonum maritimum
GGAGCAGATAAGGCGGCCAAGCTGGCAGTGGTCTGCTCAAGTACCGGATCAAGATGGGAACCCGTCTCTGATTCGCAGCTACACCTTTCGACACAACTGGGCGATGGCACCAAGGTTTGCTTGGACGTGGACTCAAATAACAATATCATTACAAGCTCCTGCAAATGCTTGTCAAAGGACAAGGATTGTGATCCCCAAAGCCAGTGGTTTAAGATTGTTGAGGCTACTAAGACTGATTCATCAACATTATCAAATTCCTTGTTTTCAGTGGAATCCGTGATCGGATTGCCTTGGAAGGATTTGTTGGGGATTTGGAGCTAAGAAGTCTTAGGCTTAGTTGTTCAGAGGATAGCGGAGATTGGATGGATATGTATTATCCATAAATTGCTAAGAATAACAAAGACAAAACAAATTGTTGACCTTCGATTATTACTAAAAAAAATGATGACTATAATTAATTTTAGAGTTTCCGAATTGAGTATAATGATCGGAATTGAGAGTTGCTGTGCCCAAGAAGTTATTAAGCTCAATATGTGATACAAGTTTAACGGATCCGGTTAGGGTGGAGTTTGAAAAATAACTCTACATAGAGTTGGTTAACTCCTAGCCCTTGATTTAATTTAACGGCTGTGATTTTATCTTTACTTTACTTTATAACCCAGTGGAGTTCCTCTTCCGGGAAATCTGGGGGTCAGGATGGGGGCACCTCTGGCTTACGCAAAGGGGGTGCGCCCGAAAGACCCAAAAAAAAAGAAAAGAAAGGAAAACTGAAACTCAGTTATGTGCCAATCATAACTGAATTTAGTTCAAATGCACCAAAATTGATGTAGGGGTCATATCCAACTCAAAGGCACTATAACAGCCAAAGAGCACGAGGATTAGGCCCCAGAACGGCTGAGATTTTATCTAATTTTTATAATTATGTTTTAAGTGAAGAACAAAGAAGAAAACAACATCATCATCGTTCATGGCTTCTTCTCCGTCTCAACGACAAAGGTGACTCAGCACCCAAACGGTCTCACCTCTAACAAACTCTAAATTGAAACCGATTCAACCTTCCAATTCGATCTAATTTTCAATTCTACTATTCAATTTGATTAGGTTGTAGACAAATACGTGAAAGAAGCCAAACTCCTGTTAGGGTGGAGTTTGAAAAATAACTCCACATAGAGTTGGTTAAAAACATGGGGAATTTACATATTTAACGCATTTGGAATTTACATATTTAACGCATTTGGAATTTACATATTTAACGCATCGGTTTGATAGGTTGCAGATTCGATGCCCCTAGTCTCATTGAGGTGAGACATATGTAAATTCCCCATGTTCTTCGTCTAGGGCACAATCCCCTCACCATATGTAAATCCGCTTGTAAGAATTCTTTGAGCCTTTGGCTCTTCCAGTCCCTTGGACTACGGCACCATCCCTCACCCATAATTTTGTTGACCAAAAAAAAAAGATTAACTTGTACCCAAGTAATTGAACAAATTGCACAATATTGAAGAAGGGGAACTTACGAACAGGCGAGGAAGTGAAATAAGAAAGACGCTGAGAGGAAAGGGAGGAAGAGATTAGGGAAAAACTAGTTATAACCCTTTTCTTTTTGAGCAAAGTTATACCCCTTTTTAAATAAAAATAAAAATATTAGTTTATATACAATATATGTATTATACGTTTAAATAGTACAACGTTAATAGGGTAATAATTGACTTAATAATCGTATAGATAAATGTATTTTAAATTAGAGCAGTCAAAGTTCAACTCAATTCGAATCAATCGAAAATTTATAATTTAAACCTGAACCAAAAGTTATAATTGTCAACGGAAGACTATACTTAATGGACCCGTACTCAATTGGATTGAAATATGAAACCAGCTGACTTGACCTCAATAGTTATATTTGCAAAATAAATAATTCTTTTTGAATATTATAATCTCGTTTTATTTTAGTATAATATAATAAAGGGTCCGGATCCGGTAGGAATGGATCTTACTGTAGGAAATAGGAATGAATCACAGCCGTTGATCACGGGCGAACAATACGCGGAAATTCGGCCCAAAACGCGAAAATTCGTCTCCTGAAAATTATTGTTCACGAGCGAAAAAACCAAACCCTCTCAAGCTCACTGTCGCTCCTTCAACGGATCTCAGATCTGCGAAACGAGTGCGACAAATTGAATCGCACAAGATCTCAGATCTGGTTTTCGACTTCAACGAATCTCTCTCATTCATCCAGATCTCTCTCTCCTTCAACCGATTTCTCGTTTTCGCCTTTTGTTCTACCAGATCTGGTTTTCAGATTTGATTTTGCGAACAAATCTCAGTTCGAAGAGAACAAACTTTGAACAGATCTCAAATCTTGTTTCGATTCGAACTCCATCAACTACGAAAGCAATGGAACCAGGTAGTTAAAACTTTCTTCGATTCTCTCGAACAAATTGATAATGGTGCTCGATAAACTGTTTGGAGTGTCGTCAAAACCGATTGTTGTGCTCGAAATAGTTATTAGAGATGAACAAATATCACATTTAATTGAACAAAATAAAATAATCAAACTGGGAGTAGAAAGATGGCATCATAGTTAAATAAATTGAGCTTTTAGCTGAACAAATTATGAACAAATAACTTACATGAACAATGGCATCTCTCAGTTGAACAAATGAAGTGTATAGCTGAACAAATTCAAAACACGTAACAGATTATAAGGTGTTATAACGTATTTACAACATAGTTGGACAATTACATATATTAGTTGCACAATTATGGTATAAGGTTGAACAATTTATGAATGCGCGAGATACGGAAAATCATGCTTACATGCACTTGAATAAAAACATGAATATGGTTGCACAAACATGCCTTATAGATGTACAAATTTTAGAACAGAGTTGAACAAAAGAGATTGTTTCATTATTGTGGCTTCTATACTTATTGTTGATGTTTTTTCACACTAATGAAGGTAAAGCTGAAGAAGAGAAGGGGTTGAAGATTTCCATTTCTCTTGGAAACACTACGTATTACATCCCGTTTTATGATGATAAACTCAGACCTCATGAGGGGATGGTGTTCCAAACTTGGCATCAAGGAGCAAGCTTCTATAAAAAATACGCACGTGCATATGGATTCCAACCATGTAACGGGACTGTCACACGATCTCGTGATGGGAGCATAATTTGGAAGTACATGTTGTGCAACAAAGATGGCTTTAGAAAGGAATCAACTAAATAGATTGCACAAGCTACAACAACATATACAACTAAACAGATTATTGCAAAAGTAGAAAAAATACAAAAAGAAGAAGAAGAAGAAGACGAAGATGAAGACGAAGAAGAAGAAGAAGAAGAGGAAGACGAAGAAGATGGATGAGGAGAAGAAAGCAAGAAAGTACTCAAGAGAAAGAAACTAAACACTAGATGTGGTTGTATTGCTAAAATGGCTATGTGGAATGCTGGAAAGGATTGATATCTTGTCAAAAAGTTTGAAAAGCGTCTAGAACCATATAATGTTGGATGATGCACAGAAACACTTTGCCAAGAAGTATAGGAAGCTCAATACATTCCATAAAGAATTCATTATGAATTGCATCAAGGCAAACATTGGCACAAGCAAGTCATACAAGGTCTGTAAGGAGTTTGTTGGATCATACACCAAAATTGGTGCAACTATAATAGATTTCAAGAACTTCAAAAGAGATTTGAACTCCTTCTTGATTGGATGTGATGCTCAGATGATCATTGATAACCTATTCAAGAAAAAGAAGATGTGTGATGCCTTTTGCTTTGAATATGATGTTGATGAACAACAATAATTAACAAAACTGTTGTGGTGTGATCCTATTGCAAGAAAAAGCTTTTCCTATTTTGGAGATGTTGTCTCTGTTGATACAACATACAAGTCAAACAGGTATGAACAAAATCCTATCAGCGGTTGAACAAAACCTCATGCTTTACTATAGTTGAACAAATATCTATTCTATTTGCAAAAATTACTATCCCAATTGAACAACAACTTATAGCATTTCAACAAAAACATGCTTTAATGCCTGCTTAATAAGATCTCAACTATTGCCACGTGATAGTAGTAGATCTAGCATAATTCACCAACAACAATGGATGGAGAGAATATATATATATATACTCCAAATCAGATCCCGAAAACAAAAAAGAAGAAACTAATAAGAGAGCCAAGAAAGTATTGGTTAAGGATGCTTCCCTGAGCATTAAAAGATGCATAACCCCTTCCAGATCACCTGGGCACGCATACTGGTATGATCTGGCTTCCGAGAAGATCAACAAATTTGTCTTGTATCGGCCTTCCCGTCCGGGTGCTAATCTTCTTGCATTCACCTCCATGGCGTTCTGGAATATTTTCCGCAGTACCCAGTATCAGATTCTGAAAGCTCTGGTTCGAACATTCCTACTATAGTTTCTGGGAACTTGTTGTTGGTACTTGGCTATTCTGGATTAGGATGCCTCTCTCAATTCTTAGACTACTTTCTCGTACTGGTTGTTCCATCGGAAGCTCTTGTACTTCTCTTTCACGCTGCGGGGAAGCTATTGTTTGGACTTGGTCTGGGCTGGCTTCACATTGTATTTCTCCAAGATATGGCATCGAGGCCGCTACGTCCCTTGATTCTTCTTTGCGACCATCAGGGTCTAGCCTTGAGGCCATCTCTATGATTTTTCTAGAAGTATTCTGGAAGCAACCCAGCGATCGTCTAGATTGGCTTGCTCCCCAAGTAAGGTAGTCAGAGGGGTGTCGTAGCTAGACCTAGCGTCGAGGCCGCTGTAGCTCTTGATGTCTTTTCGCAACCTTCAAGGTCCGGCCGTGAAGATATCCAATTAGTCATTGCTCCGATCTATTCTATGATCTTTTTTGTTGTCCTCCTTTCTGGATAGCCGCATCCAAGTTGACTGTCCTGCGCTTCTTCTAGAAGTAGTCTGGGTGCTAATTGATAACAGACTGGATAATTACTGGACGATTTCTGGATATCTGAATGGTTCCCAGATTGCTCCTTCTTGAGGTATCCTCGCCGTCGTGGAATTCCGGAACGCGTTTAGGAACTCCGATTGCGTCTAGAAACTCCGTCTAGGAACTCCGATCGCGTCTAGAAACTCCGTTTAGGAACTCGCCAGTTTTTTTGGCGACCCAGACCGATTGACATTCGGAAGTTAGAAATTGGTTCTAGGTTTCGAGTTGGCTGTCTCCGACGATCGAGTGTTTGATGTGTGTTTAATTTCTTCTGGAGAGTTTCTAGATGGCGTCGGTGAGCAGCCATCTCGTCCCCTCGAGTTTTCGCCTACTAATCTTCATGTTGGGAGTTTCCAACATTGTCTTGATCCACGACGTTGTCTTCTGCTCCTGACATGGCTTGTCAATGGGATTCAAAGTTGATTGCTTTCGTTCAAATTGCTACTCTCAGTCCCACGGTGGGCGCCAAATTGTTTTAGCTAGAAATCGCTTAGGATGATTAACGATACCTAGCCAAGATCGGGCTAGAACAAAACAAATCGAATAGAGTAATTCAAGAGGAAAAAAACGTGTGTCTTTTGTATGTATTGATTGTGTATCAAGTTGTGTACAATCTTGCGTACCCCCCAAATATATATTATATAGGGAGTTGTTAAAGATATATTCTACAAAGATATTCTAGATAGATATACTAGATATAATTCTATCTTACTAGATTTTCTATCTATCTTTCTCTGGTGGGCCTTTATTCCTCTGGACACCTTCTGGATGATATGGCCTTGAATCCTTGGGCCCAACAAATTTTATAAGGCGTTTTATCTTTAGGGCCTATTAGATTTAATTTTGTTTCCTTTTCTAGTCTTTCCTATTAGTATACGAGGAGGTCTTGGGATGAGCTAAAAATCATCCAATCAAATCCGCAGCTCTTTCAATTGATTTGAGAAAGATAATTTTATGGAGAGAATTTGAGAGAGAAGAGACTTGGGTTGCATGTAAGAGTTCTTTTGTGAAGAAAAAGTTGTAAGTTCTTCTCTTTTGAATTCAAAGTTTGTTTCTTTGGTTGAAATCATGTCTTCTCTTATTGATTGTGTTGTGATTTTTATGATGATGAGTGAGTAGTCTATTTTTCTAGAGTTGGGGTAAAAAGCCAACAAGGTTATGCATGCCAATCTATGAAACCATGGCCAGTAATTGTTTTTATAATCTCTATCTTATATCCTATTTATTTGAAATTAAATTCCTTAATGAAAGTTGAGGCAGGTTCATGTTTATAATTGAACTGAAAGATAAAATTGTGAATTTGATAAATATTTGGGTTTTGAAGCAAAAGTTAAAATTCCCTTGGTATCAAATAAAAGGAAAGCATTCTTGATATTAATAATTGGGTTCATGTTTATGCTTCTAATGCTGAGCGTGTGAGAAATGAGATGTGGAATAGATTGATTGCTCTTAGTTAGAATATTAATGAACCTTGGATTGTGCTGGGAGATTTCAACTGCATTCTTGATAGTTCAGAGAAGTTTACTCTTAGAAGAGTTGATGATGAGGATTTTTCAGAGTTGGAGGAAGCTTGTAATGCTCTTGCTATTCAGGATATTCCTTACTCTGGGGCTAACTTCACCTGGAATAATAATCAAGAGGGGAGAGACAGAATTGCTTGTAAACTTGACAGAGTTATGGTGAATAGGGGCTGGCTTGATGAATTCCCTAGATCCACTGTCTTCTTTGCAGATCCAAATCTCTCTGATCACTCCCCTGGTATTGTGTGTATCAATCCCATTCAGGTGCCTAAGAAAATTCCTTTTCGTTTTAGGAATTATTGGACTAAGGAAGATGATTATTCAGAGGTGGTTCATGGTGCTTGGGATGCTAATTTTGTTGGTACCTCCCAGTTTGTCCTTAAAGAAAAGTTGTTTAAGGTCAAAGGGGCTCTTAGGCAATGGCAATTTCACCTGGCTAAGGATTTAGAGGTTCAGATGGAGGAGAGTGTGGAGCAGCTAAAAATAGCTCATGATGTTTTACAAGCTGATTACTCTAATGTTCAAAAGCAACAGGCTATAGTTGATGCTAAGAAGGAGATGGAGCTGAGAATGAGCCAATACCAAAGCTTCCTTGCTCAGAGGGCTAAAAAGGATTGGCTTTAGTTAGGTGAGGAAACTTCTTCCTTATTCTATAATGGCATTAAGATTAGGAGAGCTAGAAATACCATTTATGCTCTTAAAGATAAAGATGGGAACTGTATTGATGATAATTCTGGTATTGAGCATGAGATTATTAGCTTCTATGTTGAACTTTTTGGCAAGGATGTTCTTGGGAAGCAACCTGACTTCTCTGGGTTTGGAGGTGCTAAAATTGATTCTTCTGCTCATCAACCTCTTATTCAAGCTCCTTTTTAGAGGGATATTAAAGATGCAATGTTTGACATTGGTAATAATAAGGCACCTGGACCTGATGGTTTTGGTAGCTTTTTCTTCAAGAATAGTTGGCATTTAGTCAGCAAAGAGTTTATTGCAGCTGCTCAGGAATTTTTTAGGAATGTGATTTTGCTAAGGAGCTTTAATAATACTTTCATAAATCTCATTCCTAAAGTGGACAAACCTTTTCTTGTAAAGGAGTATAGGCCCATATCTTGTTGCAATACCTTCCTCAAGGTCATTTCCAAGATCCTAGTGCATAAGATAAGGCCCTTTTTGGATGTTATTGTCTCAGACAATCAAAGTGCCTTTGTTCCAGGAAGGAATATTTCTCACAATTCAGTTGTGGCTCAGGAGGTTATTAAAGGCTATAACAGGAAGGGTGTGTCGCCTAAATGCATGATCTAGGTTGACCTTCAGAAAGCTTATGATTGTGTCTCATGGAGTTATTTGGAGAAGACTTTGCACTTTTTTAATTTCCCTGAGAAGCTTATTGGATGGATTCTTCAGTGTGCAACTACTCCCTATTTTTCTATCATTGTCAATGGAGAAGCTAAAGGTTTCTTCACTGGCAAAAGAGGATTAAGACAAGGGGATCCCCTTTCTCCCTTTCTCTTTGTTCCTGTTATGGAGATGTTGTATAGGAAGATGTTGTTGCTGAGCAGGAAGAAGGGTTTTTGTTGGCATCCAAAGTGCAAAAAAATCAAACTGAACTGTATGGCTTTTGCTGATGACTTATTAATCTTTTGTAAGCCAGTTGTGGCTACTCTCAAGCTGATCAAAGACTGTCTCTTAGAATTTGGGGAGGAATCAGGGCTCAAGGCCAATCCTTTGAAGAGTAAACTCTTCATTGGGGGAGTTAGTGCAGTCGGGAAAGCAGAAATAAGCAGGTTTCTGGATATTGAGCTGGGGACATTTCCTATAAGATACTTAGGTACTCCCCTTCATTGCAAGAAGCTCAGGATCAGGGCCGTCCAATGGTTTTTGGAGGCCCTGTGCAAAATTTTAATCAGATTTTAAAGTTGTTTAAATATACTCCTATAAGCATTAATTTTTAGGTAGGAAAATTTTATAACTTGTAAACTAATCTTCTATGGTTGGATGATTAGTAAATTTGTTGGATCATAACCCTCGTGACTATTTCATTAAAATTATTTAGCTCTATGTTTTAAAAAGATAATGGTACAAAGAAAAATTGAATATAATCAATTAAAATTAAAGGAAGTTAAATCATATTTGTATTTTATCCATACTGATAAAAGTAAGTAACAATAAAATAACCTAAAAACTACCCTATTACGTAACAAAGTAGACTAACTTAAACCTTAATTAATAAATAATATTCTAACTATTAACTATATATTGTTTGATAAAACAAAATAGGAAACATTTACAACTCAAATAATCCGTTTATAGCTAAGGATAAATTTATTTTCTTTTCTTTTTTTAAAAAAATTTATATGGTTAAAATAAATAACATTGATTAATAGAATAGAAAAATATATAAAAAAGAGGGACGGGCCCACATGTTCCAAAGTGAAAGTAATGAAAATTGAACGAATGCCCGTGCATTTGAAAAGTGAGACGCGTAAAAAACATTAGCGTTTGGCTGCTGGGATTCGAACCCTTGCCTAAAGGGCAACAACAAGCACGCTTCACCATCTGGACTGGTTTTAGAATGTGTTTTATTTTCCCTACTTACTTAATATATATTTATTCGTAAATTTTGGGGCCCCTAAAATTTGGAGGCCCTGTTCCGTTGGGCTGTTCGCACGCCCTCATGGACGGGCCTGCTCAGGATAACAAATTATGGTCATTTGATTAGCAAGATTACTAGTGTTATTCAGAGAAAGACTGTGAAGAACCTGTCTTATGCTGGAAGAATGCAGGTGATTAAATCTTTGATAGAGGGGGTACTCACTTTTTGGATGCAAGCTTTGGTCCTTCCAAAGAAAGTTATTCAGAAAATTGAGACTCTATGTAGGTCTTTTTTATGGGCTGGGACAGATGATAGCAAAAGAAGCTTGGTGGCCTGGAGTAGGGTCTGTAAACCTTTCAAGATTGAAGGTAGAAGAGGTAATGCCTTCAGAGCTAGGCTTGGGATTTGATGTTGTAGGTTCTCTCTGCTGTTGGGTTTGGGTTAGCTTTGGTGAGTGCAGTGATGTACCCCCTCTCCCTGAATGCTGAGTATGTAGACTTGGTCTAGTATGAGGACGCAAAGTAGGGGGTCTGGCCTTCATTCATGCATCGTGCCCCTAGCATGGCTCTTTTGTTTTGGAACTGGCGTATGCTTGGGGCCTTGCAGGGCGTTCGGTTCATCACTTTTGCTTGTTTTTGTGCCTCTGTTGGCTTGTTGTTTTTAAAGATATAAATAAGCAAAGTCAAAGATTCCCGCAAGATCTTGTACTGCCTTGAGTAAAACGCATTTTGGACAATCTTCCTGTAGGATTATCATCGTGACATCAACTATGAAGTTGTACTATTTCAATAAGCTTTCCAACACATCTTGATTCACCTCGATATCATTTGTGTAGCCAAAGTTATGGCTGTTTTAATGAACACAACTCAAGTTGTGATGGGATTTCAAATTTCCGAAAATATCTCTAATTTAATCCTTTTTCGTGGAGGTCTTGGACGTGTGATTTGATAGCATTGAAAATATAATTTGCCATACTTTAAGACCTTCTTGAACTTGAAAGCTTGTGACTTACGGAAAGGTCTTGGCTTAGCTCGACGATCGACCTCCAACTCCCTCTTCCTAGACATATATGACATTCTTGCATCATTATAGGTTGCATGCATAGCTTTGTAGTGGTAGTACCTTTCCTTAGAAGTTTCTAATCATATATTTTAATCTCGTAACTGTTTGTAATACAGTCGTTACTGAGCGGTTCCCGTCGGTACCGAGCGTGGTACTTGGTGATTTTTCTGTGTTTGTTGTTGTTAGAAGCTGGTCGATATTGACCTTGACAAGGTTGGTACAGAGCGTCTGTTTTGCCATGTTTTGTGTGTTTTGCTTTGTTCTGTGTTTGTTTTGACAACTAGGCTTAGTATCTTCTAGCTCTAGTGGACGAACATGAGTCCTCTCTACTTACCGGGGTCTTGATCTATAAATTTATTAGTAATTTGCTCAATGAACTCATCTGGTGAACTTCCTAAAAAAATATGAAAGTAGGATGAATCGCTAAAGAACTCTCATCACTTACAAGGGAACAATGCATCAACAAGATAGTTTATAAATCAAGTTCTTCACACCACAAGATGTATGAACACGATTTAGATGGTACATAGTGTCTAGTGAAATAAAGAATTGTTATAAATTGTACATTTTTCATATAGAAAAGAATATATTTATTCTCCATCAACGTGTGAAAAAAGTTTAAAAAATTAGTAAATCAGCTTAATACATAAATAGACCCTTGTACTTGTACGTTTTTTTTTTTTTTGCAAACAAACACCTCTAGTTAAAAATGTTCTATTAGACCTCTATGCTCAAATAAATTTTGTCTATTGAACCCTTCATCACTAATTTTTTTTAACATGAAATAAACATACCCTAACTTAGCTCCAACAATTGATATGTAATCGTCACATTATCTAATCATTTTAAGTAACTTGAGACTCTATTAACAACATTTACGACAACGAGATAGACTTAATATATAAAATATACCATCATACTTGGTATATTATTTATAATGCGTGTGTTATATAGCTAATGGAGTCTAATACGGTATAAAATTGGATAACTTAACCAGTAGTCATCAGTTAAGAGAGCCAGATCAACCTTTGATTGTTTCAGCTAATGAAGAATTATCGATGAGGAGATCAATAGATCAAATTCATGTCATTAAAGATCTCTAATAGAACATCTTTGGACTAATATTTGATACTGTCTACAAAATTGTCACTACGCCCTGTTTTCCTCCCTTTTTTTAGATTAGGCTTCCCATTCATTGCAACCGCAGATGTCTCTAATCTAAGGATGTTTATTTGTTTGTAATTTGAATCTTAAGGCTTATTTTCACCCAAATCTCCCTCAAATACTAATTATCAAATAAATGAGATATTAATAATCGAGTATCACAACTATGGACACACTTAGTACGCATTTGTATGAGCACGATTTAGATGGTACAAAGTGTCTAGTGAAATAAAGAATTGTTATAAATTTTAAATTTTTTATAGAAAAGAGTATATTTATTCCCCATCAACGTGTGAAAAAAGTTTAGAAAATAAGTAAATTAGTTTAATACAAAATAGACCCTTGTACTTGTACGTTTTTTGCAAACAAACACCTCTAGTTAAAAATGTTCTATTATAACCCCTCTGCTCAGATAAATTTGTTCTATTGAACCCTTCATCACTAATTTTTATAACATGAAGTAAAAATATATACCCTAGCTTAGCTCCCATAATTGACATGTGATTGTCACATTATCTAACTTTAAGCAATTTGAGACTCTTTTAACCACAATTGCGACAACAAGATAGACTTATTACATATAATGTACCACCATAATTGGTATATTATTTATAATACGTGGGTTATATAGCTAATGGAGTCTTATAGGGTATAAAATGGGATAACTTAACCATTAGTCATCAGTTAAGAGAGGAAGATCAATGTTTGATTGTTTCAGCAAATGAAGAATTATCGATGAGAAGTTCAATAGATCAAATTCATGTCACTAAAGATGTTTAATAGAACATCTTTAAGTAGAGAGATTTGTTCGCAAAAAAAAAACCGTTCACGTATAGGGGTTTATTGACATATTAAGCCTAAGTAAATCCTAATTGATAGAATACTTCATTTTATCTTATTCAATGAACATAATTGTTTTATTTATTATATATTATAAATTAATGCTATCATTTAATGTGCAATAACTGTGACATGAATACACAATTAATGACAAAAATGAGTTCACATTACCTTGACAAAGAAATATAATGAATATGTGATTAGTATTATCTTTTCTTACTATATATACACATGATAGAAGCAACTATTTACTCATTCACTAGCTCAAAAACTCAATTGAAAAAACCTTGTTAACGCTCGCTTGCCCTCGGTCTCAGCTCAAAACTCTACAAACTAGAGACTATGAAGAAAAACAACTTTCTCTCACTTTCTGTAATCTTGATCTTTTACTGTATTACTTTATTGTTTTTGTTTGTGTCGACAGGATCATCATGTTTCAATTATTGGAAAGGGCTAGGACAATGCGATAAACTCTCTTGCGCAAACTATTGCTCATTTTATTCTCATCCTAGTGGTGGTTATTGTTCGGACCCCGGATGTTGCTCTTGTATACCATAGATCTGTACTTGTATGACTTCAAATTGGGTGAAAGTTTGTAATAAATCTCCCATTGACTATCTTGTTTGCAAATGGATAACAAATAACTTAGATCTCTTCTTAGTTCTTAATTTTGAGAGTTAAATCAATTCACAAGTTATTACATTTTCAAATGTTTGGCTCATACATATTTAATTCCACGAAACAACTTAATGTTTAAGTATTGGAAATAAATTATGTATAATACATAACACGTATAATGTATCGTCTCTTGCGCAAACATCTACTGTATATGGACCACTCTTCAGTTTTTATTGAGTTAAAACTAAGAAAGTTATCATTAATTTGCAAAGTTTAAATTTTGGTGACGTAAAAATTGGGTAGGCTTTTGGACAGAAAATATATCCACTAGATTTCACTATCATCCAAGTCAATGTATCTTTCTTAAAAGAGAAGGTTTAAATAAATTAAGAAAAGATCAGCATCTTCGTTGATTTGAGAAACCACCATCTGTGTAAGCTAGGCAATACCAAAGACGATGATGAGATCATGATAATCCAACAGTCGAAACCAACAAAAATGAACATCACTACTACAATTTAAGGTTTTACTAGCGGTTGCCACTTTAAAACTGAGAACCGCTACTAAATTCCTAAGGTGGCGGTTTGCAATAAAAACCGCTGCATCTGCTCGCACTACCTTAGGTCTATAGTGGTGGTTTTTCAAGATAAGGCCGTGGTAGCAAATAGAAACCACCAACCGTCGCAATAGAGGTAACTACCGCCACTACAATACAAAAGAAACTTTTTTTATACTATCTAATATTGCAGTTTATACATCAAATGTGGCGGTTCCTATGCTTTAGCAGCGGTTTATCATACTTTTGCAGCGGTTCCTAAAATATAGCAGCTCTTTCCGTTATTTTGCAATGGTTTTCTTAGCAATTGTAGCAGTTTTGTTAATTGTTGCATCGGTTGTAACGTATTAGTATAACGGTTAATTTTATTGTCTGATATGAAAGTATTGGCTATGGTGGCGGTTTTATATTATACATTTTATAATATGATGACTATATATGTTCATTTATTTATTATAGCAAATGATTAAAATTATATTGACATTATACCAAAACCAGAGATTCCAATAAGAATGTCATACCACAATAAAGCATGATTAATTATATAGAAATTTTGCTTTACAAGCATTCACCAAAAGCAAATAGTAACATATATACCCAATTACTTAGTGGCATGATCAAAATTTTGATCATGCCACTCAGAGCAATAATAAGCTAGTATATTGTAACACTTCGTCTTTCTAATAAGGCGTTTCTTAGTAGTAGACTTCACGAGGCACTACCAAGCTAGTTTGATAACTGAACATTTGGATCTTGTAACGCGGGCACGGCGAGAAAACAAGAAAATATCCAACTCGCCTACTGTAAGAAATAAGACTTATAGCTTAAAAAAACAAAATTTCATGAGCCAATCCCCAAGAACAACACCAGAAACGAATTCAAACTATTCACATAACGAGGACTAATAACCTACAAACCAAACAAACTTACACTCGCTTAGCCGTATCGGAAATAAACATCAACAACTAGCAAAAGAAACAACACCCCAAAATCTAACAACTGTGACACGCGGTACTGCACTGCACCGCAATTTCGTTGAGAGTCGATCACGGCGTCCTAATTACCTGGAATGAAAAATAGTTCCGCGAAGGGTCAAATCCTATTCTGACAAGTTAGAATCAACATAACAACTATGAGAGGATTCAAAACGGATTTTCCTAAGCTCAACAAATGTTGAAGGGTTTCTTGAACAAATAAATTTGTAGTCAAGACCCCGCTGAGTATAGCGAAGTCAGGATCGTCCACGGGAATGAGAATAGTGCTAAGATTAGTCGATAAACTACGAAAGAGCAAAAGAAACGTAAACAAACAGAGTCAGGATCGACCAGAGGATGGTCGATCTCGACCCCTAGGGGGTCAAACCTGAGAGCAAACTAGCACGAATCAACCAAAAACTCAAGCGAGGGCTCGAACACGACGGAGGGAGTCGGGATCAAGGCAAAAGATACGAATTTCAATCAATAAAAAGGCAAATCCTAGGGCTAGGGCTACCACAACAACAACCATACATGCTTTTGACAAGAATTCACAACTATCATGCCATCTAGATCATAGAAAAGTTAACTTTCGCAAACAATTCAAGTCATTCAATCAACTTTCGCAAATCAAACAACTTTCTACCTATCCTTCAACCTAGGAATATCAACTTTCGCAAATAATCCTATTAGAACTAGTCAAGTAATTAACTTTTCACTTTCGCTAGGGTTAATTACAAGTCATGCCTCAATTTTCACCAAGGATTAAGCACAAGATAGGTTAGATATGATCCTTAAGCATTTAAGTCATGAATTCAAGTTTTAAACATGCATGATTGTGTTGGGTTTTTGCCCAACCCTAGAACTTAAGAAGACTACTCACACATAACAAAGAGAGAAGAGGAAGAAGAAGAAGAAGACATCATCAAACCAAACTAAAACTCAAATTAAGCAAAAGATCAATCTCACAAACCTCAAACTTGCTCTCCAAGTCTTCTCCTTAATCCTCCAAGTATCCAAAGTATGATATATTAAAAACTATAGGTTCAACCTCCTTTTATAGACAAAAAGGAGTCCTAATCTAACTAGGAAACACAAGCAAAACACCTTCCTAAAATATAAACTAGGAAACTTCAACTTGCAATCCGGATAAAAGGAAGTCGGTAACGCGCGATCGACCCTCCATAGGGTCGATATCGACCCCTTAAGGGTCGATCCTGAGGCTCTGGTTCCTTGTGCTCTAAGTTTGGTCAAATGGCTCGAGGTCGACCTCCTTGGGCTCGATCTTGGGGTCGATTTCTTGACTTCTCTTCTTGATTTTGCTCCTTTTTAGCTCTTCTCCTTGGTTCTTTCACTTGAATCTTCCTCCTAGCTTGTCCATCCTCTCTTGGCATTGCTCCAAACTCATCTTCAAGCTCCAAAACATCTACAAAACGACACAAATATGCGTAGTTTCCGAATCTCAAGGAAATACGAAAACACATGCAAAAAGACTCAAAAACACAAGACTCAAGCACAAAACACCACTAAATCTAACCTATCTAGACCCTAAAAATCTACCTAAAAACGCGGACATCAAAACACCCCATACTTAGACTTGCTTGTCCTCAAGCAATAATCATGCAAATCAAGACCAATAACACAACCTTCAAGCATAGCCCTTGTCAAAACATTTTAAACACAAGTGAAAAGAAGACAAGTGACTTTAACGTCATCACATATGTATAAATCTCAAGCTAGGCAATCACAATCCAACCTCACAAGGGATATAAATGTATTTCACTCCACTTTCATGTGTTTAGGCTATCAAATCAACTCTCACCTCAATCTTTATGCAACATCTACTTTATCGTTGAGACTTATATCACCAATCTCTCTACCTAGAGAAGTCAAAACACATCAATCTCCATAAGAACTTAGGCTCAATGAAATCTTCATAGAAGACTCATTCGGCCGGGTTGTAATGGGGCTCGGTAAATAACATAAGGGAGGGAGTTATTTGGCCATGTGGTGCTAAATCCGGGAATCAAACTCCTAAATACAACACTTCAAACCAAAACAACTCACTTCTTCTCTTTTCAACTCATAACCAAACACTTCATCAATGACACTCATACCCATCAATTTCTAACCCAAACTTCCATACTACAACTTAGAAATACTAGGAATTCTTGGCTTTGCACTTATACATTTTTCTCTTTTCTTTTTTTTTCTCTGCTCGAGCCTAGGGGGGGTCGAACCTGAGACCATGTTTTCTGGTAAGGGTCGAGATTGACCATATAGGGGGTCGATCCTGAGTGCTTTCGGTCGAGCTTTTTACTTCTTTTTCTCTTCCTTTTTTTCAACAATGTGCAATCCAAGCCAAGAATCCTATTACACTATACTTCAACAAGTTGTTTTTCTACCCCTTAACAATGTCACCACTTTCTAACCCAACCAAAATGTCACTCAACAAAAATTATTCCCAACACTTCATCATCTAAGTTCAATTCCCGGAAGAGGGTCAAGCTAATATAGGCTAGGGATAATCTTTGTGGAGCTTCAAACAAAGGCTAAGGCTAAAACGGGGCTTCAAGCAAAGACAATTCAAGGTAGGCATGGAATAATATGGGCTAAAAATATAAGTTCTTAATCACAATCAACATGCATGAACAATCTCATAGCGGTTTCAAGAAATAGATAACCATATCAACAACAAGAGACATATGCATAAAGAGAGCAAAATCACACATATAAAGAAGAGGGAATTTATGATGTTCTCCCTATATGGCCAAAATTCTCACTAGGTAAAAACTTGTTGGATTGCAATTACTTTCACTCAAAACACATATGCTCAATTTCATCACAAGTCCTTTTTCACAATCAAAAGCAATTTCTCATAAACTTGGGCTACACTATCCAATTATGCCAAAGGAATTACATGACAAGCATGAAAATTAAATTTCATCATAGGACATCTAAGATGGAATGCTTTTCTATCCTAAAATAAACAAGGAAGCAAATATTTTTGGTTTTTCGACATTTTGCAATTTTTTTTTTGGATTTTTTCAAGACTTTTCTTCTTCACAAACAAACTATCAAACTACTCAAACAAAGCGAGCAAAGACTCAATTATATACAACATATGAGACTCTTCTTCCCCACCCCATACTTAAATCATGCAATGTCCCCATGCATGAAAACATATGACAAAGTAAAGAGAAAAGAAGAAGGAGACTCACAAAAACCAAAGGAAGCTTGGTTGGAGATGGAGCAAAGAAGGCATGTGTGTTGGCACGACCCTGAGGGAGGTCGATAACAACCCTCTTAGGGTCGATCCTGAGAGCTAATGTACCTCGTGTGAAGTCATCTTTTCCTGTCCTTTTTGAGCCCGCATTTGAAGCTTAACACCCTGCAAAAAATCCAACAAAGATCCTATCCAAACAAATGTATATCCTATTCTAATCTAAGGAAGGTTAGAAAAATCAAATCTAAAAATCAAAAACAAAATAGAAACAAAGAATCTAATCTAAAGACCGGGTTGCCTCCCGTAAGCGCTTGTTTAACGTCGTTAGCTTGACGAGAAGTTCCTTAGCTCAATCCCTATGATCGGACATCATCAAGGCTCTAAGTAACCTGTCAAAGTCTTGTGAAGACACCTCATGAAAGCATATGTAGCATATTGATAAATTGAAAAATAATGATATAGTATTCAAAGATCGTTTCAACTTATCAAAAGCGCAAGAATAACTTTCGTGAGAATGGTTAGAATAGAACCAATTTGGTGGGTGTGGTGGTGCCTCGCAATACTCAACAAAGGGATCCTTGTAGGTCCATAGCTCCTTGCGTCCTATCTTGAAAGGAAAATGATAGAATTTGTAGGCACCTTCAAGCCTAGGGACCATGATTGACTTAGGAAAGTCGAAAGGACCCACGGTGACGATCTTCATCTCTTCATGATTGGCCCACTCTTTGCTAGCATCCGAGGTCAATGAATGTCCAAACCCGACCACATTTTTTTCACATTCCTCCATAAGTGGGTTTGGTTTCAACATTGGTAGCAAAGACCCCGTCCATACTTCATCCTCTTGGGCATTAACCTCCTCCATTTCGCCTTCTCCTAGCAAGAGACTCTCATCCTCAACTTGGGTCTCGACTTTGTTTTTCTCGGCCTCATCTAGCAAGAAACTCTCTTCCGGATCATCCCCCAAATTCTTCATCTCCTCTTCACGATTCTCTTTCAAATTATTGTCGAAGCGGACCTCCACTTTCTCTTCACCACTAGAATATGATACGAGTCCCTTCTTAACATCTATGATAGCTCCGGTCATGATGAGGAATGATTGGCTTAGAATGAGTGGAGGCCTTGACTCGGATAGAGGCTCAGTATGCACAATGGAAGGTTCCTTAGCCGTCTTGGATAGCGGGACTCCAGGAAGAGGTTCGGCCGCGACCTGATGATGGTCGGTGACGACCTCTTCCGTAGTGGGGAGGGGGTTGGTGTCGATCATGTGGGGGTCGGACACGACCTCCCCTGGGCTGGGTCGGTCTTCTTCATCCGCCGTCTTCTTACTCACATCTTGCTCCGGCAACTTCTCTCCGCTCCTTGGGTGAACTGCGGCAATGTGGCCTCTCGGGTTCTCATCGGGGTGGCCCGGTAATCGCCCTTGAGGTTGTGGAATTTGAGCCGCTAGATCACCAAGTTCGGAATTGTCATTCCATGTTTCGAAGTCTCCCCATTTGTTTTGAACTTCATCAAGCTTATCGATGAGTCCACCAAAGAGACTTTGTGCCCAAGCCGGTGGTTGCTCTTCATAGCTAGGAAGTTCATAATAACCCCAGTTAGGATAATCATCACTCCTCCAATAGGGATCCCAAGCGTAATTGGTCTCTTCAAATTGACTTGCATAAGTATGGTGTGGTTCATAATAACCCCAATTGGGGTAGGCTTGGCCTTCCCATTCTCTTTGACTTGCATAAGCCTCGGCTTCTCTTTTTCTTTGGAGGTTTAGCACTTGAAGTTCAAGATCGGCCAACTTTCTTTCAAGGTCCTCAAAGGTCTCCATGGCTACATCTAACCTAAAAAAAACAACAAAAACAAAACAAATCAAAAACACACAAAGGGTTTGGGCTAGTCCCTCACCCAAATATCAACCAAACTCGGCACTATTGCACACTCCCCGGCAACGGCGCCAATTTGTTGAAGGGTTTCTTGAACAAATAAATTTGTAGTCAAGACCCCGCTGAGTATAGCGAAGTCAGGATCGTCCACGGGAGTGAGAATAGTGCTAAGATTAGTCGATAAACTACGAAAGAGCAAAAGAAACGTAAACAAACAGAGTCAGGATCGACCAGAGGATGGTCGATCTCGACCCCTAGGGGGTCAAACCTGAGAGCAAACTAGCACGAATCAACCAAAAACTCAAGCGAGGGCTCGAACACGACGGAGGGAGTCGGGATCAAGGCAAAAGATACGAATTTCAATCAATAAAAAGGCAAATCCTAGGGCTAGGGCTACCACAACAACAACCATACATGCTTTTGACAAGAATTCACAACTATCATGCCATCTAGATCATAGAAAAGTTAACTTTCGCAAACAATTCAAGTCATTCAATCAACTTTCGCAAATCAAACAACTTTCTACCTATCCTTCAACCTAGGAATATCAACTTTCGCAAATAATCCTATTAGAACTAGTCAAGTAATTAACTTTTCACTTTCGCTAGGGTTAATTACAAGTCATGCCTCAATTTTCACCAAGGATTAAGCACAAGATAGGTTAGATATGATCCTTAAGCATTTAAGTCATGAATTCAAGTTTTAAACATGCATGATTGTGTTGGGTTTTTGCCCAACCCTAGAACTTAAGAAGACTACTCACACATAACAAAGAGAGAAGAGGAAGAAGAAGAAGAAGACATCATCAAACCAAACTAAAACTCAAATTAAGCAAAAGATCAATCTCACAAACCTCAAACTTGCTCTCCAAGTCTTCTCCTTAATCCTCCAAGTATCCAAAGTATGATATATTAAAAACTATAGGTTCAACCTCCTTTTATAGACAAAAAGGAGTCCTAATCTAACTAGGAAACACAAGCAAAACACCTTCCTAAAATATAAACTAGGAAACTTCAACTTGCAATCCGGATAAAAGGAAGTCGGTAACGCGCGATCGACCCTCCATAGGGTCGATATCGACCCCTTAAGGGTCGATCCTGAGGCTCTGGTTCCTTGTGCTCTAAGTTTGGTCAAATGGCTCGAGGTCGACCTCCTTGGGCTCGATCTTGGGGTCGATTTCTTGACTTCTCTTCTTGATTTTGCTCCTTTTTAGCTCTTCTCCTTGGTTCTTTCACTTGAATCTTCCTCCTAGCTTGTCCATCCTCTCTTGGCATTGCTCCAAACTCATCTTCAAGCTCCAAAACATCTACAAAACGACACAAATATGCGTAGTTTCCGAATCTCAAGGAAATACGAAAACACATGCAAAAAGACTCAAAAACACAAGACTCAAGCACAAAACACCACTAAATCTAACCTATCTAGACCCTAAAAATCTACCTAAAAACGCGGACATCAACAAACACGTATCCACAAGTAGACACATATCTTCAGTCCATTCCTAGGTCCAGTTAGTCACTCAGTCCACTTCACATAAGACACGCAATCAGAAACTCTACCTATGATATGTAGCACTGTCCCTTAACACCGCATACCTTTACGCTACCTAGGATATGTAGCACTACCCCATAACACCGCATGCCATCACAACATCGTATACATCCCACGCCGGACTCAAAGATGGGCCATCTCGTAACTATCCATCCTCAATCAAACCATCAATCTCAACAAAAACCATCCATCACAACTCAACATTCACATTAAGCCTCCACTGGAGCGTTGTCCAACACAAAGAAATCCGACACACAATTATATATATATATATTAAATTTCAAAACAAGTTTTCAAAATGATTTACACTTAACACACATATCCAAAACGTTTACAAATATTGATCGGGACTAGTTCCCAAAACCAATCTCATAACTACCACGCAAATCCTACAAGCTAGAATAGGATTGAGAAAGTCGAAAATCGACTTACCTAAAAGATGAAGGAATTATTTTTCTACGAACAAGGATTTTCAAGGCTCAAGACGAATTGATCTCCTGAATACAATAATAAGAATATTAAATTTATCAAAACGCTCTTTACTCGCATTAGAAGAATTAACACCCAAAACAAACCCAGATCGACCCGACCCGACACTAACTAACCCGACTAATTAAGGTATCCTAACTAATTAATTACCTAACCAAATAATAACCAATATCTAGCTAGTCTTGTTGACCCCTACACACCCTTCCATTCCTTTCCATTCTCAATATCTTCCAAATCTAGCTTCACCTCCTACAATTCTCTGCAACTTCCAATATTTCACGCCCACCCCTCTACGATCAACCCTTTCTTCGATCGCTCCCTTACCTGCCGCTGATGTTATACTTTCTAGCTAGGTTTTATAGGTCGGTATCTAGGTAGATTAAGTCTTTTCTAGCTATTTTGTGTTATTTTGCATATGATTTCGGCTCTCTTTCGAGAGTTGGAGTCTTTGCACTTGTTTGTTTATTTTTGTAGGTTCTGAAGCGTTGAGGAGGAGTTTTCCGGGTCTTTTGCAAGTTTCTAGGAGGTGTGTCTTGTGGTGAAAGGTTGCTCGTGGTGATGTCAAGGAGAAGAAGCTCTCATGGAGGATGTGAAGTTTGTGAACTTTTAAGTGAGGTCAAGCAGAAGAAGATGAGCATGAAGATAAAGTACGTTCAAGAAACAAATATGGAATGAAAGCCGGGCTATGGGACAAGTTTCAAGCGAATAAAGGAATAACACGTAGTCTGGCTAGGGTCGTTACCGACCCACTTTGGGTCGGTACCGAGCGCCCTCTATTGTCAACAGAATAAACTTGCGTCCTAAGTTTAGCTTTTATTAGATACAATTATTATGGATCTCTTAGATATAATTGTGTTTCCTTTAAGAACATTCTCACTACTATATCAAGGACACTAGGCGTACCTTTAGGGATCATTAACTCTTTATCCAATTTCTCAGACAATTGAAGAGATTTTAACGTGGATTTTAGAAGGAGAATTTGTAGATCAAGCTTTTGAAATTGTGATTTGTAAGTTCTTCCTTTTAATTGAAAGTTTGTTTAAATCAATCATGTCTTCCTAAATCTCTTTGATTGTGTTTTGCAAGATGAGTTATGAGTAGTTCTCTTTTCTAGGGTTAGGGTGAAACCCAACATGGTTGTGCTTGATTCAATATGAATCTTTGATCAAAATCTATCATTTAATCTCTATCCTTTATCCCTCTTGTTTTATTTTAAATCCTTGATGAAAATTGAGGCATATTCATGTTCATAATTGAATTGAAAGATTAATTGTGGATTTGGATAATATTAGGGCTTTGAAGCGAAAGTTAAAATCCCTAGAAAACAAGTAGGAAGAAACTTCTTATCTTTATAAAAGTTGAGATAATTTCTTGATTAATTGTGGTGAAAGTCATTCATGAGATTGTCGGTTGATTAATCTTTGATTCATAGTTGCATGCATAGCTTTGTTATGGTAAATTCTTATCCTACATCTTTTTACATTGATTTTTGAAAGCTTCATCATTTTCCAGTAGGGTCGGTACCGTGCGTTCTAGATCAGTACCGAGCGTGTGTTTTTCCCATATTTCTATGCTCTTGTGTGTTAAGTTACAGGTCGCTACCGACCCTGACAAAGTCGGTACTGAGCGGTTTCCTATGTTTTTTTGTGAGTTTTGCTTGGTTTGTGTTAGGATTTAATTACTAGACTTTGATTCTTTTAATTTCCATGGACGAACCTGACTTTACTATACTCAGTGGGGTCTTAATCTATAAATTCATTTGCTTGTTAGGATCAAGAAAAACCATTTCAACAAATTGGCGCCATTGTCGGGGACTAAGTCTAGTTTCTTTTGTCTAGTGTCTTTCGGGTTTGGGAATCGCCCATACCCTTTGGTGTTTACCATTTCATTTGCTTGTGTTTGTGTGTGTAGGTCTATGCCCTCTAGTCCACGAAGGGGAGTCATCGATTTTCCTTTTGATAGTGAACTTGAGAGGACACTTCACCGCAGGCTAAGAGAACGATGAGCAATGGCCAACGCTAAGGAAATTGCTCGACAAATGGCTGATCTTCGCCTTCAAATGGGGGTTATGCAAAGTGTGCGTGATGCTCAAGTTGCTGCTGTGTAGCAGAGAGAGAGAGAGAGAGAGAGAGAGAGAGAGAGAGAGAGAGAGAGAGAGAGAGAGAGAGAGAGAGAGAGAGAGAGAGAGTGTCAAATCCAAAGAAGAAGTCCAAATCAAACACAAATTGTTTGTAACAAAGAGTGTAGTGTGTTGCCAAAGGATTGTGAAACATGAGAGGTTTGATTTCCCAAGTACTTACAATTATTGTGTTAAGTTGCGAAAGCTAAGGTGATGCCTCTCATTTTGTTGGTGTTTTAGTAGTTAATTTCCCTTGTAAATATGTGTTTTTCATTCCTTTCTTTGTTAGTTTCGTCCCTTTTTAGCTTAGTTCCCGGTTTCCTTCGAGATTCGGAGACTATGCAAGTTTGTTGTGTTTTGTAGGTAAAATGGCACGTTTGAAGACGTTTTGGAGAAGTTTCTAAGGAGAAGCTAAGCAAGGGAGCTAAGGAGCGGAAGAGCCATGCAAAGAATGATGAGGAACTCAAGGAAAACCAAGAAGAGAAGAAGGACCGAGGCCCTGGACCGAGATACTACCAAGTCGGGCCCGAGTTCGAGCACCAGAGTATGGGACCGACGTTCCCAACGTCAGGCCAGATGTCAGCCCGCGTCGGTCCGAGTCGGCAATTTAGAGGATTGGGCTCCAAGGCACAATGGTGTGATCTTCCAATTTTACCCTTCTTCTAATTTTGGAATTCCTTGGTCCCAAATGAAGAGAAGAGGATAATTAGAGGTGATTAGAGAGCATTAAGAGATCAATCACACACACACCAAAAATCACTCTCAAAGGCTCAAGGAAGACTTGGAGAGCAAGGAGAAGAAAGGAGGAGGAGAAGAGAGAGAGATCGGTGGAGCTAGAGAGGAGATTAGTGAGTTTGTACTTGTTTTGCTTTGGTTTTAGTAGAATTAAGACTTGGATCTTGTGAACCCTTTTGGATTTGAATGCAATTTAGCTTTGTTTTGAGATTGATGATTGAGATTTGCTTGCTTTGCCATTTGCTTTTTACTCTTACTTGATGGAGTAGATTCCATAGTCTTGGGATATGGGGGAAACCCCTAGCTAGGATTGGGTAGGAAACCCCAATTCCATAGCCTTGAGTGCTTGATCTATGAATCCTCTCTACATTGAGCTTCAATTCTCTTGTGGAAAAAGGGACCAAGGGCTTGTGATTGGTAAGAGTAAGCGGGAGCGATCTCGAACCCATCACTAGACCTAGCATCGAAGGCGAGTGGAAACTCCCTTGGGTCGAAGTGTAGAGTGGAGGGATCGAAGGCTAGCAACCTCGATCTCACAAGGATCAACACTTATTGGCTGAATTGGGGTGGAATTACCCAAGTCTAGTTAGGGAAGGAACCCAAAAACCCAAGACCGATCTACTATTTTTGCCTAATCGAAGTACCCAGAACATCGGGCCCGACGTTGTGTGTGTCGGTCCCGGCCAAATCTACCTCGATCCACCCTCGGACCGAAGTGACCAGTGTCGGTCCGAGGTGATTCCTTTTGATTTTTCTCGTTTTGCCTTTCTTTTACCTCTTTTTAGTCTTTTCGGTACTCTCAACGCACGAACTCCCGTGTGTTCGACACCCTACCTCTTTTACTACAATTGGGGTTCGGTTTATAAATTTAGATTTTGATATCATCCGATCCGGACGAGACCATTGCCCCCCATCAGAATTTTGGCGCCGTTGCCGGGGAGTTCTACTTGTTTGAGGTACCATCTTTTGTTGAATCTTTGAATTTGTAGTGATTTGGGTGAGGGACTAGCCCGAACCCCTTGTTTGTTTTGATTCGGTTTTGTTTGTGTCTTTGGTTATAGGTGTATACGAGCTCGTTCCGTCCGAGGAACACTTGAGCTCGACTTTGTGTGTGATCCGGAGAGCATTATCAAACAAGCTCGAAAGAAGAAGAGAATGGCGGACCAAGTTCGTGATGAGGAGGTTGAAAGGATGAGGGCTGACATGGCTCGAATGCAACTTGAGATGGCAAACCGAAATGCCGAGGCTAGGAGAGAGCGCGAGCAAAGGATGAGATTGGAGGCTCAAATCAACACCCAACCCCGGAATGCAAGACAATACGTGCATCCGGAGTTGAAGGTGCCGGAACCGGCCATTGTCTTGCCGGAGGTGTCAAAGAATTTTGAGATCAAAACTCAATTTATCTCACTCATCAAGAGGGAACAATTTCAAGGGAGACCGAATGAGTGCCCGATCGAGCATGTGAAGCAATTCAAGGACCTATGTGAGACCATCTCGACGGATGATGAGACACTTGAGTACGTGCTACTCAAAGCCTTCAAGTGGTCGTTGGGAGGCAAGGCGTTGCATTGGTTGGAGAGCCAAGCACCTCGTTCCATCACATCATGGAGGGCTCTCGATGAAGCATTCTTGATGAAGTTCTTTCCGCCCACCAAGACGACGGAGCTTAGAAGGAAGATAGCAAGCTTTCAACAAGGAGCCCACAAGCCACTCTTTGAGGCTTGGGATCGGTTCAAAAAATGTTGAGGGCATGTCTGACGCATGGGCAACAACCTTATGTCCTTCAAGACATATTCTTCCAAGGAATCAACCCCGCCACCAAGGATAAATTAAACCTTCACACCGATTGTGGGTTCATTGACTTGCCACCGGAGCAAGCGTGGGAGTTGCTAGACAAGCCCTCCGATTATGAAGCCATGTCTGGAGTAAATCAAGTCAACAAGGAGGCAAGAGTCCATGGAGACGGTGCAAAGAGGCTCTACGATCCAAAAAGTGAAGAGGTGGATAAAGATGTGAAGATCCAATTCTTAGAGGATGAGTTGAACAAGATGAGGAGGAAAATGGGTCATCTCCAACAAAACACAAGAGCTTGTGAAGAATGTGGTTCTTTGAAGCATGGAGCCCAAGAGTGTCCAAATGAGCGCCAAGTTCGTTTGGCCGAGCAAATTGAGGAGGCGCACTATGTTCAAAGAAATTTTGGAGGAAGGACCAATTTCAACAATGGAGGAAGGTGGAACCAAGGCCAAGCTAACGGCTACAACAACAACTTCAACCAAAACGAGCCAAGGGCCCAACCACCACCATACCGACCTCCGGGATTCTATGAGCAAACACCACCATGGGCTCAAGACTTGAAGAATCAATTCACTAATATGGAGAGAAGATTTGATGATCAATTCAAGGAGTTGGGTGTTTGGAGAAGGCAAGTGGACAACCAATTTGTTCACATGGCGAATCAACTTCCAAGAGAGGAGGGGAGACTCCCGGGCCGACCCGAGGAGAACCCCCATGCCCAACAACAACAAAATGAAGTTCGAGCCATAGGATTAAGGAGTGGACGGAGTTTGCCCGAGCCACAAGTTCCAAGGACAAGAGAAGAAAGTCGGACTGAGTTGCCCAGTAACTCGGGCCCGATGTACCATGACATCGATCCAGAAGACGGAGGAAGTCCCCTGAGCCGGACCGAGGTGGAGCAGAACTCGGGCCCGACATGCCTTGTAGTCGGTCCGACATACCCAGAAGTTCTCTGCCCCCGGACCGAGGTTCCTGAAGTCGGTCCCGAGGTCGATCCGAAGTCGATCCAGGTTGAAAATGTTAAGAGAAATCAAGATCGGTCCAAGGAGGTGGATTCAACCAAGAAACAAGGAGGCACAACTCTTCCTTACCCATTGAAGAAGCCCAAGGAGATTGTTGAGGGCAAGTTTAAGAGGTTCTTGAAGCTCTTGCAAGGCTTGAACATCACCATCCCATTCACCGACGCTCTAAGTGAGATGCCATCCTATGCAAAGTTCTTGAAGGAAATTTTGAGCAAGAAGAGGTCAATTGTGGAGATGCAAGATGAGGTGAAGATCTTGGAGCTACCTCAAAAGCTAGATGATCCCGGAAGATTTGCCATCACCGTGGGGATTGGATCCCAAAACTTCAAGGCTCTTTGTGATTTAGGAGCAAGCATATCGGTTATGCCCATGAGCATATGGACAAGGGCTAACCTCGGAGATATGGAACCGGTTGACATGAGTGTTACTATGGCCGATGGTTCATCTACAAAGGCCACCGGAATTCTAGATGACGTCCCGGTTCGAGTTGGGAGATATTTTGTCCCCGACGACTTTGTGATCCTCGACATGAAAGAAGATCCGATGGTGCCCATTATTCTTGGAAGGCCGTTTCTAGCCACGACGGGTGCCAAATTTGATGTGAGAAATGGGAAAGTGACTTTCGAGATTGGCGAGGATAAAGTGGAGTTCCATTTCAACAAGGCTCTTAATGAACCGGATGCTTTGGCAATCTTGAAATTGGAGGAAAGTGCCAAGCGTAAGAGAGAGGAGTTGGAACCCACAAGAGAGGAAGAAACACCTTTGAGGAATCATGACATGATCAATGTTCAAGAGCAAGAAAGAGAGTTACTAGATCCATTGGAGAACCATGAGGCGTCAAGAGATAAAGATAGCCCGAGAAGCCATGAAGAGTATCCTTCTCTATATCCTTTTGATGTGGGAGACTCTTACATTTGTTTAAGTGACTTGAAAAAGGATCTAGAGGATGATTACCTTTGCTTGAGTGATTTGTAAGAAGACTTGAGTTATAATGTCATTGAGTCCCCTAGAAATTCTCTAGATTTTTGTGGTGTAGGTAATGAAGATCAAGTTGAGAAGATGCAAGAGATGCCAACCTACACTTTGGAGGAGAAGAATGATGGAGAAGTTGGATGCCACACTTTCATCAAACACAAATGGTGGTACTTTGGCTATGAGGAGTGTGGAGATGCATACGACAAGGATGATCAATTCACCGTTTTTCACCCTCCTTGAAGGGTAGAGGTTAGAAGTCAAGCTAGTGACTTAAAAGAAGCACTCCTCGGGAGGCAACCCGAGTTTAGTAGGTTCATTTTCGTAGTTTCTAGTTTGTTTTTCCTTTGCCTTAGCTTAGATTCTTTCTAATCTCTCTTTAGCATGTGTTTTGTGGAATTGTGTGTTGTATGAGCTTCATGATCATGTGTGGTATTGGTGAAAATAATAAAAGGACTTGTGGGTAGAGAATTGCCAAGAGAAAAGGATTTTAGGAAGCCAAAACGGGTAGGACCGAGGTACCCAATACCTCGGGCCCGAGGTGGAGACGTCGGTCCGGTATTGACGGTCAACTTTGGTCTTAATTTTGTGGAAATTCTTATTATGACCTTCTGACCTAACTTTGTCTTCTACCCAACTTAAGCCCTCTTTCCCATACCTAACACCCATTACCCTCATAACCACCTTCCCAAAATACCAAGCCCCTTCAAAAACCCCAAATCGATCCATCATCTCCACCATACTCAAACCCCAAGCAATCTTCACCACAAATCTCGATCCATACCCTTAGCATCCCCAACCATCGACCCAAAAGCCAAAAGTCCCAACAAAATCCCATAGATCTTCATCCCTCTTCTAGATCTAGAAGAGAATTTGAGTTCTAAGAAGTTGATTGCTAGAAATCTTTGTTTCTTCAAATTTTGGTATGTGAATCTCAATCTCTACTTGATTCCTTGTGAATTTCATGCTTTCATTGCTAGATTTGAGATTGGCCATGATTGAGTAAGCTTAGACCTTGAGCATCCATTTGCATGCATAGTGGAATTTGTGCTTAATTGTTGATCATGCATGATAAAACCTACTTGGAACTTCGATTGATGATGAGAAATGGTTGATTTTGGATTTTAGGAGCATGATAGAGTGTTTTATGGGTGAGTCTAGGTAGAGAAGTCGAATGAGAGTCGGCCCGAGGTACCCAGAACCCCGGGACCGATGTTGCAAGTCGGTCCAAGACTCGGACCGAGGTTGAGAACCTCGGACCCGATGTCTCGTGTTGGTCGGTCCTCTGCTATTTGACTTTCTCGTGTATGAGCTCTAGGATTCATGAGCTTGAATGTTGGTAAACGCATGTTTATCATGATGTATCTTGTAGCTTGACCATTGTTATGTGATTCTTTGCTCATATATGTTGGATTTTGTGGATTGAGTGTCTTAAGAGCAAGTATGGGGTTATTTCCTTGCATGATGAGTTGTTTGTGGTGGAAGCTTGTGATCTTGTTGTGATTGTATAGATTTTATCTTGTAGTTCTTTTCTTGATTGTGCGTAGGTACCATGACTACCCGAGCATCTTCTTCAAGGATGGAGAAAGCAACAAGAAAGTCTAAGAAGTCGTCCAAGAGAGTCCAAGGGATGGATGATGTGCGCTTCGAGGATGATGATGTGTCTCAAGAGTATGAGCGACTCATGGGTCTATCTCACCACACCCGGTGGTTAGATTGGGAGTCTATTAGAAAAATGAGCATGGATGAGGCTCTTACTCGGTGCTATTCTCACATCGGTCTCAACGTGATGCTAAGGTGGGACAACACTCACTATCCCGCCTTAACGTCCGAGTTTATGGCGTCATTCAAGTGCACGTATGAAGGAGTCGAGAGTGAGGACATGATCTCCTTCCAAATGGGCAACGAGTTGCATGAGCTCTCTCTCCGGAACTTGGCACACTACCTTGGGTTCCCTTTTCCGAGAGATGAGGCATTTGTGGACAACGAGAAGGTGGACTATCTTTGGAGGTTTGTAGCCGGAAGAAGTGAAATGAGGAAAGGCGCATCAATAAATGAGATAGCAAGTCCACTATTCCGAGTCATGATCCGAGCTTTGGGGTGTGCCATCTTTGTTAGGCACGAGTTGAGCAAGCCGATGAAAGAAGAAGCCATGTTGCTCTATGAGATGTTGTTCCACAATGATAAGCCAATGAACCTCACATGGGAATGGGTGAAGATGGTGAGGGATTTCCAAAGTTCCTCATGGATCTATTTTGGAGGCATGATAGCCCGCTTGGCTCATCGTCTTGAGGTGGACTTGTCTACCTACACGCCGGCCCCAAATGGTGTAGAGTTCATGGACCTTAAGTACTTCAAGAAGGCCAACATCATCAAGGAGAAGCAAGTGACCGATGCCACCACCTATCTAGCCCCTCACTCCAACTTCGACAAGGTGCATATTCCTTTGGGACCTCGACTCTTCGACCTCACAAGCTATTATAATTGGTTCCAAGTATGGGTGGGCAAGGAGAATCCTTATGGAGAGCCGGAGGGGACACTTGAGTGTAGGAGACGAGCACAACACATTCGTTTCACTACCCCTCAAGCTTCCCCGGACACCGAAGAAGAGGAGCCCAACCAATATGAGTTCGTGAGAAGAGATGACATGGACGTTGACTTGACTAGAGAAGAAGAAGAAGATGGTGGTTACCACAATTTGCTCACCGACCACGCACCAACACTACTCGACCGAGGTGCAAGCCATGTCGCGCCCGACGTCCATCAACGTCGGTCCGACACCTATTTGCCCGATCCGGTCCCGAGCCAATTCGAGAGGGGTGAGGGAAGTGGAGCAAGACAAGAACCACCAAGCTATGGAGGGTATGAAGGGTATGCCCAATGGTACGGGCCCGGAATGGTGTTCCCCGAGCCTCAACAATCGGTGGACATGAACTTCTTGGCCAACCAATTAGCTCATCTTCAACTTCAACAATCTAGCATGCTTCAAGAGGCACACCAAATCAATCTTCAACAACAACACCTTAACTTCCAACAACAATAACTTTCCCACCACCAAGAAGACTTCCAAGCTCAATTTGAGGAAGTGAACCGCAACATCGCTTACACTAGACGTGATGTGGACGACTTGAGGGCGGTCGAGGACCAAAGATGGAGCGTCCGAGAGAGCTTTAATGAATGGATGACCGGGAACTTCTCTTCCCGTGAAGATCAATGGATGCGACCCGCACCACAAATTCAACCACCAAGTCAAGACCCTTTCCACGACCAAGTGTATGAGCGAGAGCGACAAGCACGGCTCCAAAGGAGACGCCGTCAAGGACACCCTCCAAACTAAGCCTCAACATGCCATTCAAGAATAAGAAATTATGAGCTCTCTTGACTCTTCTCTTTTACTTTTAAGTTTTGATTTCTTTTGATGAGGACATCAAAATTTTAAGTATGGGGTGGGTTAGTAGCTCATAGTTTCATGTGTAGTTTCATGTGTGTTTCTCTTGTTTTGTTAAGGGATGTTTCTTTTTTGGATAGTGGCATGTTGTGGTGCATGAATGATGATTGAATTTAATGGCATGAATGGATGAGTTTGTTTGTTTTATTTGAGAAAATTTTTGCAAAAAATCCATAAAAATTCGAAAAAATTGTGTGAAAAGAACAAAAAGATTTTGTTTTTGGACTAGGAATTCCCATCTTAGATGTCCATATGAAGGCTAATGATGATATGAGCATGTAAATTCCTTTGCATATTTTTGGATAGTTTAGCCTCTAAATGGATGTTGTTTTAATGTGATATGATATCTTGCATGTTTTTATTGAGCACATAAGTTCTTGGATGAGTTTTGATGAAACTAAGCTAGAGTGAACCTTGTGAGATTATTTTTGGCCATTTTAAGGATGTTTGTTCATATTGCATATCCCTCATTTTCTTGTGTGAATTAGCTCATGCATGCTTAGTAAAACTTGCTATTGAAGTGTTTATCTATTTTCCAAGACCAATATGAGAATTGTTCTATGCATTGTCACATTGATTTGGACTTTATTTCATTTAGTCACAAAATCTTCCATATCCTACCTTGAAGATAAACCGTTGTTTGTAGCCCCGTTTTAGCCTTAGACCTTTGTTTGAAACTCCTCAAAAATATGATTCCTAGCCTATATGACTTGACCCTTATGGGATTGGACTTTAGTGAGAGGTTTTGGAAGTATATTTGGAGAGTTGAGATTCTCTTTGGTGAAGGGCAAAGAATGGAGTTATAAACCAAGTGGGTAGTGCATCTTTGAAGTGAGAAGAAAGAAAGAAAAGTTGGAAAAAGTAGTGGATTGAAAGCAAAATGCTTAAGTGTGAGAAATATGGGTTCCGACCGAGTTAGTAACCACATCGGGCCCGACATGAAGTGCAAGTCGATCCTAGTGGAAAAAGTGTGAAAAATCCAACAAAAAGTGTAGTGCAAAGATGAAGTGGAATGTTAAGTGAAAGAGTGGGTTGAAAGAAAAGAAAAGAAGAAAAATCAAAGTCATTTGGGAGTGTGAAGTTGAAAATGGAAGAATTTGGTGAAGTTTGGTGAGAGACTAGAAAGTTCAATCCCCTTGCAAGCACCACAAGACCAAAATGATTCCTACCTTGAGAAACACCAAAAGCCCCATTACAACCCGGCCGAATGGAAACTCTTTGAGGACCTCCATTGAGCCAAGTTCATATTCTTTGTGTGCATTGTAATAGGCATCTCTAGGTGGAGGAATTAGTGATATTAGCTTCAATGGTAAAGCCTTTACTTGCATGTTTTATGAGTTTGAGTGTTCATTGCTAAGCCTAAACACATGATGAGTGATACACATTTTCACATTCCTAGAGTGAGGCTTTGTTGCATTAAACTTTATTCCATGGACACTTGATCATGTGTGATGATGTAATCTTGCTAGCATGTCTATCACTTATTCTTACTTGTGTTTTTCATAAGAGGCTTTACTTGAAGATTGTGCTTCGGTCTTGCTTATATTGTTATTGCTTGAGGACAAGCAAGTTTAAGTATGGGGTATTCTGATGTCTCTCATTTTGGTGGTGTTTTAGTAGTTAATTTCCCTTGTAAATATGTGTTTTTCATTCCTTTCTTTGTTAGTTTCGTCCCTTTTTAGCTTAGTTCCCGGTTTCCTTCGAGATTCGGAGACTATGCAAGTTTGTTGTGTTTTGTAGGTAAAATGGCACGTTTGAAGACGTTTTGGAGAAGTTTCTAAGGAGGAGCTAAGCAAGGGAGCTAAGGAGCGGAAGAGCCATGCAAAGAATGAAGAGGAACTCAAGGAAAACCAAGAAGAGAAGAAGGACCGAGGCCCGACCGAGATACTACCAAGTCAGGCCCGAGTTCGAGCACCAGAGTATGGGACCGACGTTCCCAACGTCGGGCCCGATGTCAGCCCGCATCGGTCCGAGTCGGCAAATTAGAGGATTGGGCTCCAAGGCACAATGTTGTGATCTTCCAATTTTGCCCTTCTTCTAATTTTGGAATTCCTTGGTCCCCAATGAAGAGAAGAGGATAATTAGAGGTGATTAGAGAGCATTAAGAGATCAATCACACACACACCAAAAATCACTCTCAAAGGCTCAAGGAAGACTTGGAGAGCAAGGAGAAGAAAGGAGGAGGAGAAGAGAGAGAGATCGGTGGAGCTAGAGAGGAGATTAGTGAGTTTGTACTTGTTTTGCTTTGGTTTTAGTAGAATTAAGACTTGGATCTTGTGAACCCTTTTGGATCTTGCTTTGCCATTTGATTGCTTTTTACTCTTACTTGATGGAGTAGATTCCATAGTCTTGGGCTATGGGGGAAACCCCTAGCTAGGTTGGGTAGGAAACCCCAATTCCATAGCCTTGAGTGCTTGATCTATGAATCCTCTCTACATTGAGCTTCAATTCTCTTGTGGAAACAAGGGACCTAGGGCTTGTGATTGGTAAGAGTAAGCGGGAGCGATCTCGAACCCATCACTAGACCTAGCATCGAAGGCGAGTGGAAACTCCCTTGGGTCGAAGTGTAGAGTGGAGGGATCGAAGGCTAGCAACCTCGATCTCACAAGGATCAACACTTATTGGCTGAATTGGGGTGGAATTACCCAAGTCTAGTTAGGGAAGGAACCCAAAAACCCAAGACCGATCTACTATTTTTGCCTAATCGAAATACCCAGAACATCGGGCCCGACGTTGTGTGTGTCGGTCCCGGCCAAATCTACCTCGATCCACCCTCGGACCGAAGTGACCAGTGTCGGTCCGAGGTGATTCTTTTTGATTTTTCTCGTTTTGCCTTTCTTTTACCTCTTTTTAGTCTTTTCGGTACTCTCAACGCACGAACTCCCGTGTGTTCGACACCCTACCTCTTTTACTACAATTGGGGTTCGGTTTATAAATTTAAATTTTGATATCATCCGATCCGGACGAGACCATCGCCCCCCATCATAAGGCTTAGAGGAATTTCACTAATGAACTATAGGGACGAAATCTTATAGTTTAGGGAAGTGTGAAATTCGCCGATGTAATAGCAAAACACACACAAACACAAGCAAATGAATTGAGTCCGAAAATCCAAGGAGGGAGTATGTCATGACGACTGGAGAGTTCAACATTGAGTTCAAGGAGGAGTTTATGCCAAGAAAAAAAGAAAAAGTTGATTTTCCTAAACTCATGTGGAGTGTTGCAAATTATGAACTCCAATTCATAGGTTCATGTCAGGTCCCAACATTCCCTTACACAAGTGTAGATAGAAAAACAAAATTTAATTAAATTAAATGTAGACCAATCACAAAGCGTTATGTGAAAATTCAAAGATAATTCTTTCATTTGTATGTAATTTGTCTATATAATCAAGTTTTAATCAAGAAAAATGAATATAAATTATTCATTTCATAATTTATTTTATTTACCTATAGACACTAAATTTGTCTATGTTTTAATTTTTTTAAATAAAATTATTATTTAGGTGTAGAATGATGTGGGAGTTGAGAAATTAAGGGTGTAGTCGTAATTGTATATATAAAAATAATTAAGTAAATAAGTAAAGGAAAAATGACTCAAAATAATACCAAGTATCAACTTTCAACCAAAAATAATATCAAGTTTGGAAATCATCACCAATAATACGAACTATCACGAAATTAACCAAAACGATTCAGAAGCCTTTTTCGACAAGTTTTCCGGTGGAATTGATGATATAACGATCGAAAACATTTCAACGAAGTGTAAAATTTTAAGTTGTTATGTTAGATTTTGGATTCCCGCATCATCAATTCCACCGGAAAACTTGTCGAAAAAGGCTTCCGAATTGTTTTTAGTTAATTTTGTGATAGTTCGTATTATTGGTGATGATTTCCAAACTTTGGATTATTTTTAGTTGAAAGTCGATACTTTGGATTATTTTAAGTCATTTTTCCATAAGTAAATTAAAACATATACAAATTTAGTGTATATGTTTTAACTATTTTTGTAAAAATATTATTTGGGTGCACAAGTATATAAATAAGTAAATAATTAATTAAATTAATAAATTAAGTATGTAATAATAATTGCACATATGAAAATAAGTAGTTGTTGTGAATTGAGAAAAGTAAAATGTGGGTTTCGTAAAGTTGTTTGAGTTGATTGATATTCAAGTGAATATGTGAAATAAAATTTATGAAAGGAAAAATGATGTGGATCATAGAAAAATGGTACTCCCTCCGTCCCATAATATTGTTCTCATTCCACTATTTACACGTTTTTTAAGGGGTTCAAAAAGTTGTTTTAAAGGGGTTTAAAAGTTGTGTTTGGATATAAAGTTAATGGTGATAGGAGGAAAGAGAAATAAAGATGATGAAAAAGTAAGTTGATTAGGTAAAAAAGTGATATAGTATAGTGGATAAAAGTAGAAAATAGGGAGGCTGGGAATAACATTTTGGGATGGTAAAACGAGATGAGAAGAACATTATGGGACGGAGGGAGTAAAAAACAGTTCGTGAGGTTCGTCACTTTCATTGATATTCATCGCCTTACAAGGGGCCCACCTCCTCGTCACATCCGGATGGCAATTGATTCATGTCTCTGTCCTCCAGGGTTTTGACAGTTACGATCTGGCCCAATAGCGGTTCCAACAACAAATAATACCCAGGATTCGCGTTTATATATATATATGTATAGGGAAATTCCGCCCGGTAACCACGAGGTTTTGCAAATTCCGCGTGGTACCCAAAGGTTTTCGGTATTCCGTGTGGTAACCACGAGGTTTTGCAGATTCCGCGTGGTAACCTTGGTCTATAATAAAAAAAGTTAAAATTATATAAAAACTTACCCATCCTTTCTATTTAATTACACAAATCACCTTTTTTTAAGTTTTTTTTAAAAACTATCTAATCTATTTTTATAAAACACATAACTTCATAACTTTAGTATTATATTTTTTTATTTACTCTTTTTCCATGAAACTATATATTTTTATTTTACAAAATCTTATATTTTTTATTATTATAAAAAGAACCACATTTTTCAAATTTGTATAAAAAATAGTTCTTTTTTTCAAATTAAAAAAAGCATAACTAATTTTTAAAAAAACTACCATTTCTTGTTAACAAAATATAAACTTGAACTTTGTTAATAGTTGATCCTTTTAAGAGGGTGTTCTTTAAAAGTTGGTACATTAGTTCAAGTAATTTGTTTTTAAACTAAAATAAAATTGTTTTTTCTAAACATAATGTACATATACCATGACATTAAAAATGTGTAAACATTATAGGTTTTTTACGACATGTACAACTTTAGGCAAATTTTTGTATTTATAATAAATTAACATTTAAAAATAAAATATGTATAAGTAATACTTCTTACTAAGTATTTTAAGAAAATAGATTTGATAGTTTTGTTAAAAAAACCTATTTAAATGATACTTCAAATTAGGTATAATAAACTGTTGTTTATTTTTTCAACAAACCTATCAAATCTATTTTAATTCTTTAATACAACTTTGAAAAATGTGGTTCTTTTTTAATAATTAATAACTATAAGATTTTGTAAAATAATAATATAATGTCATGGAAAAAGATTAAATAAAAAGGATATATATAATACTAAAATTATAAAGTTAGGTAATTTATAAAATAGATTAGATAGCTTAAAAAAACTAAAGATAGAGTGATTTGTGTAATTAAGTAGAAAGGATGGGTAAGTTTTTATATAACTTTAACTTTTTATAATAGATCAAGGTTACCACGCGGAATCTGCAAAATCTCGTGGTTACCACACGGAATACCGAAAACCTTTGGGTACCACGCGGAATTTGCAAAACCTCGTGGTTACCGGGCGGAATCTCGTGGTTACCGGGCGGAACCTCCTCCTATATATATATATATATATAGTAAACTCCATTTGCACGATTCGCCTCCGTTGAGAGTTGAAAGTTGAAAATGGTGGCGGTGGCACTCGCATCCATCGCCGACGAACACAAAACCCGCCCCGTAAATTTCATGCAGACACCGCTGACCGCCATCGTTGAGGCCTTCGAAGATCTGGCCGACCTCGTCCACAATTCCAAGGACGATCTCCGTCTGAAGCCCTTCTCCGACGCCTGCGCTCTCGTCTCTTTCCTCTTCGGCTCTCTTGGAATCGCCTTTAAGTTTGCCGAGTTGGAGTACAACGTCAAGGTAACACTAGAACCCCTCTGCTTTCTATTTATTCATTTTGTCAATTTGTGAGATCTTGTCGATCGTGTCCTGATTTGTTCTGTAGTCAGATCGATTCCCCTCCCCCCTGTATTGATTGATCCGAAAATCGCAGATTCTTGATGACCCAAATCTGGATTGATCTGAAAATTGACCGGCTTTTGTTTTGTTATATCTCATCCAAGATGCAATCCACGGAAAAATCGAAGACAATGAATCGTAAAGGGTTTTCATATGACACTTGATAATGATAATGATGTGGAGGACATGGAATTTGCATAACCCGAACCGATTTGAATTTGTTAGTGTCTACCCATGCTGATGAATAGAATTACAATGAAATGAAACGATACAATATGGTTGGATGATCTTTTTCCTACAACAAGTGAGTGAGTGAGTGGGTTCGATCTTGATCTTTAGTGTCTTGTGTATCCTCTCATACATAGGTTCACAGCCTAGCTGAAGCCTCAAAGAGCCTCGCCACGTTGCATAATGTACTTGATAATGACGTGGAGAGTGACACGGTGAAAAGCCCTGGGAGCTACTCGCGTAACCTACGCCGAGTAAGGCAGGGTCTTGATCTCATCAGAGTTCTGTTTGAGCAATTCTTGTTGGCCGAGTGAGTTCATTCCATCCTCCATCATCTGCTGCTTGCCCAAATCCTTGTCTTTCAAATAGTATAATGCCACAGTACTAAGTTGTGTTTACTTCAAATTTCACTAGTGGCTGCTCACTGAGGAACGCTGCTTCCATTGCTTATCACGAAACGTGTGGCAAGTATCACACCTGGGCCATCAGGACAGCAGTTTCTGCTGGGATGTATGCTCTTCCATCAAGAGATCAGCTTCTTACAAGGCTGAATGAAACAGGTGATTAAACAAGAAGCTTTTTACCTTGAAAAATGATAACTATAACATCAATTTATATCTGGTGACTTGTGCTTAGAAAGATGATAGCTTGTGTTATATTATATTGATATTGAACCAATGTCATCATAACTATATACTAAAGCGGAGGTTATAAATAATATTTAGCACGACATGTGTCACCTTCTCATTGGATCGCATCATCATCTTTATTAAAACAATTCAATTTGTTTAATTGGTTGAAATTTCATTGTAGACCCCACATTAAATTTTTTCTTATCTATTGATTTCCATTTTAATTATCTTCTTAAAAAAATCTATCCAAATCTATGCATGAAATAATATTAGGAGTAGTACCGTAAATGATAATATTATGAGTAGTACATATGATATATGTTGATAATATGAGTAATACGTATGATATATAAATAAATTATATATACATTTGATTTTTATTTATTTTTTCCCAAAATAAATATAAAATAAAATTATTAATTATAAAATAACGATGATTATTTATAAATATAAGTATTCAGTCCTTATACGACAAAATTATAATATTGTAAATCTTTGCTCGATTATAAGAATGTATTATAACATAAATGATGTATCATTAAAATAAATCCAAAAAGAAACAAATTATATAAAATAATACAAGATTTTATATCAAACTGTTATTTTGAATAACTTTATATAAAATTTAACCAAGTTTTAAATTAAATCAAATCGTGCCTTCAAGGCACGGGACTGATACTAGTTACAAATCTGTTTGCAGATCAATCAGCAGAGCAGAGGATGAGAAGATACATGGAGGTTGTCTCTCCCATCATAAATTACATTGATAGATTATACACTTCTAGAAACATAATCTTAGACTGGTAAAACATGAAGAATTTATTGGACTCCATATCTGTGCTATGACATATTTGCTGTCATGAAAGTTTCTCACTGACAAAATTACTGCTGTGAGATTGTGTACATGATTTCAGATTTCTGTCTCGGTTCCGAATCTGTAATTATTTTCTTTATGTCAACCAAGGGTGAAGATTCGTTGTCCAAATCCTTGTTGAAATGTTTGTGCATTTCCATCAGACTGACTTCAAGACACTTTGCCCATAAATATATATATATATATATATATATTCCTCAACTTTAAGGCTTGAATTTAATCACCATCTTGCATTCTTGCCCTTGTTTCTAAAGTATCTCAATGTTTGTTAATTAAAATCGGATTCTAACTAAGGTGCCGTTTGTATAAAAATTATGGAAAGGAAAGGAAAGGAAACAAATTTGTTTAGAAAATTGTGATGATCTTCTCTTTTTTAGATGAAAAGTGGAATGAGAGGGGTAATGGTTAGAGGAGTATGAGGGATATGATTACCCCATGTTGAGGAGGTGGGAGAAGTTGTTCAAATTTTGAATGAAAAGTGGAAGAAAGGGGTAATGGTTACCCTATGTATTAATGAACCATAAACTAAATAATGTTTAGATACATGCCTTAACCATTTTTTTTTTCTCCAAACAAACCAACGAGCTCTAATTCTTGCCTCCGACATCGATAGTTTTATTTTGATATAAGTAAATGAGATGTTTTCATGAGATACTGATTAGGTAGTAATATTTCATAACAACTTTTTTTTGAGATTTAACTATCTAACTACTGTATTACTATACACTCCCTCCGTTTGACAATGTTGTCTGTTCTAGCCTATTAGGCTTTTTAGAAACCTAGTTTAACCCCCGTACTATGTACGGGTAATGTGATTATAAATCTAATTTAATATAGATATGTAATGTCAATGAACACGGTAAAATTATAGGATCATATATATTTATCTCCGTATTGTGATTAGTGTTTTTTTACCAATAGTAAATCAACTCATAATATAAATAAGTTGGATTTGTTCAAAAATTACTTTACGATAAATATCGCATTTTATTAAATAATAATATTTATCAAAAGATTATAACTAATTCTTGGTAAGTGATAACTCATAATTGTCAGGATAATTCATAATTTTTGGTAAATTTTAATTAATTTTTACGGGATAAGATGATATGAGATTCTAACTACCTGATTTGTATAAAGGAGGGTCCGGATAATTATTTTATTATAGAAATGACACGTGGCGCAAATTTTTGTGAAGACACTGTCTCCGCTTTATACTATAGGTAGTATAGATATATACTGTTTTACGATCTTATGTGCCTATTGTTCCAGATGTGCCCTTTATAAATCTATTATGCAATTTTATAGGGTTTCTTAATTTCAGGTTAAAAGTCTAAAATATCGAACATTGTCAAATGGAGGGAGTAGTATATATCAAAGTGGAAACAAATTTTATTACTATATTGCATCACATCACCCCCTTATTAAAAATGTTATCTTATTAAATGTTATTATTATAATAATAACCTTTATGTTATTATATACTAAAGGGGAAAAAAATTCCGGCACCATATTGTGTCATATCATTCTCTTATTAAAAATATTATCTTATTAATCTTAGTTTTATCATAAGATATAATCTTAATCTTGTATACTTTTAATTAAAACTAGCAAATGACTCGTACCTTATATGAGGTGTTATTTATTTATTATTTTGTATATGAATAAGCTATAATAATTATAAATATTGTCTTATATTTAATTTGTTTCAAATAATTTCTATATGGTCGTATATCATCAAATATTTATGTTAAAATATATTTTTATCAAATAACATTTTACACATACATTAAAATATATTTAAATGATCGACCGAAAAATACCATAAGATAAGATGCATTAATACTATCTATAAAATATTGATAAAAATGTGTTTCTATTTAAATTAAAATGCATAAACTAACTTAAATACATAAATAATTTTAAATAAAACTTGGATTAATGCAGTACTATATTAAAAATATAGAGAATATTTTATAAAAGAAATAGAAAACCAAATTATCTTATGCTATTATGTTGGGAAAAATTATTTAAAATAAGAAGTATATAATATCAAATGAAAATATTAATGACATTATCTCAATAAAACCAATTTAGCAAATATAAAATCTTATTACATGAAGCTAGATGAGAGCCTACAAACAAGTTGAGCCCCCACACCTTTCTGAATGCAAAAACTCAACCTACGAAATACAAAAGCTCCACACTTGGCATTTTTAGAGTGACTAATAAAGAGAGACTTAATACGTGAAAGCAAGTCCAAGGTTTCCTTATCAAATTCCCCAAATGTAGAGAAAGTAAAAGAGATAAACGTATATCCATTCAATTAATAAATCTATCTTTTCTCCAAAACACAATCGGTATGTAATGTTACTATCATCTAGTACTTTTATTAATATTTTTATATGGATTTCAATATGATATGACTGTATGAAATTAATTTTTTATTTTAATAGAAGGAAGATTGAGAGATATAAAGGTAGAAATTACTACCACTCATGAATTTTAAGAAATCTTATAAACAAATTATGAAAATAACTCATATTGAATATACTATTTAATTAAATGGGGAAAATGATAAGATTAAGATTTATACATTATACATTAAATAAATTAAAATAATTTTTTTTTGAAAAACAAAAGTTATTAATCTTAGTTTTAAAACATCATCAAGGATAGTTTTAATCTCATAACGTGGCACATAAATGTATTGCTACGTTACACTCTCATGGCAATTTTCTTTGCCATGTCAGCGTCCAAGTGTCCGATTGACCACAAAACGTTGAGTACAAGTATCAAAGTGAAAACTTGAAGAATTAAAGTGCTAAAATAACTTTTTTGTGAAGTATAGTAGGCAGGCCGCATATGTATTAGGTATGGTAAAGCCATACTACTGGTACATGAAGCAGGATCAAAACAACCTACAATGTAATATCACAACCTACTAGGGAAGACCCTTAAAATGCCACTTCAAAACATGGTCAAAACCCATTTCTTTGATGGCATCTAGCTTCTTAGAATCAAAGTCCTTCATTGTTTCCACCAACAACTTGAGAGTGCTCCCTATTAACAATGTCGGGTAATCCGGAAATAAGTATCACACAGGGGAGTACCTTTAGCTTTCCTTTTCTTCCTTACCTTGTCATCCTTTAGTTGACCACCAAAAATTTGTACTTCAATCTTAATTGATTGTACTCTCTGAGCTAGTGGAAGGATATCTCCAAACCTATCACTATCATCAATTTTGTCATTTATAAACTATGGGCTCTTCCTCGTAGGTGATTAATGAACAATTGCACTCTTCCTTCAAATAGGAACTTTAGTGAGAATAAAGAGCCTTACTCCTTATTTCTAAAGTAAATGAAAGAACAAATCAATAAAAAAATAAAAAAAATACATAAAAAGGGGAGAAATTATACATAATAAACTAAAAATCTCTTCGATTTGCAGAGGATCCATCTTCTCCAATTGTCATTTTTCCAAATCATTGATATTTTACTATCGTATTTATAATAGGAAGAGGTTTTTATTTGTTTCTTTTTCGTAAATCTTTGTTTGACAATTTTTGGTTGTTTTTCACCTAATTACCAATAATACAAAACACAATGACACAATCACAACAATGTTAATGAACTCAATAATGAGAATCAACAAATCAATATGGGAAATGAAAAATTAACACTAATAATGAACAAATAAACAATGGAAATAAACAAATCAACAATGGAAATGAACAAAACAATAATAATGGAAATGAACAAATCAATATTGGAAATGAACAAATTAATAATGGAAATGAACAAATCAACATTGATAATGAACAAATCAACAATGGAAATCAATATTAAAAATAATGAACAAATCAACAATGAAAAATGAACAAATCAAAGAAAAGAAGAATTGAACATTCATTCATTTAGAAATCACACAAATGCACATTCATTCAAGCACATCTTCTTGCAAAATAACAACAACTAGATTTTATACGGGACACGATCAATAATAATTTTTTGATGTATTATTTAATAAAAAAAGAAATGCATAATAATATTATTAAAAGTTTGATATTGATATTTTATCCGAAATCGATACAATAGATTGTCAATCCAAAATCGTGATTTGATGTAAACTTAAATTTAAATTTTATATGATATGACTTAAATAAAACGTAAAGATAAAATACTATCATATTATTTCAAAATATATTTGATTTATTATAAAAATCATATGTGATACGACATGAAATCTCAAGTGAAATATTTTCATCAACCTATATATTTTTATAATTAATGAGATTTTTATATAATGATAAAAATAAAAAATTAAGTTAATTATGACTTATTTAAATAAATCTTATATTAAATTAGACTTGTATCAGTAATAATATTTTTTGAAATAAAATGAATATTTTATTAGATCTTATAAAATTATAATTAATAATAAAAGTAGTGTTATAGATCAGTATAATTTATAAACGAATATTACAACACAAATTTAGTTTATATATTTTAAAGATTTGTTTAGATATCTATAGCTTAAATTATAAATTTATGGGACAAAAAAAGTATGATAAAGAAATATGGCTGTTAGTACACAGAATATGCCGTGTACAAGTTTCAACTCCTTCTTCAATGACCTTCTTCTTCAAGCTTCTTCTCCCAGCCTCTTCGCCTTCAATGACCTGAAAGACAATGGACCAAGGGGCGAGCGACCCCTAATCCACCTCCGATGCTTAAGTCAGAATAGGTACAATGTCGATTAAAAGGCGTTAGGCAGAGCAATGGCTTAGAACTTACCTTCCACATGGTGTACATGTGTATTTATAGAGGAGAGGGACAAGGGGGGCGCGCGCCTCTAGGGGATCGGCCCACTAGGGTTAGGGCGATGCCTTGCTCCCTATGTCAACCAAATATCCTATCTCAGGCGAAGATAAGATTCTTCTCCATAAATAATATCCTAGCTAGAGTAACTACCTTATTAAAGGATAAAGCATAATAAATATGGATAGCAAAATAAATAAGATAGAGAAATAAATGCTAACTAATTGATATGGAATCATGCCCGCCTACAATGGCGAATGTATATGACTATAAAAATACAATAACAACAAAAATTCAGAGTGAAAAATAAGAGCAACAAATTAATTATAATTTTGATTTAAAAAATATCTAAGCAAATTGTTGAATAAGATAGAAATTAGGTGAAAATATAGAAATTAGAAAAAGAAGAAGATAGATTGTAGATAATTAATAAGAATAAGAAAGAATTTAAAATTATTTTTCTGATTTTTTATTTTCTTAAATGCAGTGGGGCCAGAATTAACGTGGAGGCTCGAAATTCCTCAACTTTAATATATAGTATAGACATGGTAACACGTTCAGATATGACAAAATTTGCAAATCTAAAATTGATACAGGCTATTTTGTATAGGTTAACTCTTAGATTTTGAGATGTTATTGAGAGTGTTTAGGTTAGGTTTGAGCATTATTGTGATATGAAGACTGAAGACACGAGTTATGAAGAATCAAAAGTTCATAGAGCTTAAAGACGAAGTTCGCCACTGCATGGATACCGCGGTCGCGTTGTCTATGACGCGGTCGCGGTAGAAGCCGACTCAGCCAAAGCCAAGTGAAGACCGCCGTGGGCGCGGCCAAGGCGGCGCGGTCGCGGTGCGTGCCGGATTCGAGACTGACGAAATCCTGTCTTTTCTATCTTGTTTCCTTTCTTATCTTTTCGTTTCCTTTCTTATCTATCTCGGAGAGCTTGTTCTTTGGGCTATTTAAGGGGGAACCTCTCTAGGTTTTTGATAATTCGATCTCTGATTGTAATCAATTGTTCTTTCAATGAAGATTTGTGCTTTCTTTGTAATGGAGAACTAATCTCCCTTGGAGTTTATTCAATCAAGGAAGCTTTGTTATGAAGTTGTGAAATTCTGGTAACTTCTTTATCCCTAGGTCTTTATTGATACTCTTGTCCTTCATCCCATGATCTCTGTGTGATTATATGAGCCTGATCAACGTGTTTAATTATCTTAGATCTATTGTTTGATTTAGAATTGGTTGTTGTCTATGCATCTTTTCTATTCCTCGAAATAACTCTATTCAAGGACCGTGGACTAGTTTAGGGAAGAGTATTCAATGGTTAAGTTGTGCATGAGACTCGTAGCTTGATTGCATGATTTGATTTCCTAATATCCTTATTCTCTATGCTAAATCTAGGTTAAGCGTCTTTGCCTAGGGTTATAGAATTCCTTGGACCGTGGACTTGCGATTGTTTATGATCAGGATTGGAATTGATCTAGGCATATAAAGAAGTGGATGAATTCATGATCAACGGATTAATAAAGTGGAATTGATTGAATGAACTCTACTTGCTAACTTTGATCGAAATCTCTCTCCAACCCCCCTTTGATTACTTTGCATGAAAACCATTAAAATCGGATTAAGAAACTGATTCCTTTGGGTTCGACCCCGTACTTGCTCACTGTACTTGATTGTTTGCATGTTTGGGTTTTATCTTTGATTTTGGCACAACGACTTTAACCGAGTCAAAAATATTCAAAGAGAATCAACAAAAAAACACACATGTAGTCAAAAGATCACATTTTCATTCACTATAAGACTAGCCAACACACTTTTAAAGATCGGCTACATCGTTCACTATTTTCCTCTAGCGAAAACGAGTTATGAATTATTCATCCTCTTCTCATCTTATAGATATTAATCGTTAGAATGCTCCACGATGGTGGTGGACTTCGTACTACCCATCTAGTTGTTTTCTTAGTTAATTACTGTAATAAAAAAAAGAAAAGTTTATAATAAAAAATTTTCAAAAAATATATACTAATCGTTACCTAAACTTATAGTAATTTTCTTTTCGTTTAAGAGGATATTAGTGGTTGACTTTTTTTTATTATTAATAAATTCATCGTGGACTTTGTAATAGTAGCTAGCCTTTGTTGGTTACAACTTACAATCCACGTACGTGTATACAGATGACAGCTGTGCCAATATATATATTTTTTAAGTTTATATAATGGATTAAGTGAACAAATGAGAACAAATAAAGAGTCATAAAACAGGCTCCTTTGACTTCGATCAATTGAATAGAAAGCCAAAAAGATGGAGGGCAAAGCCAAGTTTCTTAGCATCCTTTTGATGTTCTGTCTTTTAATCTTGTACGTTTCAGCTGATCAGCCAAAGCCTTCAACTCATGACATGAGTAAATGCAAGGTACAAACTAGAAATTTTTTTTTTTCAATTGATTTATTGAGCTAGCTTCATTATTTGATTGTCTTTCAAACGTTAGAAGATTGATCAATTAAGTCAATATTTGAATTCCGAAAAATAAAACTTAGATGCTTATATATATAGCTGTTTTTGTTTATCATTTATGCTTGAATTTGATGGTTTGGAATGAAGGGCACGCATGTTAAACTCAAAGCCCGAAGGTTGGGAGAGAAGCGACGAGTTGCACACACGGTGGTCAATCTGAAAGATCCGATTGTGAATGTCAAGTTTTATGATCAAATGGGACACTAGTGCAGAACTTCCCAGGATGGAGGCATGAAAAGTGAATAATAAAGATAACAATTGGAACACTGTGTAAAAAACTGGATGCGAGGTTTCTACTTGTATGGTTTGGATAGAAATGGTGTTTTTGTTTGAAGTTGTGATTGTTAAGTACATTTTTAATGAGCTTGAAGATTGTGATAATTTACTTTGTTGTCCTCAAATGTGTAGTTCGATTTTCTATCTCCAAACTGTCTTTAATTAATGTACACCGTATGTCCACACGGCTAATAGTAATGGCAAACAAAAGTGATTATTGTGAGTTTGGAATCTTCTCTCATAATATCCACGTACTTCCTAGGACACCAAGTGCAATAGTTAATACTTTTAAATATCGATAAATGTTGTATCATATATTGTATCCTATAGGAAATTATCATTGTATCAGTCTGGATGCATGAGCGTTTGAAAAATGGTGAGACTTACGCTACCCTTGCTCCCTCTGCTCTTTATGTTGTTTTTTCCCAAAATTCTTGAATTAGAGATCCCTAACCCTAAATCCCCAAATCAATGGATTGCATCAATCCTACCGCAAATCCCCAGTCGATATCCCATCCTCCACCAAATCGTGTCTCATAACTGCTCTTGTGATCATGTCGAGCAGAGCCGGCGTTTCTCTGACCTGATTTTGGGGACTTTTTTTCCAAGACCAAAAGAATAAACATATCTATTTCTTGAGGGATAATCATTCGACCCAAGGAGGCTATGGTGAGGTAGGAAAGACAAATCTGAGAAGGAAAAGGAAAATCAAGCATTATTAGGGGGTAGATGATGTTATTGTTGCCATTATACCTCTTGTCCGGGAAGATCCGTTGAAAGGTGGTAGACTGCACGACCGACTTTGAAGCCTTGAAGGTGAGCGGTTTTTCTGCGCGTTTCTTGCCACGCCGAGGGTTGGAGTAGAAGTGAGGAGGGTGGTGTTTCTCAAAGCTTTCTCTGGCAATTCCAGACGGCTACTAAGAGGTGTTTTCAGTCCTTGCCTTGTGTTTTTTGTTTATTAATTAAATTTGTTCAGTGTTGCTTGTGGTCTATAAATTGCTAACTTGGGAAAAGTATGGTCCCTCATCTCTCTACTTCTCCATTCCAAACTACTCTCTACTTAATGATATATAAAAACAGTGAAAGTAAGAACGGGAGGCCAATTACGTACGTCTCCCTCTAGAACGGTTTGCTTATCATTATGGGCTCGAATAGGAAACGTACGAAATCTTTCAAAACTGTTCTTTGTGCTGATAAAAAATGTGGGGTTAACCAACAACCACCCATGACCAACACTTCTTTTGAACCCTTGTTTAAACCTGTGCACACTATGGTCGAGGAGCCCGTCAGTGGTGATGCTAGCCCGAACAACTTTAGTGTTGGACCCTTTGGCACCAAAATGAACAAAGGAGAAGAGAAAATGAAAAGAGACAGGAATGCCTTTCTTGCCAAACTATCTTGGATCAAGGAAAACATAAACCATCTCAACGAAACCTCCTTATTTGGATTTGTGATAGGGGATACCATTGAAATAGCTAAGCTTATGCCAAAATTCAAAAGTGATTGGAAACTTAATGGTGATTTTTAGATCTATGAGAGAGTTCGTTTTTATGGATTTTGGCGATGACAAGTTCGTTTTCAATGTGTTTTGGTGATGACAAGTTGTTTTACGGATCTGAGGGTGATGACAGGTTTGTTTTAAAGTTTTTTTGGATGATTTTAGGGGTTTGGGTATGTTTTTGGGTGATGACAAGTTTGTTTTACGAGTTGGGGTGCTGACATGTTTTATTTTGCATTGTTAAATTTGTATATATCTTTCTTATAATTATGGCCTATTAGCTCAAATGGTAGAGCAATGTGCTTGATGCACAATAATGTGGGTTCAAATCCCACATAGGTCAATTTCTGAACTGGTCATCACTGATGACATGTTTTTTACGTGAATGATGGGTTTTACCCCAACTTGTAATCAGATGACAAGTTGAGGTCGTGAATGGTGAGTTTTATCTAAACTGGTGATCACTAATGACAAGTTTTTTGTACGTGGACTGATGACAAGTAGCTTGACATCTGATGACACGTCACTTGTCATCACTAATGCCACGCCAGTCAATGCCGGTCAACGTCGGTCAACACTTGATGGTGATAAGGGGTGCTGACGTCATCAATGGCATATGATGACGTCATCTTGTAAATTTAAAAAAAAGGTAGGGGCAAAATTGGAAGGAAGCCTATGGGACCTCTTTTTTTTTCCTTGTAGCCTATTTACTCCATTTTTGCTTGCCCATAGCCCACATACCCAATTTCGTCTATAATAAATGAGGTCCATTGTGTAAGAAAATAGTGTAACACTAGAAATCTTGCCCCCGTTCGCCGGACGGGTGAAAGCGTAGCAGAAAAATATTAGAATTCTTAATAATGTCATAGTATATTATAAATTATCGAAATAGTAAGTGCATAAGCATGTCAATGTTCATGGCAAATGGCTTCTCATCCTAAACCTCATCCCAAACCATAATCTAGGAGGCGAGCACGACATTGGGCACGACATAGGCGTCGACGACGATCTTAGGGTTCCATTATCCCACAGGATAATCCTTCTATGCTCTCTCTGAAATCATCGTGTTGATAGTCATCGTTCACATAACGATGTTCCGCACAAGCATTTGGCTGTCTTATATACAATATAGACAGAAGGTGTGAGGTCATTACCGCAGGGGGCACTATTATTTGTATTTGTACTTCATATATTTTGATTTAAAAGGTCACAATTCATAAATTATTTTTCACAATGAAAAATTTATTTAAATATTAAACACTCTAAAACTATAATAATCTAGTTAAGTCAAATTTGTTCTAGGGGAAATGCGTGGCAAAAATTTGTTCTAGTAAGCAAATCCCGTCCAATCGACGGGTGAAAGCACGCCAGAGAAATATTATCAATTCATAATAATATCATGATATGTTATAAATCACCGAAATTTTAAGTGCATAAGCACCCAATGTTCAGGAATGGTAGAGGATGAGTCAAAACGTAAAGAAAACATACGAATTTTCTTATTAAGTGATTGTGTATACACGTTATTCACTAAATTTCTTTAGATAATAATGATAGAGTTAAATATGAGGTAGATAAAATAATTTAATTTCGAAATAGAATAGACATAAGATTATTATTTTTTGTGCTTTTAAAATAAATCGAATTGTATATCTTTTGTTATGCTTAGTACGGGAACATGCACTTATCCTTCTATACCTTAAAACAAAAAACTTTTCAAGTCTTCTCTTCAAGTGACATCATCATCATTTTTACCCCCTCTTCTGCAAAATTTTAAATTATATTTTTTAAACAATCATCCATTCTATCTTAACTTCCACCTACATCCTTTTTGTTTTTAACAAAATAAAGTGAAATAAAACTATTTTCATTCTTTATTTTGTCAAAATAAAATAAAATGAAATAAAACGATTTCAATTTTTGATCTTGTTCGTTTTTTTCCCTTTTCTTCTAACGAAGAAAGGGTCAACCCGTCACTTGCTCAATTTACGACTTAATCTGATCATGAAAATTTGCAACTCCTAATATCTAAAATCAAATTTTTTTCATTCAAAACCTCGATCATTATAATTGTGTTAAAATACAAATATCTAAAAAAAAACAATTCCATTCATAATTTCATTCACATGTCTCCCCTTAAGATTTTACAATCTCGAACAAAAAGCCAATTTTTACAATCAAACATTAAGCTTGGATCATATTGGACCAACTTGGCCCAAAACTGAACATGTCGGGCCTTCCAAATATCCTGTGATTCCATTTTAGTTTTGTTTTTCCCTTTCGACGAAAATCTCCTTTGGGAAACGCTCATTTGTCCCCTCTTAGGCTTAAATAATACTTCTTCCGTTAAGAAATAATTGTCGTTTTAGCCTCATTGAGTTGTTAAGAAATACTTGTCATTTTAGATATTTTAGCACACTTTTTTCTATATTATCTTTATTAATAAGAAATAATTACCTAAATCAATAATAAAAAATAAAAAATCTTTATAAGATTGAGGGTATTTAGGTCAAATAATTTGACTTATTAAAACGACATGTTTTTATTAACGGAGGGAGTATCATCTCTACCAGTTGGATAATGACAAAACACCAAGACACTTGATCACCTGACCATATCACATTAACTTGCAAGTGTCTTTCTTTAACAGTGGTTTGGAAGGTGGGACTCCATGGGATTTTAATGAGTGGAAAATGGTGGAAATGATTTTCTAGTGTTTAGTTTAGTTTTCTGATGGGACTGAATGGATTCCGTAAGAAAATTTGAGGGGAAATGATGAGAAAGTGAATCTCACCAAATTGGTGGGATTTGGTGGGAAAGGAAAATAGACACTCTTAAAAGAAAAAGAAAAAATATTTACATTGCCCCATCAAAACTCATCTTTATCCAAATGAAAGAAATATACATTTCCGTATCTTAATTTCCTACCCTTTCTCTTCTTTTTCTTTCTCATCTTTCACCACCATTTTTTTCCCATCAACTCCCAATTGCCTAACAGACTGTAAATCTTTTCCTGGAATATGTTTTATAGGCTTTGGATCCGCATCAACATTTTTACACTGACTTGTAATCTCATTCTCTCCTCTCTTTCTTTTCTTACCAGCTCTAATAGATTTCATCATATCTGCTAGAGTTAAATCAGCCTTGGTATTTTTCTTCCGCCTGATCCTTCTTTTACCTGACAATGTTGGATGAATCACTGGATATTCCCAATGTATCTCTACTCTTGTGTGTCTTCTTGATCGATCTACCCTTCTTCGGAAAATTGTTGAAAGCCGTATCACTGATGTTACTTGATTTCTTCCTTCTAGTTGGCTTTTTAACCTCTTCAGTATTTCCAAGGAGCAAGGGTGTAAAAATCATTGGTTTCAAGCGACGGTTGGTCATCGGGGAACAAAGCTGTCCATCTACTTCTGCACTGACTATAGGTTCTTGGAGGAACACGTGTAGCAATTTTAGCCCAGAAATACCCGTGTACTCTAAATCTCTAATAGCCTCTTCCAATTTTGCATCCTCGGCGACTGTCCATTTACCCTCATCAGTGCACTCTACGAATCCATCAGCAAAAAAATTCCAATTGGGGAATTTTAGTTGGGAATTTATCCTAATTTCCATTTCTTAACTTAACAAAACTTGTTACATCATTCACTTACAAAGTTTACACTTTTGATATTACTCGGGGAAAGATTAATAATATATAACCCAGATATATAATAGGTTATTAATATTTGATTAACCTTTTACTTTACCTAATTAAATTGTGTATCCTTGATTTTATTTTTGGCATTGGAAATGAAAAATAAGACAAATTTACTCTACCTTTTCATTAAATTAAATATAATATTAAAGTTTGAGAATTATGTTAAAAATATGTAAGAAAACAACATGTTGAATTTAGAAGGATAATTACTACAAAAGGAAGTGGGTATTGCAAGAGCCATATTTATTTGATCACAGATCAAATCCAACGTGATGAACAGTTAGCTGATGAAGCTTAAAATTCAACCATTCAAAGATCACAACCACAAAGTAAGAACATATTCTACCAATACACTCAATAGTCTTTTAATAAGTCCAAAACACACTGATCACTGATTAGCTATAGCTAACACTGATTACAAGCTAACACAAAACACATAAATATTAATTGAAACAACAGTCTTGGGCAACTATAAAAAGCAAGCTTGCAAATCGACCCAGTCTCGTGCCTCTCCTCCTTCATCCAATTCACCATCTGTTTTAAACACTACCTGTCGAAGACCTCAATCTGCACAAACTCCATCTCAACAAGCCGCGCCTTGCTTCCTCTGGCCACGACTTCCCGAACCTTGTCATCCGCATCAGGATGCTCCTTAGAACTTGCAATGGACTTAGTAGCTTCACCTTTTCAATCTCATCTTCAAGTTCCTGTCTTTCACATGCAGTAGTAGTCATTGAAACCATGGTCTAACTACATCAAAGATGTCAAACAAAAGCAGGCTCTTAATACCTTGAATTAAAGAGTAAATACGTACATTGTATGTAACACATATTAGGTTACTCTCTCTTTCAAAAGACGGCTTCACTAACTTGAGATCCAGTAGCACCAAATGACTTGGTCTTCCAAACAGACCCATCTCCAAGCAGAGAGACCACATCCTTCTCAGCGGAGTCTTTGCTGAAGAATTCAGTCTCCTTGGAGACCAACTAATGACAAACCCAACAACAAGTTTCAATTTTTTTTATGTATACATAAGTCACGTACCGGAAGGAAAAATGGCTCCAGTCAAAGAGCAGAGCTGTAAAATTAATTTCCGTGATGCAACCGCCAAAGGACAATCAAGCCATTAACCTTGAAGTCCAAACTTTGGCCTTAGAGCTCCATACAGACTTAACAACCTTCCAACATGACCACTTGTTATTAGCATCTCATGCCATGAGGGACTAGGCTACAATGCAAAAATATAAAAGTCCAAGAATTTATAGGCGCTACAGAATTTACAATTCTGACACATTTTAGAAGCACCACCAGTAGAGCTCGAATTCACACTCTAATATGCAAAAAACCAGAAAATACTTTATAACATCAAATGCAATTCTAGGCGTTGAAAGATTTTCAAAATATAAGCATAGACAAACTAATTAATCCCAACCTACATGCTATTTAGTCAAATATCACATATTACAAGCTCAGGATTCCTCATAAGAGTAGTGAAGACCATTATATTATTTCAAGGTATTCAAGGTCCAAAAATAATAAGAATAGATAGAACTATTAAATCAATTTTTTGACAAAAGAAAAAGTTTCAAAAATAGGAAACAATTACCTTAATCAACACACATTCAGACCTCCTACATGGATGACTATACTGCCTAAAATCTGCTGAGAAAACATTTGCTGAGGCTTCTAAACCATCGGTGGAGTCGCATTGGAAATCCTAAGTCAAGATTTGACACATCGGATGCAGAGAAGCAGCATAAACATTAGCTTCGAGAACAAGAGAATTTGATTCAATTATTCTGTTCATAACAGCCAGAGCAGCTCCCTGAGCCCAAGTGTAGAATGTCTATCATGATCCAGAGAAGCAGAAAGATGCAAAAGAGTTAAAGGGATCATAGGCATAGAATTACATTTCTTTCTGCTCGCTATGAAGATAAGACTTTTCACAATACTCAACAGCTGAATAAAATTGTGGCCTCAAGTTCTTGAGTTCCTACAAATCCAAGGAAAATTTTTGAATCATCTGAACCGTATTGGATTTGCATGATATAGAGCTAAAATATCATATTGAGAAACAAATCTGTGCTGATATGGGATAAAACCATGGGGTAACAAATGATATGCATTACTAAATTCAAGGGGAATCAACAAAATGATGAACAACAAAACTTAAACCAACGTACTCATGTTAGTATATAATAATGCAACACCATGCTTAAATTACAATTTTCCCAATAAATGACTGGTAAAACAGAACAACATAATCTCATTTTGTTAAATATTATTGCCTGTAGGAAGAATTAGGAACAAATCTTTCAAAATCTTGCTAATTGCTTATGTATTTTTGGCTATACAATCATGCACACCCGATTAATAATCATGCACACTTATTTATAACATTATGCACCTTCTTGTTTTCTTCTGCTCCTGGTATAGTTTCATTGCGTTACATCTGTTCTTTGCCAACATCTCTGTGTTAGCCTTGGTTGCAGCGACCATGTTCATACTGTCAACTTGACCGAGTACCGAATGGTCCATGAACTGAACACCTTGTGAGGTGTCGTAGTTTCTCAGTTTACCAAAAGTCGAGTCAGAAGATGACTGCGTCATTGGTAAGTTATTGCTCTCTGATGTTGTTGGCCCCTGGCCGGTTGTATATATGGTGATTATTCTGTGTTGGGGAAATAAAGAAAAGTATCATTATCAGTTTTAAAGTAGAGAGGATTCAACATGGCAGCACTGTTGCAATGATATTAAGGACGCCAGTCATCAATATCTAACCAATAATGATCGTCCATAGTTTTGATAATGACAAACTCAAAAGGTATTTAATAGTTGTCCAAGTGTTGATCTAAGGTAAGTCCAGAGGACGCTCATGAGTGAAAACGACAACAAGTGAACGAGAGTCCCTAAGCAATATGGACGCATTTCATTAGAACTTCCAAAGTTGAACAGAAGAATGGAGTCCCTGCGAAGATAGGACGGCGTCCTCATTGAGTAGGGATGCGCGCCAAAATACGGACGAAGTTCAAATTCAAATCAAGGCCGCCCCAACATGATTACATCATAATCGCCCGTAGTCCTCAGAAGGAAGCTTCCTATATCTAGGCACGTGTGAACAACTCCAAAGACCACGCGGGGAGGCTTCCCAAGCGTCAACAAAGTTGACTTCCTTAAGATGCAAATCGCACAGTTGAAGGAAGACGACGGATCCTACAGAAGCTTCAAAGGATGCTACAAGACAAGAACCACTACTGCTATAGATACCCTTCAAGGGTTATGCATAGCGGTGTGGACTTTAAAGACTTTCTCTCAAGCTCATCCCTGAAGCATTCAAGTTCAAGAACGAAGAACAAGGAGATCAAGTGAGCTTGAAGCAAGAGAAAGAATGTCCAACCACATCAAATCCAAACCAAACCAAATTCAGTTTGTCTCTCACACGTGAGTGTTTAGCTACCTTATAGCTAAAAGAGTTAGGTTACATTGTTAGGCTCAAAGGAGTGTTACTAGTGAGGCTAAGGACGCACGCTTAGCTCAGAGAATTGTAACGACTCGCCTAAGTTGTAAGGACTCTCTCTGAATAAGATAAGGACGCCTATTCGAAAATCCTCCAACGGAGGTAGAGGTTTACCCATAAGACTAGTTGGTTTTAGTGGGGTTCCTCTATAAATAATCGTGTCCATTATCTTATTCTGTTTCCTGTCTAAGTCTTTATTCCGCTGCATTTAAGGACCCCTTTAACCAAGTTAAGGACGCCCATTCTAACAGACTTACGATCCAACAAACACAATTTCCATTTTTTATGACAGAGAGGAGCGAGTGGCCTACATTATAATCTGTGATTTCCTCATGGAGAAGATCCTCAAAGCTCTTTTCTTTAATGAATGAGCTAGAGCTATTGATCATGAATCCTGTGTCAGTTCCGCCAAAACCAATCTTAAATTGCTTGGACTCCTCTTGATGTCTTGTCTGACCTAGATGGAAATGCCATATCTGCACACATGGGTTATAAAGATTGATTACCATATGGAACATGAATAGAGGCTTACCAAGACATCATGTGAATAGCAACATGATAGCATAATGATCCATTCAGTTGAATATTCGAACTCAGCAAGTGTGAAGTGTTAAGGAGTCAATTGGAAAATTTGAAGCCCACCAACAACGAAGCCATGAGGACTAAACTGTTCTTAGCTCTCATCCCGCTATCCTAAATCTTATGCCATAAGAAGATATATAATCAATTAAGTCATTATCTCTTAATCACAAGCACCTAAAAAGTACAAACATTCCGAATTATGACCATTCAAAAACAAAAACAAAAACAAAAAACAATGGAAATTACAAGTTCTATTTTTAATGCATAATCAAATCTGCTGACATAGTAAGGTTAAAATGAAGAACACCAGACATGGAGATTAGAACAGCAAAACAATGAAATTCATATGATAATATGAGAGCTTTAAGACATCAATAATGTATGAGCATGAGCATGAAACCCATCATTAGTTAGAAAACTACCAATACTTCATTTTAATGTAATCTCATTTTTCTATTCCAAAGCGAGCTATCAAGTAGACTTCTTCATAGTACCTTCAAACAAAGAAATCAAGGCAGCTGAAAGAGGTAGGCATTCACTTTGTTCATTGGATTTCTACTTTGCCTGACACATTTTTTTTTTATTTTTTCTAGATTTTTTCCTAACATAAATAAGTTTTCTTTTTTCTTTTGTGATTCAAAATACTTGAAGTTTCATGATTAAAAATAGACATAACAATGGGTCGGGTTTGGGTGGATAAACCATTTCCAAACTTAAGCCGCATTACAATTTTGTCCACCAAAACCCTACCCTACCCAATGACATGGGTCACTCGAATCCAATCCATCCGATATTATCAGGTGGATCGAGTGGAATATCGGACATTACACACCTAATTAGACCTGTCAAAAGTTGACCCGACCCGCAAACTCGACAAGACCCGATCCAAAAATTTTGGGTTTCAACCCGAAAAATTAGACCCGTGACCCAATTTCAACGCGACCCGACTGAAACCCGAGCCCGTTGGGTTTAAATCCGAACCCATTGGGTCGTACCCGATTTTTTACAGTTTAAATTATATTACATTATATAAAATTTGTTTTAGAAAATTATGTTATATTTTATTATTAAAATATTTAAAAATAATATTTTATTATTTAAATAATATTTTATTTAAATTTTGGTAAAACAAATTGATACTCTTGACCCGTTGGGGTGATCCAACCCGACCCGGTTTGAACCGTAACCCGATTGACCCGAACTCGAACTCAACCCGAACCTGGTACGACCCAACCCGAACCCGTCCGACCCGACCCGATCGACAGGACTACACCTAATATAGAACTGAAATTTAATTTTACATTTACAAGGAAATCGATAAAATAATAATCTAATATCAATATCCACCGTTAAATAATATAGGATAATTCAAGTCCAAACAAATGCAACATTGCAATGTAAATCATTACTCTTAAACAACTTTTTGGTAATCATTACTCTTAAACATTAAAATAGCATATAAATAGACCAAGGATTTTTGATTCTATTAATACATTAGTTTACACTGATACACAATAAATAATTATGCATTATTGAATCTAAACATAATAAATGGATCAGATTTAATCTTAGAAGAGAGAAGATTTAATCTCATCATTATATAAAACTAAAAATCACATGGATATATGCATTATCATATTATGCATTATTATAACATGGCATATGCATGATATTTTACCGATTGTGTATGCATGTATACAACCAATAAAACATCATGCACATAACATTTATAATCATGCACATAATGTGTTAAAACCATGCATTTAAATAACATAACTTTACTTTCAATAATTTCGAGATTTTGTGGATTTTCTTTTCTCCTAATTCCAAGATTAAATCTGGTTCATTCATTATTTTTATATTCAAAGCTCTATATTTGTCCATTGCGTGATATTATAATAGTTGTTTAAAATATTAATAAAAATTTAGTTGGGCTATTGGGTCGGGTTATGAGTAGATGAACCATCGCCCGTAACCAATCCGATTCATCACCGGCATCACCCAAAATCTGATTTTGGCCCATTTTTTTCGGATTTTCATTCGTTTTTTCATGTGGGGTGAATTGAATATCCGCCGGGTGTGGTTGAAAATGTCATGCTCTCATCAAACAATCTCTACCCATTTTTGGCAATATTACGACATTATTTTTTAGTCGTACACCTGCTAAAAACTGTTTTTTTAACCTTTTTTTTGGCTTACTATCAAGTTAAAGTGAAGTGATCATGAGCAGGGTGAGAGTGGTCAACTTAAAGGACAAGCTTCGTAAATCGAGATTACGATAGTTTGGGCATGTTTAAAGGCGGGGACCCCAAGAGCCAGTTCGTAGGTGTGAAAGTCTGGACTTGAGACTTTTCCGCAAAGGGAGGGGTCGACCGAGGAAGCGCTGGATGGACAGTATAAGACATGATGTCAGCCACTTGGGGATTTCCACAAAGCCGGCAGTATGCAAGGATAGGTGGAGGGAAAAGATCTACGTGATGGATATCTGGATCCTGTCATATCCGACAATCTTTAGTGTTTGGCTTTTTCTGGCCATGCCTTGTTTTGTTTTGTTGGTTTGTTTTGTCTTGTCCATCGTTTGTTTCGTTTTTCCGTGTTTTGTGCTTGGGTGTAGCTTTTGCTTGGGTTAGTGGGCTTTCTTGTTAGGCTTTTCTGCTTGGGTCTTTTGGACGCTCCTCTTCTGTATTAGTCAGGAATACTCCCATCCCGATTCCCTAGATTTCCCATAAGGGGAATTACATTGGGTTATTATTGTTCTTGTATCAAGTTAAAGTGAAAAAGATACATCATGCATCTGACTGTATAGTCTCAATATTTTGTAAGTTATTATTTAATAATGTTGTTGGTTGTAAGAACCACGTATGATTTCATCACATCTGATTTGTGTGTTGTTTCGTCGTATAAGAAAAGCGCGTCGTAATAAAAATAAAACAAGTACAAATCCCGTACCATGTATGGGTAAGGTAAATGTAAACCTGAATTAATCGATCTAAGATCGAATTTTGATTCAAGCCTGCTTTTTATTCGAGAATCTACAATTTAAGCTTGATAGACCAAAGTTCGAACCTATTAACCTATATATGTATTTTATTTTATGTTAATTCAATTGTGAAATCTGTTATTTTTATTTTAATTTAATCTGTTATTTTAATTAAGAGGTTGATTCACATGAAAATGGCTCTTAAGATAAATTGTAAATAAACAACTTCACATTGAAATAAGAAGCTAAAGAGGAGGATGGGGTTTAAAATAGGTGTGGTGACAATTTTGCAATAACAGGAAACTCTAAGGGCAAAAGCGTCCATGGACTTCAAAACAAAAGAGACGTGTTTGGTCTCCGTTCTCCCCTGTTCGCTTGTTCCCGATCCCTCGTCGACGGCTTTGAGTGCGATTTCTGATGGGGAAGAAAGTGAGCAATCGGAGGAGGCCGGAGAGGATTCCTCCGTTGAGGAATCGATCGGCGACGGGTTCACGGAGATGTCCAACGGCGGGGAGTCAACAACCCCGACCTCATCGGCTGATCGATTAGGGTGAGAGAGGAGGTTGAGCAACTCGCTAGGGTTTTGGAAACGGCTGGCGCTTTCAAGGTTAAGAGGAAGGGTGCTGGTAGAGGGAGTAAGCAGATCTCGGGATCGTCGAACTCAAATGCACCGAAGCCGAGGAAGAGAGCTGAGGCTGGCACTCTTTCTGCTAATCTTAAGCGCGCTCGAGATGGCAGCGCATTTGCCCGCTGGTATCAATCAACTCTCAACCTTCTTTTTACTTCCACTCCTCAATTCATTTTCTTAGCGGTTTCCGTAGATTTGTTTGATGTATTGCATTGGTTAATTGGTGGAGTTTGATGTTATCTTAGATGTTTAATGGAAATGTTGTTGTTTTGTATTTTGTAAGCAAGTAATCTGATTCGTTGATTTGGGGGAATTTTTTTGCAGTGAGGAGTGCGAAAGTAGTGTGTATGTGGCCCTTATTGATATGCACAGTTGCAGCCTTGAGGCCAAAATCAAGATGAACCTTGGTACGCTTGTTTTCTGGTTTCCCATCTTCACTGCCGATTGAAAACGAATTGATCAGGTCACTTACTCTCTCTCAACTCGGAGGCAGTAATCGGGTGAGTTCTCTCCCTGATCAGTGTGTTTTCTTGTTGATTTCCGATTCCTTATTGGATTGAATTTTTAATCGCAAGTTGTGTGTTGTTTATTTGGAAATTGTTTCCCTTTGATGATTGTGTTATTCTTTTTTTAAATTTGACTTGTGATGATCGGAGTGTAGCATATGAGGATTGAGTATACTGATGTCTTGATGGATGATGAGTTTCGATGCTTTGACAATTTGAAGTTTGAATTTATGTGTCCACTGTTGTGCTGATGGTGATATGACATTAATGCTACTAGTTATCCAATTAAAAGGAGGCTATTGATGTTTGTCATTTGTTTTTCTTCTTTTTGCTTTTTGTTGTTGTTATCGTTGTTGAACATCTACATAGCAGCATTAGCATATGGTGTACGTGAATATACAAAGTAGATGAAAGGTAGAACTGAAGTTCATGCCTGATGTAGATGCTCTCTTATCAAAGATTGATTTTTTTTGCTTCTTTGCTACTTCCCCTACTAATTTCAGTCCTGATTTGTTGATGTTAAGTATCTTATTAAGAAATTGATTTTCTTTCCCTTTTGTTGTTGATGGCATGAGAACAGAGAATAGCTGGAAGTGTCTTACTGATTAGGAATGTGGATCTTCTGTTTTTGGCGGTCTTCCTTTTTCTCATTCTAACTCAAATTTTTTGATTTGGTTTTCAAGAAAAGAAACCCTACATCGAGAAGGCTGTTGAGCTGAAGGCTAAATATGAAAAGAACTTGCAGTCCAACACAATTGAGAATGCAAATGTAAGAGTCATAAGTTTGTGCCTGCGTTCATTTGTATCAAGTTATGGTACGGTGTTGCTTGAAGTAGCTACTAACTTTATACATGGTCTTTGTTTTGAATGTGTAGGATGATGAAATTAACCAGCCAGAAGAATTGTGTGATGATGATGATGCTCAAGTTTACATATCATTGTAGTTTGATGGTTATTAGCAAGTGGGGAGTGTCTTATGACTAAGGATTATTTATGCTCTTTGTAAATTCTCTTATTTGGTTCTAGGAAGTTGCAGATCAATGATCAGTTTTCGTTTTTATTTTGGTTAGCCTCTTTCTGTAACATTCAATATGGTCAACCAATTTAGATAATGGGTAATGGAGACCATAAACGATACTAATCATAAAGTTCCTGCTAAATATTAATGAAGTGAAACAAATCAAATCCAAGGGACAAATAATAAGCATTAGAAGAAGAATACAATTGAGCAAAGCAGGTGGCACGTTTCAACATTATGATTAGTATTAATTTACTAATTACAATATCCAAATTATCATATGCATGATATATATTAATATTAAATGTATGAATATTTCAAGTCGGCGTTCACATCTTAATAAAAGATGGTATATGAATATAAAAACGACTTTTTATGTTCGTTATCTTGTTCACGGTTTTTTCTTTGGATGTTCACATATTTGATGGAGTTGTTCACATATTTCACGTCGGTGTTCACATCTTCATAAATGATGGTATATGAGTGCACAAATGATTTTTTGTGTTCACATATGTGTTCACGTATTTTAGATGTACGTTCACATATTTGAGTACAATGTTCACATATTTGAGTATCATGTTCACGTATTTTATTTGGTAGGTCATGTATTTTATGAGAATGTTCACATATTTCATGGTAAAAAAAGAAACTTGGAAAACTAGACATTTTAGTAAGATATACTACCTCTAAGACATTTTAGTATGGTGTTCACATATTTGAGTATCATGTTCACGTATTTAAGTACCATGTTCATGTATTTTAGATGTATGTTCACATATGAAATAATTGTGTTCACGTATTTGAGTATCATGTTCACTTATTTTAGATGTACGTTCACATATGAAGTACTTGTGTTCACGTATTTTAAATGTATGTTCAGATTAATGCTGTCAAGTTCTTGCACACATATATGTAAAGCTTTCGAATTTGCACAATTATAAAACATGATCTCTCTATATATAAAATGACAATTTAGGCTGTAGAGAAAACAAATGCAGCTTTGCTGCATTTGTAAGATAATTCGACGAAGATAGCAAGTAAAGATAAAGAAAAATGTTGATTACTAAATTTCTAATACGTTGAAGTTCATGCATTATATGACGCATAAATAAGTAGGAGTAGTATAAATAAGTTTAAATGGGTGAAACAGTTTAATATGTATGTTTTCATATTCACGTATTTTATTTGGGTGTTCATATATTTGATGAGGTTATTCACATATATTATGTCGTGGTTCACATATTAGTAAAGATGATACATGAATGAAGAAACAGTTTATTATGTCTACTTTCATGTTCACGTATTTTCTATAGGTGTTCACATATTTGACGAGGTTGTTCACATATTTTATGTCGTGGTTCACATATTAGTAAAGATTAAATATGAATGCATATTAATCTCGTTCACATATATTATGCCTCTGTTCACATATTTCATATATCTATATGTTCACATATTACTCCATGCCTTTGTTCACATATTTCATAAATCTAAATGTTCACATATATAATGTCTCTGTTCATATATTTCATGTCTATGTTTACATATTTCATGCGGGTGTTCATATATTTCATATTTTTTTTTACATGGTTCACATATCACATAAAACAATGTTCACTCAACTAAAAATATGATGTCCCTTACAATTGCAGTCACTTGGACCGCGAAGAGATGAGCTTTTGCTATTGGAAGGTCGAATTGGAAATGAAACACATCATTGACATGATTGAGTGGACACATTATGTTGGATAGCTAATCGATAAAAAGTAATAGTAACTCTTGCCCATGAATCAAGATCAACGGTTCTATGTAACTAGAACACTTAACAATTGCATAATTGTTTCAATGATGTGGTTCAGACATCAAAAATATTAGTACCCTTTCATTATATGCTATCACTTTGAATTGTCTACACTTGCACATTCAAACACCATATTCAACTAAATGACCAAAATTAGCCTCCATAATCAAAAAATTAGTACACTTTCTAGAAAACGAACGATGGCAAATAGATTGTTCTTCTGGTTGCCAAGCTCCCACAAGACGATCCTCCGTGTGTAGATGAAACAGGCACACTTGTTTACAATTACAGATCCTTCAAAGACTGTATATCGCCAATTCAGCATGACGACAAAATTGGCAGCTTGCTCCTGCCTAAACTCTCCCTGTTTGACCAACTTTTTCTTTCAAAATTGATCTTCTGTTTGCTCATGTTTCAAGCGAGTGTACAATTTGACAAATGGGGTCCTATCCACTCTCACGCCTCATCAATCAAAAGAAGCCTCCACAAAACTTAAGGAGAAAGATCATACTATACTTGTACTGTAAAATACTGCACATGTTGAGCCTATTAGATCAAACGCTCTATCCCCTATCCATGTAAGAAACTTGTAGTAGTGTTGTGGCAGGTGGACTCCAACATACTGTTCATTTGGTTCTTGGTAAAATCTGAATCATATACAATATTATAGTTCAATGGGACAAACCAACTTTGTCAACTTACAACCCAAATCTCCTCATCGTTCAATTCACAAGGTAGCTTACATCAATGAAGCTCATCCAAGTAGCAGATTAAAAAACCCCCAAACACACCCAAATTACACAAAAATAAAAATTAAAAAAGGGTGGAACGAGCGCCTCAAACCGAAGAAACTTGAGGAGCCCTCATCCCGAAGTCGTCGCAATCGAAGCTGCACCCGCACTGAGGGAAATCCAGGAAATGATCGATGGGGAAATCGGCGGAAGCGATTCCGACGGAGAATTGGAGGTGGTCGCCGAACCTTCGAACCTCGATGATGTTGAGCCAGAGGAAGAAGATCTTGAAGCTGACGCCCCTCAGATCCGTGAGCTTGTTCTCGGAGATGTGGCCCGATATCTCCCGATTGTAGCTCAGCTGGTACGATCCCTCGAGGGAGTAAGAGCTCAAGAAGTGAATCTTTCGATGGTGATGGCGATGGGGGTTTGAGCCACGAATCGATCGAGAACAAGCAGCCATCGGAGGCCACCAAAATCCTCCCGATTTCGCCATGGAAGGGAGTATTGATCATGTGGCGGAGAAGAGACGGGAAGAAAAGGGCAGAAGAATGCAGCTGGGCTAAAAAGGACGATTTTTCCCCCACTTCCTTAAAAATTAAAAGGAGAGATCTTCTAATCATAGCCGTACATCTTCGCAATCTGATGGTTATTATTTGTTCGTAGTTTTTAGGTTAGGGAGTGTTTTTATTTGAACCAATACCTTTAATTAATTATGTAGAATCTTCATAAAAATAAAAAATAATTTTTTCAGAAAATAAAACACATGTAAATGTAAATTATATATTCATAGATATAAAAGATATCCAAAATTATTTTTTCTATTGATTTTAGGAAGATTTGCTATTGATATATATTAGGAAAATAAACTAATCTATCAGAAAATGGATAATATATTATAGTAGATATACATATAAATTAATCCTATCCGAAATTAAAGGATGGAATATACTCCATTCGAAAGTGTGCGTACGTAAATCGAGTTACCAACGTGCCAATGTAGTGACGCCTTAAATGAAATTATTACCCAAAATTTAAAAAAAAAATTGCTTCTAAGATTGTACGTCCGACCAATGACCTCAATTTATAGATGTTCTATAGTACGGGCCTTGCTACAATAAGATCTCCAAATATATCACGTACACAATCATATAACTTGTATATATATTCATAATCGGAGTACTCATTGTATTTTCTCCTTATTTATCTACGGGCAATTTAATAAGTAAAAAATGTACATACGTCAATGAAAAATTACTAATGTATATAAGCAATTTCAATCATGTACATAATTTTATAATTACGTATATAATAATTATGTAATTTATTCTACAATAATTATGTATGTATAAAATTGATCTTTGAGATGTACAAATATATAAGAAATATTCTAATTATCTAATTGGTGCATGTATAAGCAATTTCAAGATCATTCATATTTTTTCAGTATTTTTTTCTGCAATTTCGGGATCATTCATAAACTGCCTAATATTCTAACTACCTAACTAGTACATATAGAAGCAATTTCGGGATCATTTATATTTTTTCTAACTACATGTATGTATCTATTGTTTAAGGAAAGTGTTTGGACAATATCTTCCACATGTACGTATATATCCATGTACATAATTGGCAAAGGTGATACGCTCACCCCAGGCGCCCCCACCAACCCTATCCATGTACATAATTTGGTAAAATATATTTTTACTTATTTGGTAAAGTATGTACATATCTATCCATGTGCATAATTTTTTTATGCTTTATACTGTATTATACTTCCTCCGTCCTATATTGTTTGTCCTGCTTTCCATTGCAAAGGAAAAGGGACAAAGGACGAATGGAAATGATTTATTTCCCAACCCAAACCCAAAGAAAAGAAAAGAAAGGAAAAGAACTGGCCTTTCCGATCGAGCCCTTCACCATCCTAGAATCCTGCACTTTCCACCTCCATAATGAAAACACTCCCACTCCTCTGCTCTCTTTTCTTGTGTGCACACTTGACAAACGCAGCCATACTTTTCGGGCTAAAGTACCTACGCGACCTGCAACGCAGCCCGACCCGACCCGGTAACGGGTACCTCCGACCCAACCAAACTCAATGTGACTACTTCACGGGCAAATGGGTCCACGACGACTCCTCCCTGCTGTACCACTCCTCCGACTGCCCCATCATTGACCCGGAATTCAACTGCGAGCTATACGGGCGACCCGACTCCGGCTACCTCAAGTACAGGTGGGAGCCCGATGCCTGTCAGCTCCCAAGGTTTGATGGGTCGGAGTTCTTGGAGAGAATGAGGTCCAAGACTCTGATGTTTGTTGGAGATTCACTCGGGAAGAATCAATGGGAGTCTCTCATCTGTATGGTCTCCTCTTCTTTGCCCAACTCTTCTCCTACTCAGACCATCAGAGGAGACCCGTTTTCATATTTCAAGGTCTTGGTATGTACTGGCTTAGCCTTTACTGTTTCAGCTTCTACTAATTTTAGGCCTTTTTGCGCTGCTTAGAATCAATGGGAGGAGTGTCTTGAGTTGTATGGTCTTTGTGCAGGGTGATTATAATGTGACAATATCCTTTTACAAGGCTCCTTACCTGGTGGACATAGATGTGGTACAAGGAAAGAGGGTTCTTAGACTAGATGAAATCTCAGGAAACGGGAACGCGTGGCATGACGTTGACGTCTTGTCCTTTAACACCGGCCATTGGTGGACACACCAAGGACCTCTCCAAGGGTTAGATTCAAGATTTTTCTCAGCTACTCACTACAACTGCTAACTAGCTACTACATATATAGTTTTAGTTAATGAAGTATATCTACTCTTGCAATTCTTAGCAAGTACATTTCTCTGCCTTTGGTGCCTCCTTGGGTTAATTTTGTAGAATCTGCAGATGGGATTATATGGAACTTGGAGGGAAGCTGCATCAAGAAATGGATGCCTTAATTGCTATGGAGAAAGGCATGACAACCTGGGCGAGGTGGGTTGATACAAATGTTGACCGAACGAAGACAAGTGTGTTCTTCTTGTCCATCTCTCCTAGCCACTACAAGTACTCTCTCTTTCCCTATTCATCTTGATTTCACACATTCATAATTAGCAGCTCATTTGCATTCAAAATCATGTCATGGAACCGAATAATGTCATTCTAATTGGCCCGGGATGGAAGTGCAGCCCTTTGAAATGGAGCTCAAAGGCGGTTACAAAGAAGGCAAACAACTGCTACGGAGAGACAACGCCAGACAGTGGGACGGAAAACGGGTATCCGGTCGACTGTTCAGACCAAATGAGGGTGGTGGAATCAGTGCTGGGGAGCATGGCTTCGCCTGCATATTTGCTGGACATAACAAGGCTTTCGGCGATGAGGAAAGATTGCCACCCTTCAATCTACAGCGGTATGCTGAGCCCTGGTGAGAGGGAGAATCCCGCTAGCGCTGCTGATTGTAGTCACTGGTGCCTTCCTGGATTGCCTGATACCTGGAACCAGCTCCTCTATGCTGCCCTTTCAAGCTAGTCTTTCTCCCAAAATTCAGTTTTGTGTTTGTTAAATGTTAGCTGTTGTAGTCTTTTAATTGGAGATTGCATTTACTGGCTTCATTCAAGAAGAACTTTCTAATCTACCTGGCTAATTCCAGCAATGAAATTCTTTGAATCATCATCTTCTAGAGACACAAAGAATACACGATGATACACAAAGAAGAGAACGACCATTGAATACTGGTGACTCTCTTTTCAGAATATGCAGTTGCAACCTGCATTTTCTAACAACTATGACTTAACAGCTAGACTAGGCTTGTACAAGAAGACATACACAGCACAAAACCCATAGAAAACTTTTCTTGTACAAGAAGACATTCAGGTAGGGATGATGTTACCAGCTCTTGGTATTGCCATCCATGTACCACCACCATAATGACTACTGCAATCATCCATACAAAGCAAGCCGCAGAAAATGACTTTCCTGGCTCTTCCGCTCAAATCCGACACCACATGGTTCACAAAATCGCTCATCACTGACAAGAATCTTGGATTATCTAGCCAAGCGTTCCGCTTGTACTCCAAAACCCACGTGTTTGGATCAAACTGCACAGCTGAAGCGCTCCATTTCGGTATCACCCATGTCGATCCAGCATTTCGAACTGATAGGCTCCCCATCCCTCCATTCTCCCACTGCTCAAATTACAAGAATAGTAAGCCAACCAATTTAGCAAAAGGGTTGAGGATCTAGGAAAGCATTAGAGCACCATATTGCGCCCATAGTACCTGTGTGATTCTTCCGCACATCACAGTCATGGATCGAGACCCAAATGCAGCAGTGATTAGCCCAGAAGTTTGGAATGGCCATCCCCAAATGGCCAACTCTTCTGCTGCGGACTTGTATATTGTACAACGCGAATTCAACAGCAAACCAGCCTGTTTAAACAAGTGAATTTCAAATGAATTTCTTCCTCACAGAAATCAAATATGCAACATTGAAGGCAGTCCTACCTGATCGATCACCCACGTTGAATTCTTGGTTACACAGCTCGAAATCTGCCCGCCAAAACCATGACGCTTCAGTCCCTTTTCCAAAACCCTAAATTTCTCAGCCAAATCATTCACACCCGAACTTCCTCGAATCAGCTTTTCCACCAAATTCGAAGACAGCCTGGGCGAATAAAAAAACCTAATCCCTAACCACGAGCCCGTAAGTAGAGCCGCCAAAAACAAGCTCAAGCACATCAGCATCCGCCCAAGAATCCGACAATTAAAACCGGGTACACTCCCTGTGCTCTGGGGTTCCGGTTTCGGTAGTTTAGGGTCAACCGATTTGGCGGAGGATCTGATCGGGGTGGGGGTTGAAAGAAGGGTCGGATCAATGGAAATTGGGGTTTTCTGGACCACGATAAGGGGCCTGGAAGCGGAGTATTTGGAAAGGGAGGTTCGTTGGGCGCTCATGGGCATCAGATCGAGCATCGATTTGATGCTTTCGAGGCAAATCGAGCACCCGCAGTTTGCATCCCTCCGGCAGTCTGAGAGGTAATTCTGGATGCCGATGGGTGATCGGGCGTTCTGTTGTTCGTGTTCTTCCATTGATGTTGGCTTCGGGGTGGTGATTGATTTCACAGAAGATGTTGATGAGGTAGGAGTTTCTACTGTATTAGCCATGGCGAGAATCCGGACCTTGAGAGGTTCAGTGATTGAATTCTATGAGATGGATATGGCCTGGATTTGTGGTCTTTGAATTTTGAATTTCCAACGGTACTTTGACGTGCTATTTGTACTTTTTACGAATTTCACCTCGGAGGGCCTCACGTTTTCAACCATTTTGTCATCGGCTCGCTAAGGCGTCCCGGTCAAGCATTCAAGGCAACCGGTCAAGCGTTCAAGGCACCACGGATATCGAATCTGGTCAAGTCCACTGGGAGCATTTTGGGAAATTTTATTTTCGAGGTGTTCCGGAGACGACGGTTGGCTACGAGAGAGTAGGTGAAGATCCCAAATATGGTGATCGGGGTCAGAATAGGATGTAGGTACACCAATAATGTTTTTCTATTACCGCGTGTACAAATCGAGATTTTTACTGTCCGGATTTAAGAATACCTCTCCCCTCTTGTAAACGTGTTTGTATATTGTCTTTCGCCTCTCCAAATTCTTACATATACACTCTTAAGAATGGATTATTTTTAGTCAAATATTATGGTACGTTATATAATATTTTGATTAATTATATCTATATTATTTTTACATATTTTGACATAATGCAATATCATAATTAGTTGTTAGGGAGAGTTATGAAATTCAAATCCGAATGTCATTCATTTAAACGAGGAATACGTGTATGAGAATGTTGGTGGGAACCATATCATGAAGATGTCTATCAAAATGAGTCAATTTCTCAATAGATCTTGAAAATGTACAAGGATTTAATTTATATTATTTCATAGTGAATATAATTGTGTCATTCAATATGATTTAATGGCTTTAATCTATTCCGCTTATAATGTCATGTCCCATAGATTTGTTTTGTTCTAGGCTTACATTCTTTATTTGATGTTGTTAATATAGGTTGTTGAGTTCCCTGATTTTCGTAGTCACTTTCAAACTAATAATAAGTGGCCAGATAGATATGTTACGGAGGATTAGGCAAAAACATTGGGGCGTACATTGAACCTAGCGCTCATTGTTAAAAACTCATGGGTTACGAAATTTTATTTAGGATGTGCGCACTTTGGTTCATACAAACCCAAGAAGGAAGGCAAACCCGGCATTATTGTACCGAATGTACAATTCGGTGATTGTTTAAAGGCAAAACCAAGAACTATAAAGATTGGTTGCCCATTTGAGTTGATGGGGAGACGAGACCCCAAAAGTCACCTTTGGAAGCCAACAGTAATGCATGGTTGTCATACTCATCCACTAGAGACTTTGGAAGGGTATGCTTTTGTGGGCCTCATGACCGATGAACAGAAGCAGGATGCAAAACGGTTGACTCTTGCCAACATAGAGTCAAAGAAACTTATAACATACTTACGCGACAAGTGGCCGGATATTAGAAGTTCTATGAAACAGTTGTACAGTTTTCGACATGAGGTTTTTAAGGCAGAGATGGGCATGATGACTGTAACCCAACTCACATGTAGTTACGCGAAGAAGAATGACTACTATCTCGATTATCGTACTCTAAAGGAAAGCGATGAGATAGGTGATTTTTTCTTTGCTCATTCGAAGTCATTGAAGTTGTTGAAATTGTTTCCATATGTTATGATTATGGACGCGACATACAAAACAAATATGCAAGTTTTTAATAAGATTTTTCTACTTATTAAATTAATGTTGACACACATTAATTATATTTTATTAATTTTAGGTATAACATGCCCTTGGTTGAGATGGTAGGATTGACGTGCACGGGACACACTTTTACCATTGCTTTTGCGTTCATGGCAAAAGAGATTCAAAATCACTATGGATGGATATTGGGACAGTTGTTAGAATTGTTCAAAAAAGTGGGGAAAATTCTAGAAGTTATAGTCATAGATCGAGATATTGCAAAAGTGAGTGCTATTGATGCAAATTTTCCCAACGCCACATATATATTATATTGGGTGTAAATCCAACGTAATCGTAGGGAATTCGCTCTTCATCGCGACTTTGTTGAAAGACTGGTTTACGAACAAGATCCGTTGACTTGTTTAACTCTACGACATTAATAGAGTATGAGGTACAACATAAGCATTTACAAGAACTACTCAACCTGTTGTTGTTTGCTTATCTCCAAAATAACTGGTTGGACAAATCTCTCGTTTGTATTGTGAGAGCGTACACCGATCACTGTCTTAATCTGTTTACATGGACCACTAACAAGTAAATAATTTCAATTTGTCTTATATACTATTATACAAGTTAATCAACTGATATTGAAAATATCTTTATGAAATGCTCACAGAGCCGAATCACAACACTTCATGCTAAAATAAGTCTTAGAGACGTCCAACACAAGGCCGACAGTCAAACTGTGGTCACTTTATTCCTAAGACTAGGAAAGGGCGAGATTCTATCTTTGTTGTGGTGGATAGGTTTTCGAAAATGGCTCACTTTATTTCTTGTCATAAAATTGATGATGTCATGCATAGTGCCTCGTTTTTCTTTGAAAATGTTGTAACATTGCATGGTATTCTTTGCTCCATTGTTAGTGATAGGGATGCACAGTTCTTGAGTTGTTTTTGAAAATCTTTGTGGTCTAAACTTGATACTCGTTTGCTTTAGTCCACTACTTGTCACCCTCAGACCGACGGTCAAACTGAGGTCACTAACCAAACTTTGGACATGTTACTACGCACCATGATTAAGTCCAACCTCAAGAAACGGGAGGATTGTTTTCCTTCTGTTGAATTTGCTTACAACAGGTCGGTGCACTACGCAACGAAGATGATTCCCTTTGAGGTGGTGTATGGCCTCAACCCCAAGATGCCGGTCGATCTCACACCTTAGCCCATAAAGGACAAAGACAAGGTCTCGTTCGACGCTACCAAGTGGGCCGAGTTTGTGAAGAAGCTGCATGAGCGCATTAGGTCGCACCTCGAGCGCAAGACCACCCAATACAAGGCCCACGTTGACAAAGGGGCGCAAGAACATTCAATTTGATGTGGGTGATCTTTTGTGGCTGCACCTAAGAAAGGAGAGGATCCTGGACAAGCGTAAGTCCAAGCTAGATGCAGGTGGAGATGGCCCATTCCGAGTCACTCAATGCGTCGGGCCTAACGCATATGACTAGACCTCCCCGGTGAGTATGGCGTCCATCCCACCTTTAACATGGCTGACTTGTCCCTCTATGTTCCCGATGACGACTCCGATGACGAATCAAGGACGTTTCGTGGTCAAGTGGAGGAGAATGATGCATACCATACACCCATGACTCCGCAAGAGATCGAGGACTTAGCTCATGTTCCTTTCAACAGACCCATTATAAGAGATCGAGCTAAGAAGTTGAGGAAAGCCACTAGAGTTCTTCTAGCTTGGATTCCTGCCATGATGAGTGAGCCATGCGAACCACGATGGACAACGCAAATCACTCATGTTCAAAGATGATTTTTTGGCATACTTATCATAGATACTATTTGTGGAAACTTTCTAGTTTTAACAAAATTTATTTTTGGCATTTGTAACATTTAGCAAGCCTAGTCTTGCCTTAGCCAAGGAACTCGTCCGCCCTATCTCTCCTTTGGGTCGAGCTCTTCCTTGGAGGACAAGGCTTATCTTGTGTTTATTCTTATCTTTTTAGACTTAGTTGTATCTTTAGGATTAATTCTATCTCTTTCTTAGGATAAGCTTGTTAGAAAGATACAGTTATTAGCCAAGTTATGTCTATTTAAACTCAACCATTCTTCAATAAGAAATCATATCATACCTTTGGAATTGACTTGTGATAAATTCGATTCCTAGGGTTTTAGTCCAAGCACTTGTGTTCTTTTGCAATCTCTCTCGCTCGAGCATTAATTCATCCATCTCTCTCTCAATCTTCATCATTTACTCTTCTCTCTACTCTCCAAAATTCATGTTTTTTGTTTCAATAAATTATGAATTAATTTGGAGAATTTTCATGTGTTCTAATTGAGTTTTTCGTGTGTGTTCTTGTAGGTTAAACGAGAGAAATCTCTCTTCTCTTAGGCCTCATTCGCACATCATCTTGAGGTTTCAACTCATGTTGGTATTACCAATCCAAGAGCGAGCCTTGTGCCTCTCTCATTCGTGTGCAAGGACATTTGGATCCAAAAGGCAAAATAAAATCATGGCCTGTGGATTCCTACACGAGATTGGTGGCTTCTCGCGACGCTAAGCAACCACGTACCAACCCGCTGTTTTGCCTAATAAGTCGATGCCATGGATGTTTTAGTAGGGATTTGTATATCCCATTTTAACATATGTATTGAGAGGCGAATCAGTTATCGATCACCTTATGTCTTTAGCTTTTTCCATTTTATTAGGTTGTCATGTATTATGTGCCCCCTACCAAGAAAATTTATTTAATGTTTTTTGATGTTGTAAGGGGTTGGTTATCCCCTGCTTGATGAATATTTAACTCATTTTTTAATTATTAATAAAACGTCTCTTGACAGCTCGGAGAGTGTCGTCTCTCCTTTTACCAAAACAATTTTGGTAAAGGGTGGTTTTATACAAACATACAAAAATGAAGGGTCATTTTTCCATAAAATAAAAAGACATACAAAGCAAGTAGCTTATTAACATTGCAAGGATTCTTGGCCCATTGCGATAAGCTCTTTATTAACGAGACTTGGTTATAAAATCGGTACAACATATTCCTTCTTATAAAAACTCCATAAATTTCAACAAATAGATAGATTCCCGGGTTATCAATGAATTCCTACAATTTTATCATATATTTCGTAATTTTTTCCCAATAATCCTGAATTCTCCCCTCTTAATATGCTACCATAAGATATAAGAAAAGAAGTGCATCAAAGACACTAGTATCAATGTGAGCTCTAAGCAAGAGAAGAAGTACAACATTTTATCAGAATAAACTAATATAATAACAAGGTTCCCCTTAACTCTATGGATTGATAGCAACTTCACAATAAAAGACAATGTGGAAAAAACCTAGACGGAGGAAAAAGTACATATGGGTACTTGAAGCCCCGTCTTTTCAGACTCCCTATGTCCTTAAAATATTTGTCCAACTATTCCATTTTGAGCATCGTCTTTTATTTATCTACCTTTTTCATCTTTTCATTTATATCATGTTTTCTTTACAATATTACCATTATCCATTCTCATGTATTACAACCATTATCTAACATTAACATCACCTTAATCAATTTTTTCTATAAAATTATAACCCTCATGTAATCTCAAATATTACCTCTCATTAAATAATTTGTTTTACCAATTATATAACTTTTATTTTTTTTATCTCTATAAAATTATAAACATATCTCCATCTAATCTCATATATTATCCTCATTGCTCAACTTATTCAGTTTTTCTTATAACCGTAAAAACCACCATTTTGGACAAACATTTAAGGAGGGAGCGAGTAATATAATTGGTTAATGTAGAGTGCTTCAGAGACCAAGAAAATGACCAATGTTTTTGAGAACTTTAAATAAGGTGAAACCGTGAAGAATATACTTGAAGCTGTCAACTAGATGAGGACGTAAATTATAGTTGGAAAGCCTTACAGTTTGATATCCGTATGTATCAAGTAGTTTCTGCTAAGTCATGACATCCATGACCTTACACAAACTTGGTGAAGTTGTCCCTCTCTTGAGGTGATATTCACTGGTAGAAATGCGTGTAAATTTTCGACATTTCACCAGGTGCCAGGGAAACAAAATTGTCTTTGCATCTTAAAAGAATTTCAACACCTCCGTACGTCATAAGTTTACGACACTAAACACGCCCCAATTTGACCTCACATTCATGAACTTGAACGTAGGCAATGGAGGAAGCATTCAGACAAGAGATTTTTCTTCCATTAGATCAAAATCCAAAGACAACGAGCGGGGGCGGTAGGCCAGCAGTTTCTCAAGCATAGTTCGCAGGAAAAAGGGGATCCCCACTTCACAAAACAAGCACCCTGGCTTTATCTGCATAAATATTACTATTATGAAACCTACCCACAAAATTCTTTTCCTTGAAGAAATTCATGACTTTAATTCAGGCTGCCAGAATTCCTGTAATGCAGTGACTGCTGCTCTGTTTTGCCTTGCACACCTTGCAGGCAAAGAAGAGAAAAAAAGAGAGCCCCAGCAAATATGCTTTGGGGGGTGATCAAGAAAGCACACAAAAACAAACCCACCAGCCACTTTTTCAGTAAAATCATTAGCCTAACCACAACAGAGACAGATGAGAGACTCTTATCATCAAGAAACCACTTTTTCTTTTTCCATGTTTGTAACTTTGTAGTGTATGAATCACTTTGACAATGAATTTCTACCATTCATCTTCCTGCTCTTTCTTCCATTTAAACACATAAAGCTGATCCCTCACCCCCAGTCCCCAGAATGATCATCTTTTCACCATATTCCTTCTCAACTTCTTTGTTTTGATAGAAACTACACATGACAAAGGAAAAATCAAATCAAATAAAAAAATTGAAATTGAATTTGGTCAAAAAGAGTACAAATGGCTCTTCTTCTACCCTGCACTTTGCCTTTTTCCGTTTAGATGGGTTAGCTGGTCCTGCACAATGAGCAGAATTCAGCATTCAAGGGAATTAGTCCCATAATATAATAAATTAGCGAGATGAATTGAATGAGACAGCACAGAAGCAACGTACCTATAGTTCACAAACAGGTCGTATTAAACAAAATCGCCTACTATTTGCTGAACACAAAATTGTCAAAACTAGTGTACACTGACTGAAGTCAAGTTGTGATGGTCCTTGTTAAAATTAACAAAATTTCACACCTGAAGAGAGCAAGCATGATGCATTACACCGTGTCGTTCAAGAAAATGAATGAAAGTTTTACATGAGACAAGAAGAAAGTGATAGGAGAAGAGCTAACCTTTTTTCGGTTGACGAGCAATATTGAGTTTAAGACTCAATTTTAGGATATAAGAAGTGAGTTCTCTTCAAGACCAAATTGAAAGAGAGAAATACACTAGCGAAATCTGCAAGATGAAATGCATTGAAAGACCTTTACAGGTACCCTCTTATAATGTGTCCCTTGCAATGTATTGTTGCATGCTCAAAGTTATTGAAAAACTTTAGCAATCAATTTCCCTTGATTTTCACCAATTAGATAACAACTTGGAAAGAAACTAGCTATGAATATCAATCACTTTCAAAGTTGCTTACCCTGGAAGAATCCAGCAGACTCTCTAGAAGAAGCAAAGCTCAGTATACCCATTACAATAAGGTAAGAGCTCAGCCACTTCAACTCTAGAGCTTGAAGAACTCAGAGTTCTCCTCATCCGACCCTGAACTGATTCAACCTCAGCCCAAAACATACCGCAAACAGGCCTGTGGTCAGAGAACCTAGATTCTGCACGGACATATGACAGTTGGTGGAATCCATTTCCATACCACAATATTCGGTCACACCTTAATCATACACAAATTGAAACTAAAATTAGATAATGAAAATTGTTGAGGTAGTCAAGAAATATTTTCACTTCTTGGAGGTATATTTGTGAGAATATTGTAGAAGACTAGAAGCTAACCAAGCTTACACTTACCATGCAGGTGTTCTCCGTTTCTCCTTTGGTTGCACAGCATCCCCTGCATATCTATCGGAGTTGTGCAAATATTTGTAAGTTGGTGGGAAATATATGTTACCCTCACTCCACCCAGCAAAGGCATGACCCTTTTTCTGTTGAATCCGAAGCTGGGGAAAAAATAGTTGGTATCTAGCTTTACAAACTCCTCCCTCAAGTGCAAGTTAAAATAGATAGAATGATTGTTGTTTTATACGAAAAATGAAGCATCCAAATGCTTGAGAGGTAAGTCTTTTCACCTGATCCCTCTCCAATAATGCCCTCCAATTTTGCATCTCAGTAAGTGCCCTGACTGATCGGTAAGGCATATCTATCCGGTAGTTCAAATCTCCTAGCCAAATGACTCGGCTGAATTGAATAAATAAGTTAGTTTATTCAAAACAAGTATTTTATGTGAAGAGCAAAATAATTGGGAGTTCATGAATCCTCTGTTTAAGTAATTGCATCATATATTAACATAACTCATAACGACTTACTCATGCTCAGTTATAGTCTCTGGTGACTTCTCATCATCCATACTAGTAATCCGAGGAAACCTCGTCTTCTTCAAAATCTCCATTACATCAGAATTCCTTCTCAACTCATCGCCTTCCTTCTGTCCTGAGGTTAAGTGACTACATACGAAGCAAAAGCTGGTCTCATGTAGTAACATACTCACCGAAATGGAACCCTGCAAAGTACAAAACAATCCAATAATCCATTGTCTACAATAATAGCCGAGTTAAACAGTACTAAGAAAACTGACCCAAAACAGATTATACCTTATTTCCTAGATAACCCATCAATCCTCTGCCAACACATGACACTTTTACATTCCGAACATGGTCCCTTAAATCCTTCCTTATCCAAACAGTCAGAAAAATTCCAACCATTTGCTTGCTTACCACTAAACAGTACCTTGAGCGCCTCCGATGTGTAAACACATCATCTGCATGAGCAGATCCACCACTACATGACATTGCTGAGAATAACATATTGCTTGGAGAATCCTCTTGTGCAACATCATCATCTGAGGAACCCCATCTCAAAAAGTCACTTGGCCTATAATCACTCGGCCTGTAATCACTAGGTCTATAGTCACTTGGCCTATAATCACTTGATCTATAATCACTTGGCCTAGAATCACTACACCTATAGTCACTAGGCCTGAAATTGCTAGGCCTATAATCACTTCGCCTATGACCAAAAACTACTCGGTCACAAACACTGTATCGCCTGTCAAGCCGAGGCTGAGGGACTGAATATTCACTTTCCATTCTGTAGCTACTTGTTGCCTGAAATGAACGGCGTGGAAAGACAGAAGCTGCTTTCAGCCTTCCTGACCCATCAAAATCAGCATTCACTTCTATAATTGGCTTGGGAGCGGGTGATGGTGTGTGGCAAGCGCTACTTCCAGTCGTTCCAGGAACATTGTTTAGAGTCTTCCTGATGAGAGCTATCCACTTTTTAGCAGGAGCATTGTCTTCTGCTCCCAAGATGTTACTGGCATTTAAGGGAACTATTTCTTGAAACCTGTCATGGTTGCATTAGCTGTATCAAAACGGCTGTCTGAGGTTTTGTAGTTTGTAAGGATTTTATGAAGTAAGGAAGACGGTCGTAAACGTACCCAAGGACATATATATCTGCCGGAGCAGCAGCATGAAGCCATTCATTCAGATTCATGTGATTTGGAGGAGGTTTCCCTGCCACATTCCAGGTAGCTACAAAGACACTGCATCCAACACAAAAAACATGGCTTAATTTTCTTCTTCCTTACAGATGACAAGCAACGAAAGTACAGCAAACGCATTCGGAGGAAACCCAGGACCATACTTCTTTACCTATGATTTTGCACATCTACAATCCTGGGTTGTTCAAGATACTCTCTACTCTGATGGATCAGGCTAGCATTGTTGATGAATTTTTCTGCAATTAAGAACTGGTATTACCACAGATTGATAAAGGTGCTTTTAATCAAACAAAGTTTGAAACAGTAGATGGAAAATGCTGCAATTTTGTCTTTCAAGTCTTCTGACCTGTTTTGCTCTTTTTGATTGTGCATGGCTCCATCTCTTGGAAGCTGTTTTTCCACTCAACCTCACCTCCTGAAATAATCAACTCAAATACTTAAGCTTTAGCTTTGATCATTTCAGCATTCATTATTAACCCAAATATACGAAATCGCCGTTTCAACCAAACACTCAGGAATTAAAATGTACCTAAAGCAACAGTAACCACAGCAAAGATAAAAAAAAAAAAGCAAATCTATTAAAGACAAAATTATTAGTATGTGCAAGGACCACTAATCAGAGCTTGTTACTCTTTGTTTTCTCATGATTCAATTAAACCCCCTTTAGTTTGAAAAGGTCCAAAAGATAGGACACCTACCTCCATGGGAAACCTCATCAACCTCATATGCTTCATGTTTGCCCCAGATACTGAGCCATTTTCTGATCAGTGACTTGGACCAGGAGAGCTTCATGAAAGAGAAACCCAAAATTACAACCAATTAATAACATAAAACTTGTGGAGCATCCAAGTAAAAAAGAAGTGTAATGTAGAAATTTAGGCTTGGAGATGAACAAAATGGGGAACAAACCTTGTTTTTCTTTGAAGTCCGATCTCTCATTGCCACTACCCTTCTTCATACAGCACCTGATTTTCACTTGATTTTTATGGGTTTCCACCCAAATGAATGAAGGAGGAAAAGCACCCAAAGCTGAAGATCGAACAAAAACCCAGATGCTATTTTCCCTTAAAAATGAGGAAGATCAACACAATGGGTTGTCTTTACTTAGCAGTTCCCCGCTCAACAATGAGAATAGAGAGTACTAGTCCAGAGGGAGATTTGCAGTTGAAGGAAGATGAGATTCTGAAGGCTTAAGAAAAAGTGGTAGGAAGCGGGGAGAGAGGCCACGTTATAAAAGCGCTTCTTCATTTCAACAGAAATGGGAATGAAAAGCTCTCTCTCTCTGCCTGTTTCTTTCTCAGCGTTGGGCCTCTATGAATTCAAGAGAGGAGGCAAAACAAAAGAGTAAAGTACGGAGGAGGAGAAAGAGGGGGGGACCCGATCCGGATTTAGCAACCACGGGGTTTTAAATTTGAGGAAATTAGTACCATTAGTGTATGTGTTTGTTGACTTTGTTCTCGAGTCTTAAACTTAGAGATGTCAAACACGTCGTTCGGATCGGATTTGGATCAGGTCATTTGGATTGAATTCTTTCGGGTCAAACAGTTAGTTCAAGTTGTGTTTGGATCGGTTCAGATTTGAATGTTGTTCGGGTCTAGTTTGCATCAGATCCTATTCGGATTGAAATACTTCGGATCAGTTCAGATTCGGATGTTGTTCGATTCGGATCCTCTTCGGATTACTTCGAATCAAATCATTTCGGATTGGGCCAGGTCAATTCTGATGCGGATACTATTTGAACTCAAATACTTTTGAGATTATAATTCTTTAGCTCATTTCAGATTGAATCTATTCGAATTTTTGGATGAGACACATTATTATTGAAAGCATATCTAATCTTGAGATTTAATTCGGATGATTTCGAGTGAGACTTAGTTCAAGTCATTTTAGATCGGATGATTTCGGGTTAGATTTATTATGAGTCATTTCGGATCGGGGGCCTTCAAATCGGATGATTTCGAATCATACTTAATTCGAGTCATTTTGGATCGATTGAATTTTGGATCGGATCGGATTTAGATCAAGTCTCGGATCATGTTCGGATGGTTCTACCGTCATAGTTCGGGTCTAATTTTGGATCCGATTCGGATTAGATCGGATTTTGGATTCGGGTCACTTTTTGCTAGGTCTACTTAAACTTTACATTGTTCTAAATAGGTCCTTATACTTTAAAGTATCTTTTATATTGGTCCCTAAACTTTACATTGTTCTAAATGGATCCCTAATGATGTGATTGTGCCTGAGCCAAACGGGGTCGTGCCCGAGCCCCTCGCCCGCGCGCCTCTTGGCGCCGGTGCCTCATCAAGGCACCCCATCCGTGGCGCCGGTGCCGTTCGGGGGCGTTCGCGCCTTCGGGTTGGCGCCGTTGTTGGGCCCTCATCTAGGCCACGCCTCGGGCCTCCGACTCAAGCAGTCCATGTGAAAAAGACATCAATTTTCAAGAACAAGACGGGTTGGGCTCATTCTCCTCAACGAAGACAAGCATGGGCCCAAGCCCAAACTTCCACCGCCCTTGTCTCTCAGCCCATGCCGCCTCTCCCACCTCCTCAAGCAAGTTTGGCGGCCAAGTTCGAGCCATGAAGGACGGTTGCCTTCCGCTCCAAGCAAGACTTCATGAAACCGTCACCTTGGAGCCTAAGTCGTAAACTAGAAATCCCTAAATTTTGGCCCTATAAATTAAAAGGGATGTAATCTTTTTATGAATGTTTTATGTAAGCTTGAACCTTTAACTTAGAGACTTTGTGTCCTAGTTCTTAGGTTTTGGGTGTCCCGACTTGTGGGACTCAAGCCGTAGGGCTCTCGTGTGACTCCAAACCGTCATGAGGTCAAAGTCCGAATTGAACTATTTAAAGGACATTACGATGCAGCTGCCTTCCTTGAGTGGATTGCCACCACAACGCACACTTTGTGCTATTGTTGGACTCCTTCCCATGAATGGGTCCATTTAGCTACGCTCCATTTTCGTGGTCAAGCACAAGTGTGGTGGCAACGTTTTGTGGACAACCGTTTAAGGCAAGATAAGACACCGGTAACCACTTGGGATCAACTTGTGTACGTCATGACCCAAAAGTATGTTCCTAAGGACTATAAGAACCAGATGAGGATCGACATTGCAATACTTCGCCAAGGAAGCATGACTCCCATAGAGTTCTTCTCTAATTTGGAGGATATGTATTACAAGGCCGGCATTTCAGTTGCCCCCTCAACCTTGAAAACTAGGTTTATCTCTGGATTGAATCAGTCCCTTAGGCACAAGCTTGAGATCTTCCCATCACAGATTTGAACAACTTGATGCATACGGCCATGACCATCTATAAGAACCAACAAGAATTGCGTTCTTACCAATCTCGGCCAAATAGGTACACTTCCTCTAACTCTCGTCCTTATGCTTCCACTAATTCATCTCCTAGTATGCAGGGACAGGGTTCTTCTTCAAAGCAATCCCCATCCCAACGTCCTTCCCAACCACATGGAACGAACTCCCCAAGCCGTCCTCAACAAGGGCGTCCTTCCCAACAAGGGACTCCACCTGGGCGTTCCCGGGACATTGAGTGTTTCTCTTGTGGTGGACGAGGACACTATCAAAAGGACTGCCCCAACAAGAGAAAGTGTTGTTCTCCACAACCACAGGGGGTTATGAGTCCTTCGATGAGGAAGAAGTCCCATCAGAGCCATTATATGAGGACTCCTATGTTGTTCCCCAAGAGGAAGAGTTTGATTGTGCCCCAGCACCAGCGGACTCTGGTCACTGCCTTGGGTTGGTTGCTAGGAAGGCACTCATTTTGAAAGGCTCCTTACAGGACCAACGTGAAAATCTCTTCCACACTCGCGCTTTGGTTGGTTCCACCAGCCTTAGTGTGATTATTGACTCAGGGAGTTACACCAACCTTGTCAATGAAAAGGTAGTCAAACACCTTAACTTTGAAACAACTCCCCACCCTGCCACTTATAGACTACAATGGTTGAACTCCACAAGTACCCAAATCACTCACCAATGCATGATCACCTTTTCCATTGGTCCGTACACGGACACCTTACTTTGTGATGTCGTTGCTATGGACGTCACACACTTGTTGTTGGGACACCTATGGGCTTTCGACCGGCGCGTCCTTCGCGATGGCTTCTTGAACACTTATGTGTTCACGTACCACGGAAAGCGCGTGAAACTCTTATCCATGTTGCCTAGTGAAATATTGCAGGATCAAGTACAACGCGACCGCGCTAAGGCAATTGAAGAAGAACGGGCACGCAAGGAACGCCACTCGGATGCAAAGCCGTCCCTATTTGATGGCCAACAACAGCGTCCCAAAGCCGTCCCCAAAAGGAGTCCTTCAGACCAAGCGTCCCTAACACCCAAAACAAGTGCGTCCCTTCAAGGCACGGTTGAGCCCTGACTCGGCTAAAGTCGTCGGCTAAAGTATAGCAAGTAAGTAAGGGGTCGAACCTAAGAGAACTGAGGTTTCTAGTATTAATATATTTATCAACCAAAGAAAGGGGGGATTTAGAAGAGAAGAATCTAAACTAATCTAATCTAAGAAACAAACAAAACAAACAATCAAACAAAACAAATATGGAAAACAAGTTCATTCAAAAGATCCACTCTTTAATAATCACTCGATCATAGATTCATCCATTGATTTCATTCACACCTATGGTTAATTCCTATCCTGATCATTAACAATCGCAAGTCCACGGTCCAAGCAATTCTATAACCCTAGGCAAGGACGTTTAACCTAGAATTAGCATAGAGAACAAGGATATGCAGGATATAATATCAAACAATCAAGCTACGAGACAATTGCAAGATAAAACAATCAATTCTCTTCTTAATCCCAGTTGCATAGACAACAGGTCTAGGTTAAGCTGTTTTCACAGATTAGTTTTTGTCCACGGTCCAAACCTAATCAAACAGTAGAACATAAATCAATTCAATAGGTTCATGACTCCTAAAGAAACAATAAACATTCATAAGATGAAGCACAAGAGAATCAATATCAACCAAAGGATAGAAATCAATTACCAAAACCTCACGAGTTCATACATCAGAGCTTCTCCCTTGAACAAACCCAAGGAGACTAGCTCTCCATAACTAAACTAAGAATTAATTGAAGAAGAAGGTAGAAGATAAGAGGTAGAGTGTAGAAGATAAGAGGTAGAGTGTAGAAGATAAGAGGTAGAGTGTATAAGATAAGAGGTACTCAAAACCTAAGGCTGGCTCCTCCTTATATAACCCAAGGAACATGCTCCTCGAGATAGATAAGGTAAGAGGCAAAAGATAGAAAATGAAACAAGATAGAAAGGAAAAGATTTTGTCCGTCTCGAAGTCGGCCCGCACCGCAGCCGCGTCGACGCCTCTGCGCCCGTGCTTTCGCGACAGAATAGAATCTCGACTTTGGCTATGCACCGCGCCCGCGGCGATCTCCGTTTGGCATATTGCTGAGTCGGCTTCTACCGCGACCGCGCCATCGACAGCGCGACCGCGGCCTTCATGGGTCTTCATTGGTCGTCACCTTACGCCACCGCGCCCGTGTCATAGACAACGCGACCGCGGTATCCATGCAGTGGCGAACTTGTCTTCAATTAAGCTCTAAGAACTCTTGATTCTTCACATTCGTGTCTTCGGTCTTCATATTACAATAATGCTCAAATCTAAACTAAACACTCACAATAATACTCCTAAAATACAAGAGTTAACCCATACAAAATAGCCCGAATCAAGCCCCATGGGTTGGTAACAAGGCCGTCCCCATCTCAGCCGCCACCCTCAGGACGTGCCCATTGCATCTTGATGGTGCCGATGTCCCTCACATCTTCTAGCACAGTCCCTAATGATCTGGCCGTCCCTAGCGCCGTGGCTTCCATTTTAGAGGCTTTCAAGGACGTCTTCCCTGACGACCTTCCCCCAAGACTTCCTCCACTACGTGGAATTGAGCATCAAATTGACTTGATGCCCGGGGCCTCTCTACCAAATAGAGCTCCTTACAAAGCTGGCCCAGATGAAACCAAGGAACTCCAAAAGCAAGTGTAAGAACTCCTTCAGCGTGGCTATGTAAGAGAGTCCCTAAGTCCTTGTGCCGTGCCTGTCATTCTAGTCCCTAAAAAGGATGGCTCTTGGCGCATGTGTATGGACTGCCGTGCAATCAACAACATCACCATCAAATACCGGCACCCAAATGTTGGCATAGTCTCCCTTGAACAAACCCAAGGAGACTAGCTCTTCATTGGTAAGTTCCTTGTTGTCTACTTTGGTGATATCTTGATTTATTCAATGAATCTCACTGACCACACGGAACACATTAAGTTGGTATTGGCACGCTTACGCCGTGAAAGACTCTTTGCCAGCTTGGCAAGGTGTACTTTTTGCAAGCCGTCCACTGTCTTCCTTGGCTTTGTGGTCTCTAGTGTTGGTTTACAAGTGGATGAGGAAAAGATCAAGGCTATCAAGGACTGGCCTACTCCCAAGAGTGCAACGGAAGTCCACTCCTTCTTAGGACTCGCCGGTTTCTACCGCCGGTTTGTCCATCACTTCAGCGTCCTTGCTGCCCCATTGCATGCCTTAACCAAGAAAGGCACAATAATAGAATGGAAGCAACATCATGAACAGGCGTTCCAAAGCCTTAAGGACTCCCTTTGTAATGCTCCACTCCTCCAGCTCCCGGACTTCACTAAGCCCTTTGAGATCGAGTGTGATGCATCAAATGTTGACATAGGCGGCGTCCTCCATCAGGAACGCAAGCCAATTGCCTACTATAGTGAGAAGCTCATTGGAGCTCAGTTGAACTACCCCACATACGACAAAGAGTTGTATGCTCTTATTAGAGTCCTCAAGACTTGGCAACAGTACTTGTGGCCACGGGAGTTCATCATCCACAGCGACCACGTGGCATTGTCTTACCTCAAGAGCCAAGCACACATCAATAGAAGACACGCACGCTGGGTCGAGTTCTTAGAGTCGTTCCCTTACGTCGTCCATCACAAGAAAGGTAAGAAGAATGTGGTTGCGGACGCCCTTTCTCGCAAGTACACCCTCCTTTCTTCCCTTCAAGTTCGCTTACTTGCCTTTTCCATGTTAAAGGAGCTTTATGCTTCGGACTCCTTCTTTGGTCCCATCATGGAAAAGGCCACGCCTTCTCATGCCATTGATGGCTACTTTCTTGATGAAGGGTACTTATTCAAGGCTGGGAAGCTATGCATCCCTAAGTCTTCCATAAGGACTCTTTTGATAAAAGAAGTGCATGAGGGCCGTGGTCATTTTGGCGTTAATAAAACCCTTGCTGCTTTGCGTGAACACTTCTTTTGGCCTTACATGGCTCATCATGTCACGAAGTATTGCAAGAGTTGTATCACTTGCCAAAAGGCCAAGTCCACTAGTCATAAGCATGGACTTTACTCTCCTTTGCCTATTCCGCATGCTCCGTGGGAAGACCTTTCAATGGACTTCATCACAGGACTGCCTAGGTCCAAGAGGGGTAAGGACTCCATCTTTGTAGTAGTGTGTCGCTTCTCAAAAATGGCCCATTTCATTGCGTGTACTACGACGAACAATCCTACGGACGTGGCTTGTCTCTTCTTTGAACACGTAGTGAAGTACCATGGCATTCCCCGCACAATCATAACTGATAGGGACTCCAAGTTTGTGGGGCTTTTTTGGAGAACACTTTAGGGAAAGTTAGGCACCAAACTACTATTCTCTACTTCCTTCCATCCCCAAACCGATGGCCAAACGGAAGTCACCAATCGGACCATAGGCTCACTCCTTCGAGTGATGCTTAAGAACAACCCACGCCGGTGGGAGGACTTACTCTCTACTATAGAATTTTGCTATAACAGGTCCAAACACTCGGCGCACAACATGAGTCCCTTCGAGGTCGTCTATGGGCATAATCCGCTTACTCCCATGGATCTCTCACCATCTCTTGCAGCAAGGAGAACAATTCGATGCAACCAACCGCGCGGAGTACATCAAGAAGTTGCACATGAGGACAAGGGACCGTCTTGAGCGTCGTGCCCAACAATATGACAACCAACATAACCAGGGACGCCAACAACTCATCTTTGAGCCTGGGGACTTGGTTTGGCTCCATTTGCGCAAGAGTCGCTTCCCTTCAGCCCGGAAGACTAAACTCCATCATCGGGGAGACGGTCCCTTTCGCGTCCTTGAACGAATTAGACCAAACGCTTACAAGCTTGAACTTCCGGACTCCTATGGGGCCGTCCATGCCACATTCAATGTAGCGGACTTGACTCCATACGTGTAACTGGAAGATAAACACCTTTTGGAGGAAGCGGGGACGCTTCCCACTCAAGGGGGGGAGGATGATGCGATCCCTTCCCTTACTCCCAAGGAAGAGGAAGACGCCATGACAATGCATTCGGACGGACCCATTACTCGAGCTCGTGCTAAGGCCATCGCCCGAGCAACGGAGTCCTTTGTATGGCGAGCCTCTCAGTCCATTAGCTTAGTCCCTGAAGAACCAGCTACTTAGGTGTTGAGCGTCCTTAAGGCTAGTCCTGATGAAGAGGCCTTGGCGTCCCCATCCGGGGAAGGCTTCCTTCTGCCAAGGCCAACTATAGGGACGATACAAGAGAGTCCCCATCCGGGGAAGGCTTCCTCCTGCCTTGGCGTCCCCATTCGGGGAAGGCTTCCTTTTGCCAAGGCCAACTCTAGAGACGATACAAGAGAGTCCCCATCCGGGAAAGGCTTCCTCCTTCCTTGGCGTCCCCATCCGGGGAAGGCTTCCTTCTACCAAGGCCAACTCTAGGGACGATACAAGAGAGTCCCCATCCGGGGAAGGCTTCCTCTTGCCTTGGCGTCCCCATCAGCAGCGTCCTTCAGCAGAGCCCCTCAGCTCTTGAGCAGAGTCCCTCAGCTCAAGATTAGAGTCCTCAGCAGAGTCCCGAGGACTCGTTTTCTATTTAGTCCTTGTCTTTCCTTTTTTCCTAGCTAACTTATGGATAAGTATTACCTTTTGTAGTAAGGACAAGAATGTTAGGTCAGATTAGTTGTCTGGCTATTTATAGTAAGTTTAGGGATTTGGGCCAAGACTTGCATGTTTTTAGGCCCAACCCATAAATGCTTGGTTTTCCTCTTTTGTGTTAAGAGCCTCCACTATATAAGGAGCTCTCCTATTTTGTAATCCTTACGTTTGTACTAAATGAGTTTTGGCTGAATCGAGATTGTCTCTTCCCCAAAACCGCCGACGTCAACCCTTTTAACCCTCTTCTCCGACGCCCTCCTTTTCTCCGGCCAACGCCGACCTTCCTCGACCTTTGGCGAGTTCTTCCGTCCGTTGGACCTATTCACCCGTCCCTTACTCGGCTTCCGCACCCGTTTCCACTATAGCCCCTTCAATAGTAGGATAAAGGCACAACTCGTAACCTAGAACCTTGGCCAAAGCGAGTCCTTATCGGGAGTCCCGAGAAGGCGATCGCATCATCATCGGCGTGTACCATGACCTCGTTAGGTGCGACGTGGTTCCCATGAAGACGGTGCATGTGATCTTAGGGCGTCCATGGCAATGGACGAAGTGTGTGACACACAATGGTCGGCTGAACACCCACTCCTTCACTCATGACGACGAGGCATTTTGTTTGTGGCCGTTGGAACCCGAGGAGGTGGCACCGCTCGTCAACCGCGGTCCCGCCCATTTAAGCCACCTCACCACCGCCACTGACGTCTCTCATTTTGGTGGCGTTTTAGTAGTTAATTTCCCTTGTAAACATGTGTTTTTCATTCCTTTCCTTGTTAGTTTCGTTCCTTTTTAGCTTAGTTCCGGTTTTCTTCAAGATTTGGAAACTGTGCGAGTTTGTTATGTTTTGTAGGTGAAATGGCTCATTTGAGGACGTTTTGGAGGAGCATCAAAGGAGGCGCTAAGCAAAGGAGTCAAGGAGCGGAAGAGCCACGCCAAGAATGAAGAGGAACCAAAGGAAAACCAAGAAGTAAAGAAGGAGGACCGAGGCCCAGGACCGAGCACCATCAAGTTGGGCCCGAGATCGAGCAACCAGAGCACAGGACCGACGTTCCCAACGTCGGGCCCGAGGTTGTCCCGTGTCGGTCCGAGTCGGCAATTGTGAAGATTAGGCTCCAAGGCACAAATGTGGTGAACTTCCAATTTTGCCCTTCTTCTAACTTGGAATTCCTTGGTCCCCAATCAAGAGAAAAGCATAATTAAAGAGAGATTAGAGATCATCCAACAACAATCCCACACCAAATCACTCTCAAAGGCTCAAGGAAGACTTGGAGAGCAAGGAGAAGGAAGGAGGAGGAGAAGAGGAGGAAATCGGTGGAGCTAGAGAGAGTTCTAGTGAGTTTGTACTTGATTTCCTTTGGTTTTAGTAGAATTAAGACTTGGATCTTGTGAACCCCTTTGAATTTGAATGCAATTTGAGTTTGATTTAAGATTGATGATTGAGACTTGCTTGCTTTTCCATTTGATTGCTTTTTACTCTTATCTTATGGAGTAGATTCCATAGTCTTGGGCTATGGGGGAATCCCCTAGCTAGGATTGGGTAAGAAACCCCAATTCCATAACCTTTGAGTGCTTGATCTAGGAATCGTCTCTACACTAAGCTTTAATTCTCTTGTGGAAACAAGGGACATAGGACTTGTGATTGGTAAGAGTAAGCGAAAGTGATCTCTAACCCATCACTAGACCTAACATCGAAGGAGAGTGAAAACTCCCTTGGGTCGAAGTGTAGAGTGGAGGGATCGAAGGCTAGCAACCTCGATCTAACAAGGATCAACACTTATTGGTTGAATTGGGGTGGAATTTGTCAAGTCTAGTTAGGGAAGGAACCCAAAAACCCAAGACCGATCTACTATTTTGCTTAATCGAGTTACCCAGTCATCGGGCCCGACGTTGTGTGAAGTCGGTCCCGGCCAATCAACCTCGATCCACCCTCGGACCGAAGTGACTAGTGTCAGTCCGAGGTGATTTCTCTTGTTTTTCCTCGTTTTTCCTTTCTTTTACCTCTTTTTAGTCTTTCGGGTACTCTCAACGCACGAACTCCCGTGTGTTCGACACCCTACCTCTTTACTACAAGTGAGGTTCGGTTTATAAATTTAAATTTTGACCACCACACCCAGACCGATCAGCCACCCCCATGCACTACCCAAAGGATTATAGGTTGAATCCTCTTCAAGGGGGGGTGGATGACGTGATCGTGCCCGAGCCAAAGGGGGTCGTGCCTGAGCCCCGCGCCCGTGCGCCTCTCGGCGCCGGTGCCTCTCGTGGGCGTTCGCGCCTTCGGGTTGGCGCCGTTGTTGGGCCCTCATCTAGGCCACGCCTCGGGCCTCCGACTCAAGCAGTCCATGTGAAAAAGACATCAATTTTCAAGAACAAGACGGGTTGGGCTAATTCTCCTCAACGAAGACAAGCATGGGCCCAAGCCCAAACTTCCACCGCCCTTGTCACTCAGCCCATGCCGCCTCTCCCACCTCCTCAAGCAAGCTTGGCGGCCAAGTTCGAGCCATGAAGGACGGTTGCCTTCCGCTCCAAGCAAGTCTTCATCAAACCGTCGCCTTGGAGCCTAAGTCGTTAACTAGAAATCCCTAAATTTTGGCCCTATAAATTAAAAGGGATGTAATCTTTTTATGAATGTTTTATGTAAGCTTGAACCTTTAACTTAGAGACTTTGTGTCCTAGTTCTTAGGTTTTGGCTGTCCCGGCTTGTGGGACTCAAGCCGTAGGGCTCTCGTGTGACTCGAGGGCCGGATGACGGGCTATGGTTCGTGAGACTTGAACCTTGGCCTAGCCATTTTTATTTTTCAAACACAACCATGGTTTTCGGATGACCGAAGGCTCAGAGGGCAGCTTGGCTCATGAGATTCAAGCCTAGCCTAGCCTTCCTTAGGCGTCCATGCTTGGTTCATCGTCGAGTGTGTTCGCCTACTTATCCACAGGGATTATAGGGTTGTTAGGGCTGGTTCCGCACCTTTGTATCCCTTAGTCGTTCCCTCTCGGTGAGTTGACCGAATGAGAGGGATCGACTACTTATCCAATATAAATAAAATACCACAAAAAGAGTTTATTACACCTAAATTCCCACACGCCCAAAATGGCCATTTCCTTGTCAAATTCGCAAGTTTAAACGAGATCTTCCAACAAAGACGATCTCACGAAGCAACAAGAACTCACTCGAGCTTGAAACGAGTCCGATCCCAAGGCGATTCACATCACCTAAAACTATTAAAATATTTTGCATTGTTTGTCCTTTTGTTAATATAAACACTAGAACACCGTTAATATTATTATACGACATCTTCTCCCAACATCCACTTTTCATCTACAACTCAATCTCATTCTCACTTCCACCATATCCACTCTCTGTCCATTCTAATCTCGTTCATATTTAAGAGAGAATTGGGTGGGAGGGGCTAAAGTGGTGACATTATGCAATGAATAGGCTCTAAATTGCATTAATGTAGCAAATGGACTAATTTTGAAATTTGTAACCCACCCCCATCAAATCAGTTTCTTCATTACCCCCCCCCCATGCGTCCCGCTCTCACAATCCCCTCAACTGTTCTCTCTCCCCATTTCTCTCTCCAAATCTCTCTCCCGTTCCTCTTTCCGTTACCGAAACCCAGCAACGAAACCGCCTTTGGAGACGGTTTTTCGAGCGGTTCCACTGCCGGCGTCGGACTGATTGTTGCGTTTGTGCCCTTTTCCGCTGTCGAGGACCTCCAACAGACGGAACGGACAAAGGTGAGTTTGGTTTATGGCGTTTTTAAGGTTCTAGCGTGGTTAGGTTTTACTGTTTGAGAGCGGTGTCGGGGGTGGACTCCATTGTAGAGGGGGGGCTCACATGCGTCATGGTTGTGGAGTGTGGGTAGGGCTCGTTGGGGGTGGAGACGGGGTTGTTCAAGTGTGTTGGGGTGTAGGGCTCGTCGATGTCAGCAGAATGTTGGTTGGTTAAAGGTGGTCTTCGTAGTTGAAGCACTTTGTCGCGGGTTGAATTGGTCGGGGATGGTGACAAATGGAGGTTTGGGGCGAAAAGGGTAAAAGTAGGAAAGTAGATATAATTGTTTAATGGTGACAAAGTGTGTAGGGCCATTTTCCAGCGTAGTGGTGGGGGTGGGGGGGAGAAGGTGGTGGGGTATCAGGATGCGGATGGAAAATGGTGACAAGCATGGATAATGTGTAAAATTGACAGTAGGTGTTTTGATGGTGACAGGGGGTGTACAATGGAGACTGACGCGCAAAAAGAGCTTGTTTCCCTTGAAACATCTAGTTTCAGTCTGCAGGTAAGCCGTTAAATGTTGATTGATTTGTATGGAATGGATGGTGACAGTGTTCCATGTATAAAGATGGTGACAATGTGTGTTTGTTGGTGTAGGGCATTGAGTACTATTTCCCAAAGGGTAAGAGATTCAGGGGGAGATACAATGTATACTCAGACAAGATGGGTATATTTGAGAGTATCAAATCAACTGTATCTGCTAAGGAATGGGACAAGTTATGCGCAGGTTGTTTTGCCCCCATATTCCAGGTTGCAAATGGAATGCAGCTACATGGTGCACTGGTCCACACATTAATGATGCATGAGGTGAAGACAGAAAAGGAGAAAGAGTTGTGGTTTAATGTGGGTGGTGAGCTGGTCAAGTTTACTCTGATGGAGTTTGCGGCCATCACAGGACTGAGGTGTTGTGAATACTGTGATGAGCCTGGATTTGAGATACCAGAGACTAAAATGGAGGATGTGTTAGGAGTGAACAGCTGTACACTGACTGAGTTGAAGGAGATATTTCGCAAAGAAAAAGATTTGGAAAGGAGGTACATGTTGGCCCATTTGTTGGTTTTAGAGGGGGTGTTGCTGTCTGGTAGGAGTGAGTCCCTGAGCCCGGATTTTGTTGCACTAGCTGGTGACATGGAGCTGTTTCAAGAATATCCATGGGGTAGGTTGGTGTTCAATGCTACAATTGAGAGCCTGAAGAAGGTGTCTATATGTAGTAATACTAACAGACCAGGGTTTAACCTACATGGATACCCGTTGGCCTTTCAGGTATAGTAATCTCCCACCAAGATCTATGTTTTTTTGGTTAATGTAGTAGTGGTGACAACGCAGTGAGTCAATGTATTTGTGTGTCACCAGATATGGATCCTGGAGACATTCCCCCACCTGGCGGAGGTCAGCAATGTTGATTTTGAGGTATATGAGCCATACGGCCCTGTATGGTATTCCAAGTCCTTCGATAAGAAGCTGGAGTTTGTGAAGATGATGGAACAAATCTCAAAACCCAAACAGGTGTGTTCACTCATGACCAAGCAAAGATGGTGACAATGTTAGATTGATGTGTTGTGATTAGAATGTGATGTGTGTGTTGTTTCAGGTCCACGTCATGAGATATGATGGCATTGGGTTTGGTGATTTTAGCTGGAAGGAGGAGAAGGCTGACCAAAGGATTGATAGTTTCATGAGATGGATGGTGCCCCAGGTGCAAGTGCACCCATCGGCTTGGGAGTTTGCTTTGAACAACAAGGAGCGTGATGACAGGCCTGGAGTCAAAGCCATGAGATTCAGGATGAGGTTTGCTGTGCATATAGCCAGGCTCAGTGAACTGGCAAGGTCATCTCAACAGAAGAGGAAGGGTGTGGAGGAGGCTGGTGTACAAGTGCCTCAAAAGAGGGGGAGGACTGCTGAGTCGGCCAGTTCAAAGATGACATTTAAGAAACCAAAAGGGAAAGAGAAAGAGGTGCCCAGGAAAAGAGAAGAACCGCCTGTGGTTGTGAATGATGATGATGATGACTTTGTTAGCCTTGCTGACCTAGCCAAAAGTGTGAGAATCTTTCCAAAGCCAAGGGTTGGGAGGATGGATGTGAAGGTTGAGGGTGAGAAGGTCAAGGCTGACAGGAAACAGGACAAGGCTGCGAGGAAGGTGGTGAAGGTAACCAAGGTGGAAGAGGTTGTGACAGGGAGTGATGGTGAGAAGCATGCAGAAGGAGACGGTGACACGCTGGATGTACAGGGTGAGAGTCATGAGAGCCCAATGGTGGTGACAAAGAGTGATGTCAGGGGTGAGAAGGATGCACAAGAGGAGGTGGATGTAATTGGTGACAGTCAGGAGAAGGTTGAGGATGTAGATGGTGATGTGATCATGGGTGGTGACAAGGCTGTGGACAACACAGATGGTGGTGACAAGATGGAGAAGGTGAAGGACAAGATTGAGGACAGTAAAGTTGGTGACAAGGGATATGGGGAGGATAGTGTAGATGGTGACAAGTCTATGAAAGTGCAGTACAAGGTCAAGGACAATGCAAATGTTGATGTTAAGGGTGAGGCTAAGGAAAAAGATGTGGAAGAGGTGAAGGGCAAGCTGGTGAAGCCTGAGAAGAAGAAAAAGACCATTGGTGGAAAGGGCAAGGAGGAGAAGGTGAAGGGCAAAAAGGGTGACAAGCCTGTTGATGGGAAACCAAAGAGGGGAGAGAAGGGTGACGGGGACAAGGGTGGGGCTGCAAAGAAGTGTGATGAGAAGGACGGCGGTGACAAGAAGGTTGACAATTCTATGTACAGGGAGAGTAGTGGTGACAAGGTACAAGAAAAAAAGAAGAGTGATAGGGACAAGGCCACTGCTACAAGGGGGATGGGTAATGAGATTGAGATGCCACAGTGGGCAAGGGTATTGATGGATGAGGTGAGGATATTGGGGCTAGCCATGAAGTCCTTGCAATGGAGATTGAATGACGTGTCTATGCAAGTTGCTAGGATGAGTGAGAGGCAGACTGAAAGAGACATGAATGTTGAGGATATAAAGGCCCATTTCAAGATTGGATGCGAAGACCTCACTGATTCACAAAGGATAAGGGAGCACCAAAAGGTGGCTGATGAGGACGTGAAAGATATATTGGGGGAGTTGAAGGATGATTGCTCACATGGGGAAGAACACTCTCACTTGTTTGGAGGGGACAAGGGGATGGATGTTGAACAAGAGCTCCCCAGCCAGGGTGACTCAGCTGATGACAGACCACAAGATGACAAGTCCCAAGTACATGACCAGGTCATGGATGGTGACAAGTCCCAAGATGGTGTCAAGCCCCAAGGTGGTGAGGTTCACACTCCAGTCAAGGTGTCTGTAGAGCAACCAAGCACAGATTTCATGGAGGACAAGCTCCTATCTGCTGCAGATCTGGCTGATGACAAGGTAACTCACCCCACAGGCGCGGTTGGTGGACAGCCTGGCCCTTCCAATGAGGGGGGTGACAGGGATGAGGAGCCTGGTGAAGCATCATCTTCTGAGTCTGAGAACGAAGAGGAAGGTTCTGAACAAGCAGATGTACAGTTAAACCAGGAGGGGGCCGTTGGTCTAAGGAGGTCAAAAAGGAGCACCAAGCCCAGTGATCTTATAACATCTCCATTCACTGTGCCAAAGAAGAAGAAGAAGAAGATGCCAAGGAGGCCCAAGAACTCCTTCTATAGTGACAGAGAGAGACAAGCGTTTTACAACTGGTTTAATGATGACAGGTATGACTATTATTATAAGCAGACCCTTTTTTATACATGCACATGGTATGTGGTGTCAAATGTGGAGCACTGACCAACCTGTTGATTTGTAGGAACAACAATGATTTTATCCCTGGCACGGAGGTCAGGATGGATAAGAAGTTTTTCAGGCTGTTGGTGACAAGGAAATGCTGGCTGGATGTTGGAGTAAGCCCCCCTTCTACTTGGTGGTCTGTATCTATAAATGTGATGAGAATCTGACACACTAAATAGACTCATAATGATCTTGTATCCTATGCACCTTTTTTGGTATTACATGCATTGTTGGTGACATGAGGAAAACCAGGAACGGTGACAGTCGTTTTTTGGGTGCAGCATGTTGATGAGGCTTTGTTCCACGTGAGGAAGGCCATATTTTTTGATGGGGATCGCTTCAAGGACATTGTTGTGATGGATTGTTTGTTTATATCAAGGTTCAACAGCTCATACCTGAAGCAGTTGAAGGAGGGGCCATTTTATTTTGATGAGAGCTGGACAAAATACCAAGATGGGCTGTATCCAGGAAACTTTGGGAAGCAACTATTTGGGGTGGAGAAGATGTACGGAGCCTTCCTAATCCCAGAGGTGCACTGGTTTGCAGTGGAAATTGATCTACGCCAGAAGCAAGTCAATGTCTACGATTGCTGCAAAAACTTGTTTACAAGCTCAGAGATGCAAGCCATTTTGGACCCGCTTTGCACCATGCTCCCATATTGGATCGATTGCTGCGAGAGGATGGCTCGTTGGGTGGATGATGTGAAGACCCCTTTCAAGTGGCACAGAGTCCCTGATGTCCCGCAAGACACAGAAGGGTAAGTCTGTTATAAGTACTGGTGACAATCTCAGGTTCACATTATATATAGGTGCATTCCCTTTTCTTACGACAGTGCATTTTCTATGCAGCGGCAACTGTGGGGTGTACACGCTCAAGTACATCGAATGGCTGGTGTTTGGGGGTGAGTTTAAGCTGGAGGAGTCCAACATGCAAGCTTACAGGGAGAAGATGGCGATCGAGTTCTTCAACAAAACTTGGGTGTTGGAAGGATGACAAGGGGTTAAAGCTGGGGGGTTCTTTGTGTTTTTGTGCTGTGCTTTGGACCTTTTGGTGGTGATGGTTTAAGTTCTGTTTTTTGTGAAGACCTTTGTTTGTGAAGGGTTTGGGTGGGAATTTGTATGGGGTGACAAGATACACTGGTTTTTATGTTAGCTGTAGCTGTAGAACTAATGGTGACATGGTCTAAAGCGGTGCCTGCGATGCACCTTAATGACCAGAAGACAAATTTGCATGCAATGGGTATGTATTTGCGAATGGCCGAGGCGTTGCATGAACATACGCCACAGGGTAAACTGTTGGACGATAAATTCGCAAAACCGATAGCATCACAAACAGGCCCTGGCGTGGTGACAATGCACCATCCCGCAAACATTGCAAAAACAATAGAGTACCACTCTCCAAAACAAAAATTAATTTTCCACAAGAGCTGGCGCGGTGACAATGTACCTTTTTTCAAAAGCGCAAAAACAATATCATCCAAAACAACATCATGTGACAACATACATTGCAAAAAACAAGGGGTGGGGCGTGGTGACAATGCACCCTTTGCATTGTACCCTGTGCGCATGGCGTGGTGACAACGTATGTCAACATACCTTGCCTTGTCTCCTGTGGGTATGACGTGGTGACATGGCAAGGCATGGGCGAAATATAATACCAGGCACCGCCCCCTGTGTGTATGGCGTGGTGACAAGTCCATTAATGTAGCAAATGGTGACATTATGCAATGAATAGGGTGGGAGGGGCTAAAGTGGTGTGGTGACAATGCACCATCCCGCAAACATTGCAAAAACAATAGAGTACCACTCTCCAAAACAAAAGTTAATTTTCCACAAGAGCTGGCGCGGTGACAATGTACCTTTTTCCAAAAGCGCAAAAACAATATCATCCAAAACAACATCATGTGACAACATACATTGCAAAAAACAAGGGGTGGGGCGTGGTGACAATGCACCCTTTGCATTGTACCATGTGCGCATGGCATGGTGACAACGTATGATAACATACCTTGCCTCGTCTCCTGTGGGTATGACGTGGTGACATGGCAAGGCATGGGCGAAATATAATAGCATGCACCGCCCCTTGTGTGTATGGCGTGGTGACAAGTCCATTTCACGCCATTTCGCCCCGTGTTTTGGGAAACTCTTTCAAAACAGATGATAATATAACACATGAGAACACAACAACATAGAACAGTCTTGGGTAGATATTAAAATGCGGTAGGAAATAGATGACCAATTCAACAACAGTAACAACTGGATGAGAAGTTCAACAACAACAAACAAGCATAAGCTGAGCTTTAATCGACATATCTTGGGGGAGACCCTGGTGGTGTTGGTGGAGCACCCTCTGGACGGGGGACACCAGCTGCTCGTTGTTCTTCCCTGAGCCTTCTGTAATCCTGGACCGTTCGACGAACCCATGTTCGATACCTAGGGGCTCCTCTTGGTGGCCAGACCAGAGCAAGGATCTCGCAGTTATTTGATAGACCAATCTGCATGACAACAAGAGGGGGTCTATTTAGCACAAAATTTGGACAGATTTGACAAGCTAGTGTTCGCAGGTGATGACGAGTTCATGTATAACCTCTCGGCAGGTTAGAGTTCTGTCTGGATCCCGAATCAATTGGCCGTTGAAGAAGAATTTCAAATGCTCAGGGTTAATGCCGTTGTCTTGGCAGTATACATCCTGCAGCTGGCAGAGTCTTGTTTCTGGAGTGAGCAAAACCTTGAAATCCAAGTAATCCTACATTTACACGAAACTGGTGACAGGTATATATACATAAGAAGAAGGGATTAAATACGGGGTGTTTGGAAGTGTGGTATCTCACCCTGCAGCGGACGGTAAACTCCCAGTTAGGTAACCTCCCATACACCCTTCTTTGACCAGTAGCTACAGGACGGCTAAGTTCTTCATTACACATTGCTGCAACAGGTGGTGACAAGCGTTCTGGGAGGAAAGTGATGACACCTTTTGCAATTAGGAGCCTATTTATACTACTATTATGGGGGAGGTCAACGCATTAATGATGGCAAAAAAGATTCAGTATCTGCTTAGGTAGGATAGCTATTTCCAATACTAGGGGTATGACAGGTCTTGTCACCCGGTGACACTGACGGTCATCGTAGCTTTTTTTGACCCATCCGTACCAAATCTAGAGATATGTCATGTCATGTCACAGGGTGACGTGTCTTGTCATTTTGGTGACAAGTGTTGTTTTCAATTCAGGGGGGGACTGCGTGGATGGTGACAACATGGAACAGGATACTGAATCTTTGGTGACAAGTGTTGTCTTGTCATTTGGTGACAAGTGTTGTTTTCAATTCAGGGGGGGACTGCGTGGATGGTGACAACATGGAACAGGATACGAATCCCCCCACTGGGTTATGGTTGGGGGGTGGTTTGCTTCATGGTTGGATGCACATGCGTTCCAGGTTAGTTTGGTTGTATGAGAAAAATTGCTAAAACAATAGAGACCATCTTACAAACTTAACATACAATTGAAGGACACGCGGCAAATTCAATGGGGTTTATACATCAATTATGGAGTGATGACAGTGTTAATAATGAGTGATGACAGGGACAACAAGCTTGTAAACAACAAGTTTGTACACAAATAACTGCCACCTAGATTAGTTAGCATTCCTCCATCATCCACGGAAGTAGCCGGGGGGGTGTTCTATGGCTCGAAACTCGCTCCCTTGAATTAGGCCGAGTTGCAAACATAAGGAGATAGGTGTGAGTCAGCGTGGGGACATGGACCGTAGTGAGTGATGACAGGGATAATAACTTATACCGATTGCGCTGTGAGGTCTTCCGTGGTGTGGACTTGCTCATCATCCATGTAGAAATCGACCCAACCTGGTGGTATGTTGTGGCGTAGGCAGTACCCATCAAATTTTTTTTTGACTTGTGTACTCCCCTTTACATTTGTCATTAGTGTCACACGGCCATCCTGCAGAACGACGGTTGGTGACAAGTAGGCAAAAAGGGGTGAGATGAAAATGTGACAAAAGAGATGGATGGTGACAAGCACGCAAAAAGAGGTGAGATGAAAAGGTGACAAGCATGCAAAAAGAGGTGGGTGGTGACAAGCATGCAAAAAGAGGTGAGATGCAAAGGTGACAGAAGAAACAGGTGGTGACAAGCGGGCATAAGGATGGTAGGAGCTTATATATCACCTGATTAACAATGCGAACGACGATGGTATTGTCCCTTCCATACACGTACACTCTCCCCCTGGTTGAGTGTCGCATTGACATTGTGAAAGAGGTGGGATGGAGCGTTTATTGGTGTTTCTAAAATGTGTGGGGGCTTGGATGAGGAATCAGCTAGATTTATAGGAGATTATTTTAGTTTAGTCAAAGCTGGAGACAACACCTATTTATGGAGGGATACAGCTTTCCAATGCAAGTCAAAGACACATAATAACAGCTATTTATGGACCGGTCACCAAGGAGCTATTTATGGTTGTTGGTGACCAGCGGGCTATTTATGGGGGGAGGAGGTTGTTGGTGACCAGCGGGCTTTTTATGGGGGGGGGGGCGTGCCTGGCTGCACGGTTGCCAAAGTCGGCTGGTGCAGCCTTTGTATAGAAATGGGATTGCAACAAGTACATGCCTGTATGGACAAATGGTGACAATAAGCTGAGAAAAAAAAGACAATAAATACATCACACCATATAATAGAAGATAAGTTAAATTGTGATGACATGGTTCGATGTCCCAAAAGAATACATGCAAAAAAGCTTGCCAATTGTGATGACAAGATTCAATGTCTCAATATAACGAGGCATTTACATATTATATGCTGCATACGCAAAAACATATCATCAGTGGAGACAAGCCGTCATAACCCAATAACACCCAAACGGCTTGTAATCTCTGATGACAAGGACATGATAAGCTACCCCCTGGTTGCTGGAGTGGTCGCCAGCGCCATGTTCCGGGGGCACCTCTTCCGGTTGTGACCAGGACTTCCACAAATGCCACACCTGTACGTTGATGGATTTGGGTTCCTTCTAACAGCCCTGCCGAACTCACCCATTGATGGCAACCTGTTAACCCTTGGCCGGCCACTTTTCCTACGATTATCCGGAGGAAGGCATGTTATCATTGCAACATCAGTCGGGATTTCCCAACAGGTCCTATGGGGCAGCGGATACATGGTTTCCTCATATGCCTTTAGCCAGGTTTCACTTGAGTAAAACTGGCTTATGAAGTCGCCCATCTTGTAATCCATGTACTCTATGACAGAGATAGCATGTGCGCAAGGGAATTTATCCAAATCAAACACCCGACAAGAGCAGGTCTTCGTAAGAAGATCCACAATACCAGAGAACTGCCCACCACTAACTTCAAACTGTGCATCGTTAAGGCACTTCACATCATACCTGGTGACAAGGGGGGGCCACGCAGTATGTGTGAGGTGACAAAAAATACACTGAAATCAGATGTGGTGACTGGTCATGGTATGGGGACATGAAGACAAGTTCGCGCACAATGTAAGTAGGGGGGTGAAATGGTGACATGAAGACAAGTTCGCGCACAATGTAAGTAGGTGGGTGAAATGGTGACAACATACCTTTTGGAATACGTAAGCCATTCTTTCAAGATCCCCACAATTGTCTTGCTGGGTTGGCCTTGATAGGCTAGAGCTTTGACTCTGCGCTCAGCGAACCACCTTGTCACCATCTCTCTTATGAACTCAAACAGGGCACAAAGTTGGTAAGATTTAGCAATCTTTAAAGCTGAATTCATACACTCAGAGTTGTTTGTTGTCATCATATTGTATCTGTCACTTGGACAGTGTGCCCTGCTCCAAACTTTGAAGTCTGATGCTAGCAGGTATTCTCCCATTCGCGTGTTCATAGTGCAAATATCGTTATAGTGCACGTTAAACTCGTGTACGGTATAAGACTCAGCTGCTTGTGTGAAAAGATGGAGCAGCCCCTTGTCTTGGAACTTTGTGCGGATATTCTCCTGCAGGTGTCTGGCACAGCACACGTGTATAGCTGATGGGTAGACGGTTGCAATCGCCTTCTTTATGCTCTTATGCCTATCAGAGATAACAACCAGACCTGAGGTCGATGGCACGGCATGCAGAAGTTGTTGGAAGAACCAGATCCAGGCCTTATCATTCTCGGTATCGACCACAGCATATGCAAGGGGGTACACTTGGTGATTAGCATCTGATGCAACAGCAGTCATCAGTGTCCCACCATACCGACCATGCAAAAATGTACCGTCAACTGATACCATCTACGCGATGACAAGCAAAAAGACACAACAGATGTGTTGGTGACGGGGTTAGATGGGCTGAGAGATAAATACGCGGTGACATGTTTAGGTTGGGGTTCAGCTTACCTTCCTCATGTGCTGGAAGCCTCGTATAGAGACTCCAAAAGATACAAAGACATACTTGAATCGATTTGTTTGAGCATCTATCACAAGTTTGGTGTAAGTGCCAACATTAACCCTCTCCAACATGTAGCAGTAGGAGGCAAGCATTGCGTAGTTTTCCTCGGGGTCACCTCGTATCATATTCAGCGCGGCCTCCCTTGCCGCCCGGGCCTTCCAATAGCTTATGGTTTGAAAGTATTCCTTTTGCATATCATTTCGGATTTGATACACGTCTGGCCCATTTTTCACCCCTTCAAACCTACAGTTGGAGACAGCCAGGTCAGCGAATGCAATCAAAACATCAGGCGGTGACAAGTCAGTGAATATTAAAAGTGTAAGGTGACAAGACAACACTAGGCGTCTGTACCTTGCTTTTATCTGAGCAGCCACGGTTTTGTAGGAGGGCCTGCAATGATGTCTGAACCGTGTCTCGAAGGAGCATGTGTGCTTGTGAATGTATTTCCTGACCTCAAAGTGATCACTGCAGGTTGCCTTGGTCGCATAGATTAACCATGAGCACTGTTTGTCTACGCAGACCACCCTATACAAGGCGCTTTTTTATTTATTGACTTTGTATCCAAACCTCCCAGCCAATGCTAGCGCTTCCACATCCTTTTGTAGTGCGGCTTTTGAAGGATAGAGCTGGCCAACTCTCAAGAAGTGACCAGAGAGTCGGGCACCGCCAACAGCCTCATTCAGACCTGGATGCACCATGTCATCAACAACTGGATCATCCATATTGTGATCCAAGTTGTCACCATCCATTGCTGCATACGGCATCCCACCTGCGCGACTTGCACTTGCACCATCCTTCACTGGATGTACCCTGTCACCTTTGCACGGACCCTTACGGCAAGCTCGCTCTACATGACCAGGTAAGGGGACCATGGCACCGTGCAACGTCTCAGAATAAATCAAGAGGTTGTCATCATTCGCGTGGAGCAACATATCGCCGGGGGTGACAGCAAGAGACCCCCTCTCAGGGGAGTTTTGCATTGGAACTGTGGTGCTTTCCAACATCAGCAGGGTGTCGGTATCCTTCAACGTCAAGGTCACATACAGGGGAGCTTTCCATTGGACTTGTGGAGAGGAATTAATAGCAAAGAAGGACATCAAGTCGTCATCGTTCTCCACATTGTATGGACGGCTCATGGGTTGGAAGGGGTTTAAGTGGCACAGATGCACCTCGTTCTCCCCAGCATCAATGTTGAAACGCTTGGTGATGCTGGCGGTCAATGATCGTACGGTGACATCATCCGTAAGCACCACAGCCTTCGAGGATACAGTCCCAACATATTGTCCTTGAGAATCCCATTCACCCCGAAGAAAACGGTGAGAATCTTCATGTTTGGAACCTGTCACCATGAAGGAGTAGTTTTTTTAGTGCGGTGGAGTGCAGGGGGGTGGCCCCAACAACGTCTAATGGCCCACCTTATACACAAGGCACGAATAAAAGTGTGACAACACATGTAGCCGGTGACAAGTAAACACATGTTACACATGGCTACATCATTTAATGCAAATAGGTCATCTTAAATGCAAGATCTTTAAACACATGCGTCCAGATGCGTGTCTGTCACCACGCATTCAATGTGAAAGTGTCAGGACCAAAAAAGCTTATTAAATGCGACCTGTCACCATGGATATCGGATTTTGTGGAGATTTCAACAGATCCACTTTGCAACGTACATGAGGAAGGTGAGCCCCTTTTTATACCTGCTTAGCCGGCGAGCTATACGCGACGGGTTTGCCTCCGGTTCGCGTTGACAAGATCCTCTCGGGAGCTCTTCAGCCTGAAAATCGACGGAACAAGGGATGGAACCCTAGAAATCGACGGAAACCCTAGAAACCGGCCAGGATATCAGGTGAACAGGGGGAGGGAACCCTAGGTCTGATTGACGGGGGCGCAAACCCTACAAACTGGGGGGTGGGTGAATCGTGACGACTGCCGGGATGGGAGTTGTCTCCGTTCAGCCCATCCGACTGAGTCGGAGATGAGGGGTTGGGAGAAATCGCGACCGCTTGCGAATGGGGGGTGTGAGGAATGGGGGTGTGAGGAATGGGGGTGGAGCTGACGGGATTTCAAAATCGGTGAGAAGAAGGGACGATGGCAAGGGGTCGTAGATTGTCACCAACACGGGGGTATTTTGGGAAAAAAGTCCATTTTGCCCAAAAATTCCGCGCGCCGTCCATTCCCCACATTGTTGTCACCACCCGAGCCCCATTACCCAAAATCGTCCATATTTAATTGGTTTTAACTAGTGGTACCACCATTCGGCGAACCTGAATTCTAACCACTCTTCACTTCACACTACTCTTGTGAGTGTAATAGTCTTGATAAACCGATTCTTACCATGTCTTAGTTGTAATTCCTTCCAAAACATAATTGTTCCGATTGATTTCAGTAATGACTCACTTTCGAGAGTTTCTTATTTGAACGACCTCCCATAAGCATCTTCTCGCACAAGCATATTGATGGTTGTTTAATCTGCTTATGAGACCAAAGATGAAAAGAGTCCATAGTTTAGGGACTCGTTTAGAAGGATATAAAGGTTAAGGACTAACAATTTAAATGTTTTAAATTATATAAGGACTTATTTAGAACAATGTAAAGTTTAACGATTGATAAGAATAATATATCAAAGTTTAAGGACCAAGGGTGTAGTTTACTCTTTTAAATTTAGGGATGTTCTCTGACTCTCTATGTAAAGTTTTGATTTGGATATATTTCACAAAGTTATATTATCATTTATAATATCTATATATTTATAATATCACTATGAAATTAAAGAGAAATAGAGTGATAATAAGAGTCATTGGATTAAAAAATTTCAATGGTCTAGATTTAACTAAATAAGGTGAGAAAATTTAAAATTTTCTCTCCCCATATTTTAATTCAAATCAAAATTTTCGCTTTCATGTTATTTATTATTTTGTCTGAATTGTATTGATTGTGTTCGAAATTGCAAAATAAAGGTTTAATCTTCACTTTCTTCGATTTTGAAGTTGTAAAGTTTTAGATCTCGGTTTTTTTAAGGCCAAGGACGAATACTTTGATTATTCAATTTAGGGGTTCAATTATAGGATCGATTTTGTGTTACAAGTCAACAAGTCCAAACCCTAGATGTTTGGATGGTTTTTGAGATCGAGATCGGAACCGGTTAGTGATATTTCTTGTACTTCTCAAAAATCGAACTTGGATTTGTTTCACAATCTCTGGATTTTGCATCGTAAGTCCCGATTATAGGATTGTTGTAGGTGTTTCAATTATGTATTGCAAGATTTCGAAATATGCGTATTGAGTATATCTTCTTGAATATCCATATTGAATATATTTTCTTGAATATGCATATTATGCTTCATATTCGAATATTAACAATGCATAGTCAAGTGATCTAAATTTGTATTCAATCTACTAAAAAAAATGTGTATTCAAGATTACATGTGCGATCTTTAATATGTATTTTGATGCCCTAAATAGGCATTATTAACGATTGAATACGAGGTTGAAATTCATGACATACTACATGTTTGAATTTGTTATGAGTTGACTCTAAATGTTTATGTATTGTATGTTGAACATACAATTTTGAAGGTCGAAAGTATCGAGATGGTTGAAAAACATCAAGAATATTGGATCGTAAAGTCAGTTATAACAGGCATCTTTAACAAGTTAAGGGCGTCCTTGTGTAGCGGAAGTAAACTTAAAAGACTTAGACAGGTAATATGCAATAAGTAAAGGACTCAGACATTTATAGAGGAACCTCTTGATGTCTCTCAAATTGGTTGTGTTTTATAGGTTAATTTCCCATGTAAATATGTGTCTTTTGTTCCTTTTCTTGAGAGTTTTGTTCCTTTTTAGCTTAGATTCCGATTTTCTATGAGATTCGGAGACTATGTGAATTTGGTGCATTTAGGTCTTTTGGCATGATTTGAGGAGACTTTGGAAGGAGACCCGAACGAGGAGCAAAGCACAAGTCTAAGGAGCAGAAGAGCTGAGCAATCCATGAAGAGAAGCACAAGAAAAGCCAAGAAGAAGAGTGGACCGAGGCCAGGGCCGAGTTGCCCAGCAACTCGGGCCCGAGATCGACTTATGGAGACCAGGACCGAGTTGTGGCAAGTCGGGCCCGAGGTCCCCCGTGTCGGTCCAAGTCGGAGGAAGTGAGGATTGGGCTCCAAGGCACACAAATGTGATCTACCACTTTTGCCCCTCTTCTATTATGGGCATTCTTAGCTTCTAATTAAAAGGGAGGAAGACAATTAGCAACATAGACATCATTACACACCACTAATCACCTCTCAAAGGCTTAAGGAAGACTTGGAGAGCAAGGAGAAGGAGAAGAGAGGAGAAGGAAGAGAAATCGGTGGAGGAAAGGATAGATCTAGGGAGAAATTGTGAGTTTGTCCTTGTTTTGATTTGCACTTTATGGATTTGGATTAGAATTTGTGGATTTCCTTTGTTGGTGAATGAAATTTGGACTTGCTTTGAGTTTGATTGTTGAGACTTGTTTGCTTTGTGATTTGATTGCTTTTTACTCTAGCCATATGGAGTAGATTCCATTGATCTTGGGCTATGGGAGAAACCTCTAGCTAGGTTGGGTTTGAACCCCCAATTCCATATCCTTGAGTGCTTGATCTAGGAACCCACTCTACATAGAGCTACAATTCCTTGTGGAAGCAAGGGATCAAGGGCTTGTGATTGGCAAGAGTGAACGGAAGTGATCGATTGCCTATCACTTGAACTTGCATCGAAAGGGAGGTCAAATTCCCTAGGGTCGATGTGTAGAAGTGGCGGGGCCGAGGCGAACAACCTCGATCCTACGAGGATCAACACTAATAGCTTGAATTGTGATGGAATTACCTACATCTACTAGAGGAGGAACCCAAAAACCCAAGATTTATCTCCCATTTTGCAAAGGTTCGACTTACCCAGACCTCGGGCCCGACTTACTCTATGTCGGTCCCGACCAAACCCTTGTCGATCCACCTCGGGCCCGAAGTGACCAGTGTCGGTCCCGAGTGGTTTCTCTTATTTTCCTTTGTTTTAGCTTTTATTTCCCTTTTTCCAAGGCTTTTAGGTGCTCTCAACGACAGAACTCCCGAGTGTTCGACACCCTACCTTATACTACTACGGGGTTCGGTTATAAATTGTAATTTTTGAGACCCTCCGATTCGGACCCGCATCACCTCTCAAGACCAAGTAGTCCTTGAGAGTAAACCTCTACCTCCGTGGACGATTTTCGAATAGCCGCTCCTTATCTTATATATGAGGAGTCCTTACAATCTTAAAGGCGAGTCTACACACTTCTCTGAACAATGGAGTCCGTCCCTATGTTCAATAGTGAAACCCCTTCTAGCCTAAGACTGAAACCTAACCTCACAATGTAAGAACGCTAAACACACGTCCCTTACAGTTTGTCATAAGTGACAATTCTCTCTTTTTGTTCTTTCTCTTACAAACTTGTTTTGTGTTTTGGTTTTGCTTCTCACTCGATCTAACACCTATTTCTTCGCTGTTCTTGGTGAGTTCTTAGTGTTCTTCGTGATCGTGATGATATGCTTTGAATATTCTCTGAGAAGCGTAAGTCACAATAAATACCCGAGGGTATTTATAGTGGCTCGGGAAGGGCATCATTCCTCTGGACGATCATGCCCTTCAATACGTTGCAACAGGGATCAGCTTCCACGTGTCCTTCGCGGTGATGAGGGAAGCTTCCTGACAACTTCTGTAGAACCCGTCTACAGGATCCGCTTCCACGTGGTGATGAACTCGTATACAAGATCTGCCTCCACGTGGACTCTATGATCAAGGCTTGTCGAGTAATGTCATCTTATCGGGTAGCCTTGTAAGGACTCTGGCGCTTTGAGCTTGCGTTCCTACTTTCTACGGACTACATCCTCATCAATGTAGAAACTTATTTGGTCCTTAATCCTAAGAAGTAGCGTCCCTACACCATAGGGACGGATACACAACTTGTTCTCCTTTTCATCACCTACATTCCTGAAACATACTTGGACAAGTTATTAGATCAAGGTGAGTTTGTCATATCAAAACTAAGGGACGATTGTTATGGGTACAATGTTAAGTACAAAGGAGTCCTTAACATCGTCCCAACAAAGAAGCGTAAGGAGAATGAATGAATGGTGATACGAATCAATGAAGATGGTTAAGACTAAAGAAGCGTCATTTTACGTTGAATGTTTATGTGTTGTTATTTGAATTCATAAACATGAGTTGTAAATCAAATATTGTATCATATTCAATATAATACAATTACCTATTCAAAGCTTAATATATATATATATATTTAATATATAGTTTTATTTACAAGAAGACAAAAAATAATACATATTCAACAAAGTGGACTACATATTCAAACCATGACAAATACGTACGCCATAAAATAATATTCAAAAAACATAAAACATATTCAAACATGCACATGAAAATTTCGGATTTTTATACACTCAAATATTGAAACATTATAATTGAATTTGTAATGAGAACGATGAAAATGTGCGAGATTATATTTGATTTTTGAGAAATTTGCAATAAACTACCCGTTAAATAGGCAAAGTTACAAATAACCATCCATTATACAAAAATTTGATTTAAACCACCCAAAACTTCAATTCCGTTAACAAATAGCCATCCAAGGCTCCATTCCGTCAAAAAATCCGTTAAAACGTGTAAGTTTACCATAATGCCCTCAACTGTTCAAAATAATTACAAGAAAACTAATGGGTTTGGGCAGGTTTTTGGGAACCGCTCGGTTCACTTCAAAAACAAATAAATCAAACTCAAAACTTACAAAACCCCAAAATTTTATAGAAAAAAATGGGGTAATAAAGATAATATATGAGATTGAATAAGGGTAAAAGTGTAAAAATATGTAGATAAAAAGGGAAAGATTTTAAAAGTGGACAAACTTTTTAGGACGCTCGAAATGGAAAGGCGGACAAACTTAATAGGACAGAGGGAGTAGTTTGTATGTGAAGTAGTTTGTAGTCTTCAAAATTTTTTTGACGGAGTAGTCTTCATATATGGTTATCCTCATAATTTGAATATTGACCCGTGGACATGTTCAAAATCTCAACGTTTACTCAAAATCGTAGTATAGTTCTTGGTGGGTTCAATTTTATAGTGGCCTATACCAAATATCGTAACTATATACTAAACCAGAGGTCAAAAAATAATAATTATTATAAGTGTCAACTTCACATCGATCTACATCACCCATCTTTATTAAAATAATTCAATTAGTTGAAGTTTAATTGTAGACCCCACATGTGTGTAAAATATGAAAAAATATATATCATTGAAATTATATCTATAAAGTTTCCTTAAAGATATCATTAATTAATCTTAATACAAATCAATTTATAGATTGAAATAATAATATATAACAAATATATGTCTACTCCAAATAAATATATAATTACATAAATAATACTATATCTTGACCAATACTTTAGTTAGGCATACCAATCCGTACTTCTTAGTTAGGCGCACCAAATAGTGTACAAATAACTATAAAATAGTGTACTAAATCATGGATCGTTGATGAAAGAGTAAGAACATAAACTGAAACGATAGTCAAACGTGATGAAGAGCCGAAACTAAGGAATCGAACTCGAATTGGGCCGCCCATTAGGCCCAATATGAACCAAGCCAAATAGATTTCTCGATCCATGTCAACATTCATGAAAGAGTAAGAACATAAACCGAAACTAACTAATCAAATTCAAATTGGGCCTATGGATCCATTAGGCCCAATACTAGACCTGTCAATCGGGTCGGGCGGGTAGGGGTCGGGTTTCGGTTATCGGGTTCGGGTCAAACTCCAGGTCGGGTCCTTTCGGGTCATAAATTTAACAAGTCCAAACGGGTCGGGTCACAACGGGTTTGTTGCGGGTTCGAATCAACCCAACGGGTTTAATAATCTTGTTTTCTTAGATCTATGTGTTATTTTTATTAATGTTTTTTTTTATTTCTTACATATTTACTTATAGAATTATAAATTTATAGAATTAGACACAAAAATTACGCTCATACTTGACTTTGTATTCACAAATTTAAAATAAGTAATTATAAAATGTAGACTAAGAGGTCATTTTCCAAATGATCTAAATGAGCACCTGGAGTTTTCATCTTTGCACCTAAAATTATGACTTCGTTGGAATGCTAAACTTGTATAGCAATTGGGAGGTCATTTCCCTTAGAAACAACAACTCAATGGCCTACAATAAGTGACTCATTGTCAGAATACAAAAAGCATCTATTGAAGACACAAGATCAAATTGAAATAAAACAATAAAAGCATATAGAAACTTGTTCTCCAATAATAAAATAAATAGGTGAGTTTTTAGTCACTAAGACTCCAAAGTAAAACAAAATACGCAACCTGATTGTTGAATCAATACCTAATACAAAACAAGCTAGGAAGACACCAAAGTAAGAAGACCCAAAAGTAAAACAAAACAAACAATCTGCTTGTTGAGTAATTATCTAATACAAAAACAAACTAAATACAAAAGTTTTTAGTCAGACTATGCTGTTTTCAAGCTAATCAAGCCAAATTTTGTCAATCTTCCATCTCCATGTCCAGCTCTGCATCATCATTGTCAATGCCTAAATCGGAGAAGTCAAGTTCCAATCCTTATTCTAGATTATCCCCATCCACTGGACAATGAAGCAATTTAGAAATATGATATAAATGAATATAAAGCTAAGTTAAAAGTGAAATGAAACAAAAAGCAACCTTCTTCGATATCTAATCCATACAACCAAGAACGAGTTGTCAAGAGTGCTTCAGCTGTTTTGTCACAAAGGGAAGTTCTCCACTTTGTTATAACTCTACTTCCCCTGCTAAAGGCAGACTCAGATGCCACTGTAGTGATCGGAATGGCCAGAATATCTCTTGCCATTTTGGAGACTAAAGGAAACCTAGTAGCAGCATCCTTCCACCATGTTAGCACATCTAGTTCTTTTGTACAAGTTGACCTTGGCTCCTCCAAATATATCTCTATTTCTGATTTTTTTGATGAACTGTCTTGAAATGATGAAAATCCCTGCATAAAAAAACAGAAAAGTCTATAGAACATCAAAGAAAATTCTATAATAAATTGACAATATAATGAATTTACCTCAAAATCCCCAAGATCATTCCTCCTAGTTTCATGTATGGTTGCTTGAGTGTTCTTTCCAGCATATTCTTTATACAAATCCAAGAACTTCATCTTCACATAATTGGATTTATAAGGGGCAGTTTCGATATCCAACTTCTCAAAACAATGTATGATCAAATCAAACTTGAAACGAGGATCCAACATAATGGCAAAGGACAAAATCAGACTATAAGAATTCCAATACTTCTCAAACTTCTTCTTCATCCTATTTGCCATATCCATCAAACAATCATCCCCACAAGCAGCATACTTCAATAACAGCAACTCAACTTTCCACACACACTTCAAATACAAATTGGATGTTGGATATTTCCTTCCTGACATAAGAGTTGTAAGCTCATCAAACGGTTTCAAAAGCTCATGAATCTTTTCAATTCTGTCCCATTCTTCATCGGTTGGAACTAGGGGGAAGCTAAGATCAGTCCACTCCATTATTCCACTTTGAAAGGCCAAACGATAACCCAATGCCCTATCAAGCATTTTAAATGTAGAATTCCACCTCGTTGGGCAATCCAAGCATAACTTTCTAGAACAATCAAGACCAAGTGACAATGCAATTTCTCTAAACTTTAAAGCTCTCCGCTCTGAACAACCAACATAATAAACCAGCTTCTTGACCTTAAGAATCGATTCATCAATTATTTTCAAACCTTCTTGAACAACTAAGTTCAAAATATGAGCACTACAACGCACATGAAAATACTTACCCCTACAAGGTAAACTAGAATGCAGAGAAAGACTATCAAGTAACATGGACTGCATACTATCATTGCATCTAGCATTATCCAAAGTGATAGTAAACACTTTCTTGTGAATTCCCCAATCTCTCAAAAGACCTAGCAAAGTGTCATGTAAAACAGTAGCTATGTGGGGTGGTTTTACATGACGAAAGTTGAGAATCTTGGCATGCAAATTCCATTCATCGTCAATATAATGAGCAGTTAGAGAGATGAAACCTTGATCAACAGCAGAAGTCCACATATCAGAAGTCAAACAAATTCTTCCAGAAACATTCTTCAAGAATTCCTTAAGCTTTCCTTTTTATCTTTTATGAATATCTATCACATAATTGCGGGCTGTATTTCTACAGAATGGTTTGCAATCTCCATTCAAATACCTATGAACATTCCTTGTTCCTTCATGCTCAGCATAACTAAGGGGATAGTTGTGTCTGATAATAGAAAGGCAAACAATTTCCTTATAGACTGACTGATTAACTTTACGCATCAGTTTTCCTTCTTTTGATAAAACAACTTCACCCTCAGCACCACTTATTCAATTCACACATGATTCAGAGTGTCTCTTAAAATTAGACGTACCTACGTCAGAATCAGCCAAAATAGGTCCACCACCACAATACTTGCAAATAGCTCGGTCCTCATTATCCTCAAACTCAGATCCATCGTGTGTTTCATAATGTTGCCAAACTGGAGAGTTCCAACTTCCTTTTTTTTTAGTTAGTACTTCTGAAGTAATACCATCTAAAGTTCGTGTGGATGGAGAGTCATGAGATGAAGTTACTAAACATACAAAATAAAACAAGTTAAAATGAGAGAAATATGCAAATACATATTAATTTAAGTTATTATAAGTAATATCTTATAACTTATAAGGTTAAGAACTTAATATATATATATATACCTAGTACTGGAGTAGGAGATGATGCAGATGATGCTGATGTTGAAACAGAATGTCCAACTACAAATGGCAATGGAGGTCGATGTCCTCTTTTTGACTTACTACTTGATCTTGGCGGCATATTTAATATTCTGGAAATACATTTAGTTAATAAGAAAGTGCATTCAAGGCTCACAAATGAAGATCATTCAGGGCTGTTTGAGGTCATCTTTGAGAACCAAATATTAAAAACGATGATAGCTTATAACTTACAAGTAATCAGCACCCCACAAATGAAGATCAGAAGAAAGTTTAGAGATACGATTAGTAGTTGAAGGAGCCCCCCACACCTTCAAGGCTCTCCCCTACTTGTAGCCTACAAACCATTAGTAAAGATTAGGCATATATTAATGGTATGACTAGATTCAAGTAAATATGCAAATTCACTAATTAAACATGTAACACTAGAAATGCTATAAGAATTGGAATTCCTGGATATGATATATAATAGGTTTATAAGATGGTTAAAAGCCAACAAGACTAGCATAATCTAATCAGGGAAAACTAGCATACCAAACCTGCAACCTGTAGCAAAACACATCCTTCAACATCACATAATCATTATCAAAACAATCTTAAGCACACGATTTTTAGCTCATCTCATCCTATGTGTAACTAACTCTGTCCATAACGATCTCATAATTTATCATTCCAGCAACCATGACCATTCCATAAATGTGCTAGCCTTATGTTCAAAACTAAATACTAGACATTGAAAAGAAAAACGAAAGCGAAATAGGAAACATTCATGCTCACCTTAGTCATCGATCGAAGTCGCACAAGACTCAAAAACCAGCAAACTCAGCAACCACGCAACCAGAAGAGGAATTGAGGAAGAAGGACGTTAGAAAGGAGATGTGAAGAGGAAGAAATCCAGTAGTACAAAATTAGCTATACAATGCGGAAATATTAGGGCGCTTATAAAAAACGCATTAAATTATCAAACACGGAAGACGCTTATATAAAAAAGCGTCCTATAGTATTAAATCTTTTTATTTTTTTAAAAAATAATATCCTTTAGGGCGCTTTTTAAAAAAAACGCCCTAAAATCACATATACGGAGGGCGCTTTTTAAGAAAAGCGCCCTAAAAAAACTGGGAGTAATACTCCTTTTATAAAGCAAAAAAAACGCACCGCTCTGGACGAAGGCTCGCTCGCACCAGCGAAACTGGAAACTTCGCACCGATCGACTTTAAGGTTTCTCTCGCACCTTCGGCCAGCAGCTCGCACCTCCGGCCAGCAGCTCCGGCGAGGTTCGTGAACCCTTTGGCCGCCAAGCAACTCCGCTCTTCGTCTTCGTCAACAGTTCGCCTTCGTCCTCGCCAGCAGCTCCCGCTCCCCTCTGGTTCTCCTTCGTCGGCTTCGCCAGCAACTCGGCTCCCCTTCGTCGTCTTCGCACCTCCTCTGGTCTCTCGGGTTCCCTACTTCAAAGAACAGGCCGAGTTACCACCCTTCCTCTCCTTCTGTGCTCGTCAATTTCTCTTTCTCGCACTTCGAATTCATTTCCCAAAGCTCATTCTGAAACTAGGAGTGTTATCTTGGTTAATTTCTTCCCCTGAGTCTCAATCGATAGGCTTTCTCACCTTGTATTTGCAGTTTTGTTCGCGATGTTTCCAGTTCTCTCACCTTCGAGGGCGTACGGCGGCTGTTGGAGAGGATCTACGCCTACGCCTTGGATGTTCACAAGAGATTTGTTAAGCAGTGCTTGCAAGAGGTAATCTCACTGTTTCCTGTTCGGATTAGTAATCGGTTAGTCATTGATATTATGTTTTGTTCTGGAAATTGCAATTTGAAGAGTTAACTTAGTTGCTAATCGGTAAATGGAGTCCTATAGTACTGGATATAGCTTGATTCTATCAAGTATGCAGTGTTGATATTATGTTTTGTTCTGGAAATTGCATGTTGCTAATAAACATCTTGCCATGTTCTACTGTAAGTGAAAATCTAGCTAGCGAAATCCATAGTTGCACTTAGAATAACACAAAACCAGACTTGAGATAGAGCATATGTAGATATATAATGAACTCAAAACAGTGTCAACATGGCGCTTATATACTAATTAGCATTTGCTAGTAAAGGTTGGCAAGTGAGGTCCTCTTCTGCAATTTTTTTCCTGTTGAAGTGAAGTTAGTGATTACATACTGGCTTGTGTCTTTTTTGTAGGGAAGACGCAGTTAATTAACCATTTCCTGGTGAACAAAAAGTGGCATCTTGTTGATTTTCCTGGTTACGGGTTAGTGTCCATTCTTATCTGGTTAAAGTTGAAGTTTAACATGGTTTTTACCTTTCTTGACATGCTATGTGGAAAGTGTTAATCACGTTTATTAGCTGTGGTAGTTGATTTGTCTGATTTCATTGAAAATGCTAAGGAACAAGTCATATTGATGCTTTTACTGTTGCTAATGGAAGATGACCATAAACATACAATTCTTCCAATGGTTTGATCGTCAAAGCTTTCCTTTTCAAAGAATGTGTGCTTGATCTTCATGTAGTATCTTGCTTTTAAGCTTTTCTTTGTTAACTATATCTTATTGCTAATAGAACAGACTTAGTATTTTCTGCGTTGTTGCTGATAAGTGTTATTTAGGTGGAAACTATATTGGATAAGGAAAATTTTACACTGGAGAGGAGCTTCTTGACGAGTATGAAATTATCCAAGAGTGCAAAGCTCTGAATTCTCATCTTATCAATTTGTGCAAAGCTTTCCTTTTAAGCTTGTTCTTTCCCTTAAGAGTATCTTACATTACATTCAACCAGAAATAACTGTGTGTTTTCTTTTCTTAGGGAAATCCAGCAATAAGAATTCTCTTCAAGAGCAAAACAACTATAAACCAGAGCCTCCTGAATCAGGGTGGATCATCGATGGCCAGTAAGTATTTTTCATACAATTGTTTTTTGCATAACTCATGATTACAGCCTAGGAGATCTTATTTTATGCTATGTATGACATGTTCTATTCTTCATAAGAAAAGGGAATTTATGGCCGCCTAGAATATATAGGCTACATCATGGTCAACCTCAGTGATCATACATCATTCCCTACATGATCAAAAAACTCTCCTATCTTGTCGCCATCTCTTAGGGAGTGGTTACCTTATATATTTATTCTAATAATAGTAATGTTGTTTATCGTGATTAAATATTATACTAATCTTGTCATTATCATATTATTCTAATCTTTTTTGCAGGAGGCCATTCATTCAATCAAGCGCAAACATGCCAGCACAAGCAGAGCAAGTGAAGAGGATTGAATCTGTGGGCTCGTCTGACTCGTACTCCCTTATTTGCTCAGTGGCTATATAGATTTAGTTTGTTGAATATCTATTGTTAGACATTATAGTGTACTCAAAATTTTAGATGCACTATGTAGTGGAAAACTTGATGATTTCTACTGAATATTTGTGTACTCATCGATTAATATATTGAATCATTAAAAAATGTAATATCTTATTTGTGCATTTAAAATGGGTGCATTTAAAATTTGTGGTGTGCATTTTAAAAATACAGGTGCAATATCATTGCAACTAGCAGATTCGAATTAAAAAAAACACCTAATAAAGTTAGGGCGCTTTTTCAAAAAAATGCCCTGTATGTTTAGGGCGCTTTTTTGAAAAAGCGCCCTGTATGTTTAGGGCGCTTTTTCAGAAAAGCGCCCTCCGTATTTTTGTTTTATGACTTTTTAAAAAAGCGCCCTCCGTGGCCTTTTAGGGCACTAAGGCTTAATGCACTATGAAAAGCGTATTGTGCTTCAATAAAAAAGCGCCATGTATAAGGCATTTTGTACTAGTGATCGTAGCACGCACAATCGCCGGCAAAGACAGGCCAGATGCCGACAAAGCTCCTCACTAGAAGACTAGATTCAAGAGGCTCCACAAGCAAAGAAGAATGAAGCTTGGAAGTTGCGTAGTGGGATCGACAGCCAAAAACCCCAACTCGGTAATTCCCCAAACCCTAACTTTGTTAATTAGTGGGAGGAGCGGGACAGAGCGGGACTTTTTTTCCCTTCCCGCCTAATGTGTTTTTTTTTCACGATTAACTCGACCCGTTGGGTCAAGCCTGACCCGACCCGTTTTGACCCGGAAATTATTCGGGTCACTGGGTTCGGTTAAAAACGGGTTTCGGGTTTATTTTTTCGGGTTATGACCCAAAGAATTTCGGGCGGTCCAGGTCGGTTTTTCGGGTCAGGTCATATTTTGCCGGGTCTACCCAATACCAACCAAGTCAAATTGAACTTTTTATTCAAGTCAACGTTCATAAAAGAGTAAGAATATAATCGTGATGATTGTTTAAATAAATATGTTCATCCTATTATTATTCTCAATTCTCTTACTATAGATGTTTACTAGTATTAGTCTATGTACCTTGAAGACACAATTTTGATTTAACTAAAAATTTATTTTAAATTTTATATAAAGTTAAGAAAAAGAATTGATTGATGTAAAATCTTGTATTATTATATTTAACTGGCTTCTTATGGGATTTATTTCAACGATACATTATCTATATTATAATATTTTTTTAATCAAACAAAAGTCTGTAGGATTTTAATTTTTGTATAAGGATTGAATACTTGTTTCTATCAATAAATTTTCTATGATTTATTATTTTTAGTTTAATTTTATATATTTTGGAAATAAATTCAAATTCAAATCATATGCATATATATAATTTTTATATATGTAAGATCTACAATAACATATTTAAGCTTAATCTTATGCATATTTAATTAAAATATTAGTTTTATCTTAAATTTTGGGTTGCTTTCTATCCTAATATATAAATCTTAATCTCATTATTCTATAGCTACCTATTTAGTTAATAGATTAATTTATCCTAAATATTTTTTTTAAAAAAAAAAAATCATTTTTACCCTTTTACTTAAAAATATTATATTAATAATAAGTATTATTTTCGTAACTTTGTTCTACCACGTCTTTTTTATTAAAATAATGTATGAACTATATAAATTATATATAATGTTCATATTTTATCCTAAATATGAACTTTTTTTTTTCTATTGTCTGATATTGAAATCCAATAATAATATTAATAAAAAAGATTAGATGATATATCTACCCTAAATATATCCGTAACATTACACATTGAATGTGTTTTAGATAAAAGATAGAGTTCTTATTAAGATAATGATTCATTAATATTTTCAAGTTCTTACAACATAATAACATGTATATAGGATAATTTGGTTTTATTTTTTTTTATCTTAATAAATATTTTCTATATTTTAAATTATATTATACTATGTTTTAGATAAAAGATAGATTTCTTATTAAGATAATAATTTCTTATTAAAGCTTTTATTAAATACCGTGCATACCGTCCTTTATGGACAAACTTTGTGGGACGGAAGGAGTAATTAAAACTATACACTAGTTTAATGCTATTGTAACTTGAAATGAATTGAGGAGCTTAGATCGTGCCCCTTATTATTGCGCACACTCTTGGTGCGCCTATGATAGGCTTACCACTTAGTGCGTCTGGCTTCGGCGCACAATCACCCCCAGACTGTAATTTGATTTCCCATTTTACCCCCGTGTGCTTTACTTGGACGTATTAATCTATACTTCTTAGTTAAGCACACAAATAGTGTACAAATAGTCAAAAAATGGTGTACAAATAACCATGGCCTAGGAAAAAAGGGGGTGAATGCAAAAAAGTGCACATTTTAAAAGGTTAACTATTTCGAGTTAAGACCGGAAGGAAGATCTAGAGTCCGTTTGGCAAATCATTGCTGATGCTGATCGATTGCTGATGCTGATCAATTGCTGATGCTGATATAAATTGCTGATATTTTTGCTGAAATTGAAAACTTATTTTTTAGATAAACAATGGGGTGTTTGGTAAGACGGTTTGCTGATTTTACATGTATAAAATGTAATTTGACCATTTTACCCTTGAAAAATAAAAAAGTTAATAAAAAAAACAAAACAGCCCCTTTGGGTTGTCTTCTCTGTCGTGCCATTTCCTTCAACAATCTCAAATCACCACCTCAAATCTAAAGGCAGAAATTGAGACCAAACTCAAATCGAATGGCTTTGTTAACCCCTCTTCTCCCTCATCTCAAATCACCACCTTCAATCAACTTCCTTCCCTCCCAATCCAATCGCTCTCGTTTCTCCACCAGAATATCGTCGTCAACGTCATCGTCCATGGACTCTCACAACAGGGAACTGATGGAATTCCCCTATTGTTCAGCTCCGGTGAGATGCCTGATTCTGGATCTGGTGTCGTCGGTGGAGAACAACTGCCAGAACCCTACCGGACCTCCGCCGACGGCTTCCTTAAACCCCAGTCGGCCGTCAGGATTTGGCGGAGAAGAGGCTGGCCAGGTCGACGGCGGGCGGTGGCCGGAGCTGCACTGGTGTGGGATTGTGTCGGTGGTGAACTGTGGAGTGAAGGTGAAGGGGAAGGGTAATGGTGGAATAAGGGAAATAAGCATTTGCTTATAATTTGTGCTTATTTGGATAAGCATGGGGGGAGGTGCTTTTTATTTTTGTTGCTTATAATCAAAAATTTGCTTATTAACACTTAAAAAAAAAAAACGCGTTCGCAGCTCTCAATTGCTTATTTTGTGCTTATAAGCAAAATTATGCTTATAAGTCTTTCAAATTTACCTTGCCAAACGGACTCCTAACCTGATCTCGACCCGTGATGAATATTTTATACGTTAAAGGTTATAACCCCAAAAAACAACATTTTATGAACATCACAAGAGAGACTTTTCTGTCCTTTTTTATTCAATTTTTTCCCCAGTATCCAGGTAACAACGGCACTGAACGAGCTTACACTAAATGCCTGGACAGAGAGTGGCCGAGAGATGGGTTGAAATTTGAAGACATCTCGGAAATGCAAATGGGCGTTGCACTGCGAAAGCTGCGCATCTGAAATCCTCCACTTCTTCTCGCCCAATCGCCCATTGTATCGTTCTCCGGTAAGCGCTGAAACCGGTCAAACCCATTTCCACCAGTTGAACTTACTATGGGCATTGCATTCATTCGTACTATTAGGTTTCCATATAATCCCAAATTTCCTTTTGTGGGTTCGTTTGAAAAAAAAGTTCTAATCTTTCGCAATGTATTTGAAATGACCATTCATAGCTCATATCTCTGTTTGATTTGTTCCGGTCTCTGTCGATTGGGTTTTTGGTTGTTGTTGGGGCTATATAAAACGGATCTTATTTTTCTTCACTGGCTATTTAGATCCTGGCATCCTCTGCCTTCTTCATGATTCTTCATTGCCTCCATTCCTTTTGACTGGTGGTTGTGCCTCATTCATGATTGAGAGTGAATTTGATCTGTTTTATGTTGAAACATGTTTCAGTCTCATTGTTCTGGCTTCTGTCATCTTATAGCATGATGGGTTATTCGGGTGTATTATCAGTCACTCCATTCCGGCTATTATCTTTCTCTCCCCATTACATACGGCTGGATTAGTACATAATTAGGCTTTGGATTTTAGGTTCCGAGTTTCATGGATCTGTAATCCCCTCATATTTCTAGTATTTTTTTTCTTTCCCGTTGCTGACTTGGTGTAAATGTTTCCTGAAATCTGGATCAGGACATCGTCCATTTTCTTCTTGGGTTCGGACGGTTGCAGTTGTGATTGATTTCGACTATTAACTAATTTAGTATTTGAATCCAGATGGAAACCGACAGCGGCTTCTGGAATGGTGCATCTCAAAACTAGTACTGCTTAAGATCTATCTGTAAGGGAAGAAAGGATATCAAGTTGATCTATTTCTCATCATTTGTTTATTGCGAATTTGCAACTGATGTCCAAGTATGCCCATCAATCGTCTATCAAGTAGCAGATATTGTTTAAAGGTAACTTTTTTTGTTCCATAACCTTTTTGTGTTTTATTCTGTGTCTCTATTATTATATATAAATCAGTGATATCTTTGTAGTTCTTCGTAGATTAATGAAAAGATTGACTTGGAGCCTCAACTTCTTGATCACAAGGCCATAGCCAGTGATCACATTAATTTCGAGTCTGGCCTGGGAACGTTTGCCCAGTCTCCATAACTGGTCTGGTGACCAGTCTGTTTTGAGGTCAAAACCAGCTGCACTGCTACTCCTTGCAGCAGCGATGGGGACCTTGCTACATTCTGAGTCGAGACGCTTGTACTCATGGTGGTGGGACAGCCACATCAGCCCAAAGAACTCTAAATGGCTTCAGGAGAATCTTACTGGTGACTGCTTCCTTCTATCTGAATGTCTTAATGTCACTTAGTCGGAGATAAGAATAAACTTTGTAAAAACATATTATATTTTGCTATACTAATAGCCATTGGAATATAAGATGTTGACAATGTTGTTCATTCTGGTTTGTAAAGTTGGATGTCTTTTGAGATATGTTTTTCTTTCTTTATAGCTCTGATTCTTATGATGCAATGCTAATTTGAACAGAGATGGATGCCAAAATAAAAGCTATGATCAAGATCATAAATGAAGATGCTGATTCATTTGCAAGAAGGGCAGAAATGTATTACAAGAAGCGGCCAGAGCTCATGAAGCTGGTAGAGGACTTCTACCGTGCCTACCGTGCATTGGCCGAACGGTATGATCATGCAACAGGAGAACTCCGAATTGCTCATAAAACAATGGCTGAAGTATTTCCCAACCAACTCCCTTCATTGCCAGATGACGATCTCCCCTCGAGTTCTGAACAACCCTCAATCCCTGTAAACCCTCATCTGGTTCGTGCATTTTCTGATCCAGATGCTCTCTGCAAAGAATCTGATCTTGGGGTTAGCAAAAAAGGATTAAAGCAGCTCAATGAGATGTTTCAAACTGGGGAGGCCATGCTGAGAGAACTGAAGTCAGCAGAGGAGAAGCTGATGGGTAACCTGATGGTCACTCATCCAAATTCAGAGAAAGCTGAACAGGAAATGCAGAGTTTGAAGGAAGCTCTTGCTAAAATGGAGGATGAAAGAGATGCTGTTTTTTCCCAATACGAACAGAGCTTGGAGAAGATATCTGATCTTGAGAAGAAGTTGACAACGGTTCAGAAAGATGCCAAAGAACTGGATCAGCATAAGAGTGAGGCTGAGAATGAAGTGAAACTTTTGAAGAATTCACTTGTGAAACTAGAAGCCGAAAAGGTTGCTAGCCTTTATCAGTATAATGAGTCTTCATGCAAGTTAGCCTCTCTGGAAGTCACAATGGCTGCAGTCCAGGAGGAAATGATTAAATGTAGTGACCGGACTGTTAAAGCAGAAACTGAGTGTCAGAATCTCAAGCAAGAGATTTCTATACACGAAATGAAGAAGCAAGAAGCTCTTGTTTGTTATGAGAAGTCCATGGAGAAGATCTCCGCTCTTGAGGAAAAGCTTTTGCTTGCTGAAGAGACCACTAAACAACTTAATGAGCAGATCAGCCTGGCTGAAAATGAAGTTAAGATGTTAAAAGAAAAGCTATCTGGATTAAGTGAAGAGAAAGAAGAGTCGTACCTTCTGTATCAGCAGTGTCTGGAGACCATACAAAAGCTTCAGAATGAATTAATGGAAGCAAAGGATGAAATCAGGAGGCTTAATGGTGAGATTGAGTCAGAATCGGTGAAGCTGAGGGGTGCAGAGGAACAGTGTTCTCTATTTAAGAAAATGAATGAGTTGCTGAAGTTAGAGGCTCATGATCTGGTCCAAAAAATTGCTGAAAAAGATCAAGAGCTATTTCAGAAGCATGCTGACTTGGAGAAACTGATGAGCCGTTTGCAGGGTGAAGAGACTCGGTTTATGCAAGTTGAAGCAACTCTCAACTCTTTGCAGGATTTGCACTCCCGTTCTCAAGAAGAGCAGAGAGCTATGGCATTGGAGTTTAAAAACGGGCTCCAATTGCTGAAAGACTTGGAGCTTTGCAAACTTGATCTGGAGGTTGAAATTCAGCACTTGCGGAAAGAAAACCAGGCATTGAATGAGCTAAATTTGGCTTCTTGCACAGCTGAAAGGGATATGAAGCATGAAATTGTGAGTTTGAAGGAGATTAAGGAGAAACTTGAAGCTGAGGTTCAGAAGCAAGAAGAACAACAGGCTGCGCTCCAGCAACAAGCTCACCAGCTGAAAGAAGAAATTGAAAACTTGCTGAACAAGTATCAGTACTTACTCCAGCAGATAGAATCTGCTGGTATGGATCCGAAATGTGTCGGGTCAACGATAAAGGATTTGCAGGACGAATACTCAAGGCTTAAAGAGATTTCCAACGAAGAGAGAGAAGAGAAAGAAGGTCTATTGAAGAAGTTGGAGGATATGGAGGGGATTCTAGAGAAAAGTGCCATCTTGGAGAGTTTCTTGTCTGATGTGAACATTGAGTTGGAACGGTCAAAAGAAAACACTAAGGTTTTGCAAGAGTCTTTCGAAAATCTCAGTGTAGAGAAGTCGACACTTGTTGTTGAGAAATCAGCCCTCCTTTCTCAGCTGCAAACAATTACCGGAAGTATGCAGAGCCTCTTGGAGAAGAATGCTGTGCTGGAAAATTCACTTCAGTTTGCAAATGTTGAGCTTGAAGGTTTGAGGGTGAAATCAAAGAGCTTAGAAGATGTCTGTCAATTGCTCAGCAATGAGAAATCCAACCTTCAAAGTGAGAGGAGTAATTTGATGTCTCAACTGGAATTTGTGGAAAACAATGTGGAGAAATTTGAGAAGAGATTTGCAAAGTTAGAAGGCAAATATGTAAATCTTGAGAAGGAGAAAGAGTCTACTTGTAGTCTATTAGAAGAGTTGAGGGCTTTCCTTGGAGCTGAAAGGCTGAATAGCGAGGCGAGATTATTAGGACTGGAGGACCAGATTAATATTCTGCAGGATGATAGTAAGTGTAGAAAGAAGGACTTTGAAGAGCAACTGGAGAAAGCAGTGAATGCTCAGGTTGAGATCTTCATCTTGCAGAAGTTCATACAAGACATGGAAGAGAAGAACTACAATCTAATAGCTGAATGTCAGAAGCATGCTGAGACAGCAAAATATTCAGAGACAGTAATTTCAGAATTAGAGAGAGAGAATATGATGCAGCACCTCGAAATGGAATTTCTTCTGGAAAGAGTCAACAAGCTCGGGAGAGCAATTTTCCAAGTTTTGAAGGCTCTTGAGATTGACAATGTGAGTGAGACTGAACCGGAGGTTTTAATGACTTCTATAACAGGTAACATTAAGGGGATGCGAAGGGATCTTGTGGAGGGTAGAGATGAAAATCAGCAGCTTTGGATTCAGAACTCGGTTCTCTCAGCTGTCATTAGGCAGTTGAGCTCAGATGGGTCAGAGCTTGCAAACCGTAAAAAGGTCATTGATAATGAGTTCTTTCTCCTCAACCAGAATCATGAGATCCTTGAGCATGAGAAAGATCTGGTTCTAGTGAAAAACGAGCAGCTTGATACAGTCGTTGCCATGAGAGAAAGAGAAAATGAGATACTGGAGGCTGAAATGAAGATTTTGAATTCAAAGCAAGAGGAATCTCAAAAAGAATGTGCTGTTCTTCAGGCAAAACACACAACTTCTCTTGAAGTGAACAAGTGTTTGCAGGAGAAGCTATCAGAAGCTGAGGAAGATAACCATGCTCTAGTTGAAGAGAATTCTGCAGCCATTATGGAAGCCCTTAGTTTCAGCAACCAGTCTGTTGTTTACAAGAGCATGTGGGTTCAGAAAGCTGTGGAATTGGAGAAGATTTCTGAGGAAATAAACCATCTTAGTGAAGCTTATACTGATTCCGAAAATGAGGCAAGGGCTCTGAAGGAGAAATTGACTGTCAAGGAACATGAAAATCTACAACTAGTGAAGTTGATAAAGAAGTTGGAGGAAACAAATCAGGAGCTTAACATTTCTAATGATGAGTTGAACCTCCAGTTTCAGGTTAAGGGTGATGAGTTGAAGCAGAAGAAAATGGAGCTTTTTAGGGCACAGCAACGAATCAAAGCACTTGAGGACGCACACACTGAACTGTTCTTGCACTGTGAAGATTTAGATATCGTCCATGGCAGCTTGGAGAACAGGATATCTGAACTCACCCAGTATAAAGATCATCAAGAGAAGGAGATTGTTTCACTCAGAGAAGCTAATGAGAGCTTAGAAAGTGAGCTTGATTTATTAAATGAAGAAATAGAGACATGTAAGATTAGGGAAGTGATCTTATGCTCTGAGCTTCATGAGCGAACCTGTGAGTTTGAACTTTGGGAGGCCGAGGCTTCATCATTTTATTTTGACCTTCAGACTTCTGGAGTTCGTGAAGCTGTGTATGAAGACAAGGTTCATGAATTAAGTGGACTGTATAATGAAATTGAAGATGTCAGTGTTAGAAGATGTACTGAGATTGAGACAATGAAGGACAAGATTAGCTTCTTAGAAACCGAAAGCAATGAGCTAAAATCCGAGCTTGCTTCATATGTTCCTGCTATAGCATCTCTCAAGAATAACATCGTGATGCTGGAGCAAAATCCAGTTTTACATAATAAGCTTCCTTTGACTCGTAATTCAACACAACAGGTATACTTCTCTCTTCCTTGGATATATTTTAGAAATTGCAGACTGACTTCTATTGAATGATTATCTTATCATGGCACTATCCTGGTAAGAAAATGGTTTGAAGCTCGTATTGGTGTAAGTAAATGCTTTTCCCTGTCCTCTTGCTCATCAGATGAATCACAATAATGAAGCCTGTTGATGAAATATGATAAATTATGCTATTTGCTACAAGTTATCGGCTCGAATCAATCTCTTACATGTTGAGATGAATTTTGCAGCTTTGTTATCCATCATCCTAGATAAGTTCTATCCATTTGAATAGTATTTCATGAATAAGTGATTCTTCTTTCGGAATATACTTTTAACTAAATGCATGTCCATTTACTTTCTCTCACCCGAATGTCAACAATGGAGTATGTTGACAGAGTTTGTGATGAATTGCATGTCTGACATGTCAGCTTTGTTCTATAGCCATGATTCTGCATCAGAGATAATTGTGAATAGTATCTCATTGAGTCTTTGGGCTTATATTTCAGGTTGACATCAGCCAAAGACATTCAGTCAATGCTAATGAAAAATGTTCTTCAAGGCCAGATGGATTATTGGTGTTGCAGGACCTGCAGAATCGAGTTGAGACAATTTCATCAGCAATGAAGGAGATTGAAGATCCGAAATCCAGTAAACCCAGTGGATCTGGATCAAGAAGTCCTGAACTTGGAAACAGTGCTCATATGAAAGACATTCCTCTGGACTATATATCCGATGCATCGTCCTGTAGTAACAGAAGGAGAGGCAGCGACAAACTCGATAAGATGCTCGAACTATGGGAGACTGCTGAGCAAGATAGCGACGCTGGCCCCACTGAAATTGAGAAGGAATTGGGTGTAGATACGCTAGAGGGGTCCAGGAATAACCGAAACCGGAAGATGATTTTAGAGAGGCTTGCTTCTGATGCACAGAGGATTGAGAGGCTAAATAATTTGGTTCAAGAACTGAAAAGGAAGATGGAGGGTAATAACAAGAAGAGGAAAAGTGGAATAAGGGGCCAACTGCAAGAGATTGAGGACTCTGTTGTGCAATTGGCTGGTTTAAACACCGAGCTAACGAATGCTGTTGATTCGACCGATGAACTGGTTGAAATGGAAGAGACAAGAAAAGAAGTTGAAAAGATTGGGAAGTTGGAGTTGGATGTGCAGAGAATGAAGGACGAGCAGCTTGAATTCGAGGAGGAAAAGAATAAGCACAAGAAAGGGAAGAAGGGATTTCTGAGGAGTCGATCGAGCATCGTCTTCAAGGACTTGTTCATTTATGGGGGTGGAAAGAAAAAGAAGGGTACACGTCTCTGTGGATGCTTCAGGCCATCCTTTCATAAGCAAGTTTGAGGTAATTTAGCTCAGGGAAGCTGTTTTAAGTTGCATGCATAATGTAGAGTATGAGGGTTGTAGCTGAGGAGACTTGTACTGATCTAATTTAATAAACTGCAATAAGCTGTGCTCATTTTGTCTAAGTTGGTGTTTATTTCTCTTCCATGTGATTGTAAATAGTTATTTTTGTTTTGACGAACTTATGAGCTGAATAATCATGAAAGAACAGTGATTTGGCTTCTAGAAGCACCTGCATCCCCATCCCCATTCTGGTATCCAATTCAGCGCTGTGAAGTGGTCAACCCGCACATCATATTAGAATATTTGATTATGAGAACAATTCCTCCGTACTACATTGGGCGGCTGGGTGAATTGCCCAGAAGAAGCTCATGACTCCCATTCTCCACAATATAACATCAAAATAAGCTCCCTTGTTTGAGCTGTATGTAAGTAGCACAAGTCTTGTATACATTTATCGAAACGAGCAATGAAGACGGTGATGGCAGTTGCGTTGGGGAGCGCTCTTATTCTGCTTTTACAGCTTGCTCCTTCAGCCGTAGCGGGAGGAGGAGTGTGCGACAAGGTGGAGTGTGGAAAGGGAAAGTGCGTGGCGTCCAAGCACAGCAGCGTGGGGTTCGTGTGCGAGTGCGACGCCGGGTGGATACAGAGCGCCCTCACGGGGGACACCGACGGCAACGACTTCCTCCCCTGCGTGTACCCCAATTGTAGCCTGGACTTGAACTGCGCCAGCTCTCATTCCCCGTTTCCGGCGCCCATGGCATCGCCTCCCGCCGCCGATGATGTGCCCGTCTTAAACCGTACGTATCTTTTCTCTAGTTTTTTTAACTTACATACAGACAGAGACAGGTTGTGCTAATCGAAATGTGATTGAAATGGGATCAGCTTGCCGATGGGTGAATTGCGAGCGAGGGAGTTGCAAGATGAAGTCCGCGTTCGATTGGTCGTGCGAATGCCCCCGCGGGTTCTACAACATCGACGCTAATCCCGCCTTCCCCTGCTTTGCTCCATGTAATTAACTAATCACAACCTACATGTCCATATCATGCCACTTCATTATGGCACTTCATTAATCATCACAGCAAGTAGTAAAAATGGATGGTTCAACAGGTGTGCTAGGAACTAGCAACTGTTCGAAGTTCGCAGCAACCTTATCCAACCGCTCATCATCGTCGTCTTCCCCGTCGCCACTTCCAGGCGGAGCTACCCCCGCCGCAGCTAACTCTAGCTCCTCGAATCACGGTAACTTCATTCTCAGGGCGTCCCGTATATTTTCTTTTTCTTTTAGCACGTTTAATGTCAGTGACTCAATCACGACACATTGTAGCTAACACACACTATTAATGAATGAATTAATGTATAACAGGAGGCTCATCAATAATGAAGAAGATGAAACTGGAGTGGGGACTCCTTGCAGCCGCTCTAGCAGTCCTCCTGCTCAAGCCTTAAATCCCTTAAAATAAAGGCCATGTTCTACATACACCACAGCTGACATTTCTGGCGGGACGTTCTTTTTATTTATTTTTCTGTTCAAAATAATCGCTTATGTAACAAATCAGTGCATATGAATATCAATCAATAAGATTCTTTTGTTGCGCAATTGGATATGGTTTAAATATATACTTAAATTTCTTTGAATAAATTTCTGTTTCATGTCTTCCGTTTTTCCCCTCCTTTTTGCCCTCCCTAGGTGTAGGGTGTTTTTGGCTAAAATTCGTTTAGGGAGACTACTAGCTCTAACCAAGATCGGGCTGAAGCGAAAGAGAACTCAAATCGATTTTGTGTTTGAGCAATAGATTGAACAAGTTATTTTTCTTATATTGAGTTGCCCGCATATGAATTTACAATGGGTTGAACCCTACTTTTGAACCACAAGTCCTCCTACATTCTAGCCCACGTTCTCTCAACTGCCTATCCACTATTGGAGTAACTGGCACATTCCTGGAGGTTACTAGCAGTTACTAGCTGAACATAGTGGTCTACAACTATTTGGGCCTATGGTCTTTTGGGCTTTCGTCTACTAGACCGTGTAATGCTTATTGATTCAGGCTATTTTGTACGGGTTAACTCTTATATTTTAGGAGTATTATTGTGAGTATTTAGGTTAGATTTGAGCATTATTGTAATACGAAGACCGAAGACACGAATGTGAAGAATCAAGAGTTCTTAGAGCATAATTGAAGACAAGTTCGCCACTGCATGGATACCGCGGTCACGTTGTCTATGACGCGGGCGCGGTGACGTAAGGTGACGAGCCATGAAGACCATGAAGGCCGCGGTCGCGCTGTCGATGGCGCGGTCGCGGTAGAAGGCGACTCAGCATAATGCCAAATGGAGACCGCCGCGGGCGCGGCAGAGGATCCGCGGTCGCGGTGGATAGCTAGAGACGACTTGTTCTTCTCTGTTGCGAAAGCGCGGGCGCGGCGGTGTCGACGCGGTCGCGGTGGTGCCGAATTCCGAGACGGACGAAATCTTTTCCTTTCTATCTTATTTCCTTTTCTATCTTTTGCCTCTTACCTTATCTATCTCGAGGAGCATGTTCCTTGGGCTATATAAGGAGGAGTCAGCCTTAGGTTTTAGGTACATTCCAATTCATAATCCAATTCTTCTCTTTTTAGTTTAGTTATGGAGAGCTAGTCTCCTTGGGTTCGTTCAAGGGAGAAGCTCTGTTATATGAACTCGTGAGATTTTGGTAACTGATTTCTATCCTTTGGTTAATATTGATTCTCTTGTGCTTCATCTCATGATTGTTGATTGTTTCTCTAGGAGTCGAGACCCTATTGAATTGATTAGCTTTCTACTGTTTGATTAGGTTTGGACCGTGGACAAAACTAATCTGTGAAAACAACTTAACCTAGACTTGTTGTCTATGCAACTAGGATTAAGAAGAGAATTGATTGTTTTATCTTGCAATTGACTCGTAGCTTGATTGTTTGATATTATATCCTGCATATCCGTGTTCTCTATGCTAATTCTAGGTTAAGCGTCCTTGCCTAGGGTTATAGAATTGCTTGGACCGTGGACTTGCGATTGTTAATGATCAGGATAGGAATTAACCATAGGTGTGAATGAAATTAGTGGATGAATCTATGATCGAAGGATTATATCATGAGTGGATCTTTTGAATGAACTTGTCTCCTTATCAATTGTTTCCCCATATTTGTATGTTTGTTTATTTGTTTGTTCTTTGTTTCTTAGATTAGTTTAGTTAGATATTTTTCCTAAATCCCCCCTTTTCTGTAATTGATAAATATATTAGTACTAGAAGCCTTAAGTTCTCTTGGGTTCGACCCCTTACTTACTTACTATACTTAGTTTGTAGTTTGGATTATTTATCTTTGATCTTGGCACGACGACTTTAGCCGAGTCACTTATGGACCCAACAATACCCCCGAATCAGTTTTCGGATCTGTTATGCAAGGTGGCCGGAATCTGATTCGTTGACACTCCGATCGAGGACCCCATCCTGCTAGTATCAAGGAGCTACATTCAACTATGGAGTCTAGGATTGCGAATCTGTCAGCAGCTGAATCGTTATTGAAGTCTTTGTCGCTTGGATGTCTGGGTGTGAGCCGGACAGCGCTAGCAATCCCTTGCGTCTCTAGCGAGTTCTCGCTTTTGATATTGCTTGTGTTGTTTCTAGCGATTACTTGTAGTGTCTAGCATATGACGTGCGATAACTAGCGAATAGTGTGTGTTAGTTGACGCCTGACAAATGATAGCTAGCAAACGATTCGCAATAACTAGCGATTACTGGTGAAACCGATTTTAGCTAGCGAGTGGTAGGTAAGCTAAAGTATTCTAGCACTTCGTGGTCCCGTGCGATTAGCAACAGGTGATAGACTAGCTAGCGACCACTAGCATTTTCGTGCGAATCGTAGTGAGCGATGGTTTAGCGTTTTTCGAGCGATTAGTAGCAAGCGATAGATTAGCTAGCGGGTGTTAGCGTTTGCGGGCGTTTACTTGTGTGTGGCCAGAACTAGCGTTAGACTTGTGGTAACTTACGAATGGTCCGTAGCTAGAGTAGCTAGCGTTTGCGACAATTGCGACAATTGGCAAAATCGATCCTAGCTAGCCTGAGCTAGTGCTTGCGACAACTGGCGAAATCGATCTTAGCTAGCCTGAGCTAGTGCTTGCGACAACGGGCGAAATCGATCTTAGCTAGCCTGAGCTAGCGCTTGCGACAACTGGTGAAATCGATCTGAGATTACTTGCGACGTCTGGTGAATAACTTGCGACAACGGGCGAATAACTTGCGACATCCGGCGAATAACTTGCGTCATCAAGCGATTAACTTGCGACAATCGGCGAATAACTTGCGACATCAGGCGAATAACTTCCGTTAAGAAACGACCACCCCATTTGGATTGCCCTTTAAATGTCCGTCGACGCGTGCATGCAGTGTGTCTTTAAACTTCGATATTGAATTATTTTACTTTATTTTATCTCTCAACACAATACAATCGAATAAAACTCAAATTGTTTTTACCTAAAATCAAGTAAACACTTACACACCCTTTTTACCCTTCGATCGAAACTCACTCCACAACACAATACAACTCAAATTCGGGAGAGAAAAAGTTAGGGTTTGTAGGCCAAAGGTGGAATCGTTGGAGGGGCATTCAAATTCGGAGTGTCGACGAGCAATTGACGGGCTGGTGAGGTGCCCTAATTGGAATTGATGCCCAAGCAGGACGATTTTGTGAGCTCGGCGGAAGAATACCCAACATTGAGGGTTGTTTGGTTCGTAGAAGGTAAGTAAACAGTACCCTCTGCACTTTCTTTCATTCACAGTTTTGATGCTTTTTTGGTTGGCTCACTGCATTTGTACGAGTGGTTCAAGATGCTTTTGAGATCGTGATTGTGTTGACACGTGAATATAATGCTTTTGAGATTGTGATATATATTGGCTATGTCGTTGAATAGGGCGTTGAGAATGTTTGGTTGTTGAGCATTATTTAATGACAGTGGGAACATTTTCATGTCATTTAACGCGTTATAGTATAGTATATATACATGTAGACTAAAAACATGACTCGGAAAGAGATGTGGTTTGCAGATGCTTTAATTTGTTAGTGGTATGTGTAAGGAATATCTTGAAAAATCGCATTTGTTTGTTTGACTGGTTTTATACAATATTAATGGGAGATATAAGTATGAGGTATCTATATGATCATCAATTCTACCTATTAGGATAATTCCAATGTCTAGGATGTTTTTAGAAGTTTTGTAATAGTGTGTTTTTTTGTTAAAATTAAGTTTAGTTATAGGGCTAATTCTGTAATTTTGTGAGCGTTGATATGGGCCTCTCTTGGTCATGGCCCAGCAGAAAGGAATGGGCCTCTCTTGGTCATGGCCTAGCAGAAATGCAAGGATAAGGCCCATGTGACTTGTAAAGGGCTTCTTGCAAATTAGAAGAATGATTCGTGCCTTATATGCATCTAAAGCAAGACAAAAGAAACAAACACAACATTCACTCCTTCTTAGGGTTTCAGCCGCCAGAGAAATACAGAGAGAGAGAGAGAGAGAGAGTCTTCGATCTAGGGACATCAAGGAGTCTTCGATCTAGTTCTTAGTTTGGAGTTTTTTGTTGTATTGTATCTTTAGATCGTACCTTTTGATATATAGAAATTTCGGCTGGCATGTCGGGTATCTTTTGAGGCCAATCTCGTGTTCGTTAGTTTTTTGTTTATTAAACTGACATTAATCTCAACTCGACCTAAAAATCGCTAAAATCCGAATTACACTACCTTTCTAAGCTTGGTCATCTATGCTACAAGAAAGGAAAGACTCATGTTCACTGAGATCTTGATCCAAACATGGTTTCAAAGGTTGATTTGGAAGCTATATTCAGGAAAGAAGTTTGTTAGCTCAACATAGAGGAGATTTGATACTTACAGCCACGAAAAACCATTCATAATGGACTGACAGGAATATGTAGAGATGCTAATGTGATGAAGATGGTTGATTGTGTTATGAGGGATAGAGTATTGCATGTGTATCTGGTCCAAAGTCATGAGATTAGCCCATCAATACTAAGAGACCAAGGCTCAACTTCTCAGCCCAATACCCAGTCTGCACCAAGTAGAGATCCACCACCATTTAGCTCTCCACTACATGAGACAACACTACCAATCTTTGATGAATCTAGAAACATAAAAACACCTCCAGCAATCGACTTCCCAAACTCAACAAATGAAGGTGATGCATTAGAAAGTGAGGATGAAGATGAGGGTCTGGAGGAGGTAGTTATTTCATCATCTTCAGAGGAGGGTGAGCATGAGCTAGGATCAGAGTCTTCAGAGGACGTTTTAGGGTTAGAGTCTTCAAAGTATGATGGAGATTTTGATTATTCAGAAAGTGAGGATGAAGATGATGAGTTGTTTCAGGAGAATATTGATGAAGATGTTGGGTATTTCAAAGATTTCAATGCAGCTGCTGAAATAGATATTTGAGGAAATGTTGATGATGAGCCACCATTAGATGATTCTGATATATTGGATCATCATAAATAATAGAATATTCGATGCCACCATTGGATGTTCAATTATAATTTTAAATATGTTATAATAAATTATTCGTAAATAAATTTTATAAATATTTGAATATAATATCCTAATTTATCCAAATATCCGAATATCCGATTGACTTAGACTACTCTATATGGATTGGATATCCGTTCACCCAAACCCCTGCCTTCGTAGTGGCAATACATGTGTCTCATGTTGTTTTTTTTTTTTTTGGCACAAGGTAAACATTAGGCTCCCTATCTAAAGTAGGGCCAGCCTAGATCATCCTTTCGGATGATTTTACTAAACTCCTTCAGGAGACATAAAGTTTCCGGAGTCCAGGTATCCGGGTTTACAAATGTCCTTGATGAGGGGGGTGAATTAATGAAGCTGTTGTAGTAGTCCACGAAGGAGTCTGGAATATCATGTTTGGCCAGAAAGTCTGCGGCTTGGTTACATTCTCGAAAGCAATGGAAGATTTGGACCTGAATGAATCCTCGAAGAATGTTGTGAATGTCATGAAAGATTGTACCGAGTTCCCAAGGAACCTTCCAAATACGCTTGAGGGCATTGATGACTGTAAGGTTGTCACCTTCAATGATGATTTTGGAAAGATGAAGCTGACGAGCTTTGTTGATAGCCGCAAGAAGAGCCAGTGCTTCAGCTTCAAGAGCACAGCTCGCACGGCAACATTGTCTGGTAATGGACAACACCCTCCCATCTTGAAGCCGAACAATAGACGAGATGGGTGCCCTCCCATCAGATCTGAAGGAGGCGTCAAAATTAATTTGTGCCCAGTCAGCTTTTGGCTTCTGCCAGTGGAGGACTTGCGTGTTGTTTTTTCTCTTGCTATTCGGGGGAGCTTGTATAGAAGAAAGCCATGTGAAGTAAGTTTTGGTAGCTGTGTTGCCAACCACCCTAGGATCAGCATTTGGAGCATTTCTAAAAATGACAGAGTTTCGAGAGAGTCAGACCTGCCACCAAGCAAAACATAGAAGATGAAAGGAATCACTTCCAGCGCGCGTAAGCTCCAAGTTGGTGACAAAATCATGGTTAGAGATGAGCGGGAGAGATTTTTGTATTATCTGTTCCATGTTCTTAAGGGTATTAATAGTAAAAGGGCATTGGAAAAAAATATGATTTAAATCTTCATTTGCCATTCCGCAATAGCTACATTGGCTAAAGACTCTGTGGTAGTGTCGATTAAGGCGCTCTGTAGTAGGAAGGGCATCCGAGTAGGCCTTCCAAAGAAATGTCTTAATTTTTGGTGGAGTTGGGAGCTTCCAAATCCAATTCCCACCAAAACAGGGACAGGATCCTTGTCGTTGAAGGAAGTTCGCAGCAGATTTGACCGTAAAATTGCCATCAGGTGATGGGGTCCAAATTAGTCTGTCCGGGATCTCAAATATAGGAATACGAATACTACAAATGTGGTTGACAAGGTTTTGGGGAAGTATTTGAAGCAGTTTCTCTCTGTTCCATTGTTTTTCAGGTAGAATGAAGTCAGAAACCTTTGCATTGATATTCGAGTCATCAAAATAAGGAAGCAGGGTGTCTTCAAAAGCCCATCGGTCCGTCCAAAAACAAATGTTTTGGCCAGAACCTAATTGCCATCTAAGGCCCTTTTGGAAAGTGTTTCTGAGATGGAGGAGACGGCTAAACTGCCAAGAGAGATTCACACCTTTCTCATAGTCTAGGACATTAGTAGAGCCAAGATATTTTTCTCTAACGATTTTGACCCACATATTAGAAGGTTCGTTTAAGATTTTCCAAAGAAGTTTCATTTGGAGGGACGAATTAGTCACTTCCCCCGATCTAAAACCCAACCCACCCTCAGCTTTCGGAGCGCATAGGTTGTCCCACGAGATCAAAGGGTGGTATCCTGGGTTGTGTTTGTTCCAGAAGAAATTCTTGTTGACCTTATCAATCTGATCCCAAACTCCCCGAGGTAGTAAAAAACTTTGTATCAAGAAGTTGGTTTTCGATGTTAAATTGGCTTGGATAAGAACTGCTCTTCCGGCCTGGGAAAGAGAGTTGGCCTTCCATTTAGAAAGTTGTTTCTTGAGGTTTGCAATTGCATCATCAAAAACATGGTTCTTGACCCGTCCACGAACTATTGGAATTCCAAGATAACTCTAGGTTTGTTGTTAGTGGTATGTTTAGAAAGCTGGCTAAGGATGAAGCAGCCGTCCGATTGATGTTTGCAGAGCATTGGAGACTACTCTTGTGGAAATTAATTACAAGTCCCGTTTTTATCGCAAAGGAGTCCAGAGTTGATTTTATAAAGCTCATATTCTCAGAGGTTGCATTTGCCAATATCATAGTGTCATCCGCAAAGCTTAGAAAGGGCAAACAGGTACCATTCTTTGTTAGTTGAATTCCCACTCTACGAGTGGGGAGCCTTGCTTCCTTATCCAAGATTTTGGCTAGATACTCCATTACTATAATAAAGATGTAGGGAGCTAGAGGGTCTCCTTGTCGTAATCCTCTCGTCGGTCTGAAGACCGGCCCTGGGTCATCATTTACTAGCACCGAAAAGGATGCAGACGTTATACATGTCATTACCCATGTGATTAATTTGGGATGAAATCCAAATTTGGTGAGGATTTGATGTAAAAAATTCCAATCAACTTTATCATAAGCTTTTTCCATGTCAAGTTTAAGGGCCATCCATCCCTTCTTTCCCTGTTTCTTACGATGAAAGGAATGGAAAATCTCATGAGCAATTAGGATGTTGTCTTGGATAAGGCGCCCTTCAAGAAAAGCACTCTGAAGCAGGTGAATAATTTTCGGGAGTATGATCCGCAGCCTATTTGCAATGAGCTTCGAGATTATTTTGTAGACAGTGTTACAAAGACTGATAGGTCGAAAATGGTTGATATTAAGAGGGTTATCAACCTTTGGGATTAAAGCAATGAAGGTATGGTTAATTTCCTTGAGCATAAGGGATGAGTGAAAAAAGGATTTAGCAGCTAGGGTGACCGAGTTTCCAACTATACTCCAATATTTTTGGAAAAAATCAGCGGGGAAGCCATCAGGGCCAGGCGTCTTGTCAGAAGCAAGTTCGAGTACAGGCTCCTTGATTTTAGCTGTCGTTGGTTGTCGACAAAGACGCTCATTATCAGTGTCCGATATCAATCTCGGAATAATTTCTAGGTCTTGTTGAGATGTAGTGTTTATTTCATTACTAAAGAAGCGGGTCTTAAGTTCCTTTGTAATCTCCGTCTTGATGAGATCATGGTCATGGAGGATCACCCCTTCATGGGTTTGAAAAGAGTTGATTTTCTGCCTGTAGCTCCGAATTTTGGCTATGCTCTGATAGTACCTCGTGTTTTTATCTGAGAACTGTAGATGAGTGACTTTTGCTCTTTGTTTCCAATACTTATGTTGAAAGTCCAAAAGACTTTGAAACTTTTTATTATGTTGTTGAAGCTTGAGATAAAGTGTAGGGTCTTGGGGGTGCTTTAGGATATCATTTTGGAGTTTAGCTAGATGGGCTTCTACGTTCTTGAGTTGTTCATGATTATGAGAGCGCTTGGAACGAGCCCAAGATTTCGAGTATCTTTTGAGTAGTTTGAGTTTTCTAGAAAGACGAAACATATAGGACCCTTGCATTTTGAAGCACCACACTTTTCTAACCAAATTTTCAAAGTCAGATCGTGAAGTCCAGACATTCTCAAAACGGAAGGGTATATTACGACGACATTTATCATTCTCTAGAGAGAATGTAATCATGCAGTGGTCTGAGGTGGTGAACTGCACTGTGAGATTTGGAATCTGAGAGAGAAGAGTTGTATGAATGAGTACTCGTCCAATCTTTCATAAATATTGTCCGTTTGCAAGTTCTTCTTCGTTAAAGACAAAAGACAAAAAAGTGTTAGCCGATCTCTCTTTTTTCGTTTCTTTGGCTTTGGCTTTATCTTTTTCCACGACAATAGAGACTCCCTCCCACCCACTTCTCCCTGCCTATAAATTGCGCGACTCCTCTCGGACTGAGGGTGGAAAGTGCTCTCATCCCTCCCACACTTAAATCCGAAGCAATCAAACAAATGGAGAAAGCGGGCACGGCGAAGGGCGAGCGGCGGGACCCGATGGAGTTCCTGACACGCTCGTGGAGCGTATCGAGGGCCCTTGTCCCGAACGACGTCGTTGGGGACGATCCGGCGCGGGCGTCGGCGGTCAGTGGCAACCCCTTCTCCTTCGCTTCCTCCGAGACGTCACAGCTCGTCTTGGAGCGCATCATGTCCCAATCTGTAAGCCAACCCACCACTTTCTGTTTGTTCCCTTTCAATCACTTCCATCTAACCAAATCTGCATTTTCGATTTTGGACAGCAAGAGGTGTCGCCCATGACTTCCGGCAGACTCTCCTATAGCAGCGGCCCCTTGAACGGCTCTTTAACCGACAGCCCCCCTATTTCTCCCTCTCAATTCGACGATTACAAGGTCTCTTTCCAATGATTTCATGCCCTACTTTTGGACACATTTTAGAAGCTTAATTTTGCTTACTCCATTTACCATGTCTGCTAGTTTTCTTTTATCGTATGCTATAATCTTGTATTCTTGGATACTTAAAAAAACTCTTCTGGGAAATACACATTTCTTTGGGGACCTTCTGCCAAAGATCAATTCTCATAGTTGGGACTTGGGACTAGTAATAGTATTACTTAATTCAAGCAAATCTACTCTAGTGGTTTATAGCATCCTTGAATTTTAGCTTTTGCTGGAATTGATTATATACATTGTGTGTTTCCAAAGTGGCCGAATTGTTGACTTCCCGAGCAAATATTCCTCTATCCCTTAAAATGAGATTTCATGTCTTTTTTTTCCTAACATAACAATTTAATTATTGACTTGATCCTCTCATTTCCCTTTGAGCTTGCTTGAATACTAGAAAGATCTTTGTCTTGCACACCGAATCATATTATTCATATGGCAATGCAGTACTGCCGGCTGAACAACCAGCCCAACAGCCAGTACTACAGGCCTGCAGCCGCTGCTCCCAGCACCCCCGGGAACGGGAAGACGGTAGGCAGGTGGTTGAAGGACAGGAGGGAGAAGAAGAAGGAAGAAACGCGGGCCTACACCGCCCAACTCCATGCTGCTGTGTCCGTTGCTGGCGTTGCGTCTGCAGTGGCCGCCATAGCTGCTGCAACCGCTGCTTCCTCTGGCGGGTCCCGCAAGGACGACCCTGAGATGGCCAGGACTGACATGGCTGTGGCCTCTGCTGCCACCTTGGTCGCTGCTCAGTGTGTAGAGGCGGCTGAGCTGTTGGGGGCTGACCGTGACCACCTCGCTTCCGTTGTTAGCTCTGCTGTCAACGTTCGCTCTCCCAGTGACATCACCACAGTCACTGCAGCTGCAGCCACAGGTATTTCTCATAGGCTAGCTACTCTGCTTTAATTATTATGATTCATCTCATAATGTTGCTGGTTGTGTGTGATATTGTTGGTAGACTCAGGTTATATGTGTAAAAAGTTTGTATGAACTTAGGAAGTAATATTGGTAGTGATTTTGTGATGGTTTCCTTTTTGTTATCCACTATCGTTCATACAGCAATGTTGTTTGCAGCATTACGTGGGGCAGCAACACTAAAAGCAAGGGCTTTTAAGGAAGTGTGGAACATAACAGCCATGCTTCCTGTGGAGAAAGCCATAGGTGGTAATCTTTACACTGCGAGCAATGCTTCTAGTCGCTGTAACAGTGGTGAGCTCATTCTAGAGGATAAGTTTTTAGGTGTGTGCGGAAGAGAGTTGCTGGCTAGAGGTTGTGAGTTGCTCAAGCGCACGAGAACAGGTACAAATCACACCATAATTTAGGTACTTTGTTTGTGTTGCTATTGACTAAGTCATAAAAGTGGCAATTCCAGGCACTGATGGACCTTGTTAATTGTTGTGTTGGTGCAGGTGAACTTCATTGGAAGATTGTCTCTGTTTATATCAACAGAATGAACCAGGTAATTGAAATATGCCTTTGATCTTAACTTGAACTTTTGCTTTCCGTTGTACTTCAATCCATAAAGGCAACCTACACTTGCTAGATGAGTAGTGATTCAAAATGGGAAAATTTCTCACAGTTAGAATAAGATCATTTGTGTTCATATTAGCACTGATAACTTGATTGTTTCCGCACTTGAAAGTACATATCGAGCTAGAGCCTAAAGTAATCTGAGTAAAAGCACAAAAAGCAATCCATCATGGATACAGATGAATCCACCACGATTGCTTTCCGGATCTTTTGATGAAATCCATCTTCTTGCTGCTAGGTAACTTTGAAGATGACGAGCAGGCACGTAGCAGGGACCATCACTAAGAAGAAAAAAAGTGAGTGCCCACTTGCAGCATTTCCTGAATATGAATGCTTTATCTTCTGTCTTTCTTCCTTGTTGTGAACCAAAGTTGAGTCCATGGTGGGGCTCAATTGCAAGCCCCTTTATCTAGGGATTAGAGAAAGGAGGGTTCAGCTGATCTGGTAAAGCATCAAAAGACAGGCATGTTAGCATCTTCTTCTTAATCTTGATTCTTTTTGCTTTCTTTTGAACTTCAGACCTGGTGTTAGAAGTCGTAAAGGGCATGCCAGCTTGGCCAGGCCGCCCCCTTCTGGAGGGAGGAGAGAGCCGAAGATATTTCGGCTTGAAAGCCGTAATGCGCGGGTTGGTCGAGTTCGAGTGCAGAAACCAGAGGGAGTATGAAATCTGGACTGAAGGTGTGACAAGGTTGCTCAGATTGGCTGCTGACAGAAACTACAAATACAGGATGTGAAGTGTTTTTAGCTGATTCCTGTTACATAGTTTATGTTGTGATGAAAACACGTGCAAAATGGGGTATACAAATGAAATCACAAAGCTGAAAATCACAAAGCTGTAAAACTCTATGAATTGGATCGGAGATGCTTTTCTTTTCTTCTTCTTTCTTTTCGCTTGTGTTGGGTGATTATATATGATGCCTTTGGTCCATGTTAATACTTTCGCACAGAAAATTGTTGGTTTAAATTAAAGTAGGAGATGTATAAAATGCGAGGAGGCCATGTGGTTGAAGAATTTAAGAAAGAAGAGCATCTCTCCTCATTGGGATGGTCAAAAGAAGGGTGCCACGAAAGAATTATTTCCTATCTAGGGCAAAGAATAATGCACCAAAAGCATAACCTATAAGATTTTTCAATTCTGTATCATTAATATTAAAATAGAGTTTGGATCTTATGTAGATTGAATGTTTTGTGAGTATATGTGACAAGGAAAAATATATCATAATGTATGTACTTATAACTTGAATGTATTTTTGATACTTTACCTCACTTTCTTCATTTGGATATATTTGATATTTTATAATTTCAAACCTAAAATTAAGAATGTCTATAAAATTACTTAATTATCCTTATTATTTTTATTTCATAGTAGTTTTAAAAAGAGGATCTTCTAATAAGAATTTATAAATTAATTTGGAACAATATATGCATAAAGTCGTAGAATATCATATACATGATGAAGGACAAGGAGTCGTTTGAGGATAGCAAGCGGGATGAGTTCGTGAGGAAGTTGCATGAGCAAACTCGGATGCACCTTAAGTGTAAGACCATCAAATACAAGGCCTAATCTGACAAGGGTCAAAAGAATATTCAATTGAATAAGGCGATCTTGTGTGGTTGCATTTGAGGAAGGAGAGGTTCCTGGACAAGCGCAAGTCCAAGCTGGAGGCACGTTGAGATGGCCCATTCCGAGTCGTCAAGCGTATTGGTCCGAATGCATACAGGTTGGACATCCCCTGAGAATATGGTGTCCACCCAACTTTCAACGTGGTTGACTTGTCCCTTTACGTCCCTAATGATGACTTTAACGATGAATCGATGACGCTTCGTGGACAAGTGGAGGACAATGATGTAGACCATGCACTCATGACTACGAAGGAAATCGAGTGCTTAGCTCGTGTACCATTTGATGGACCAATGATGAGAGATCAAGCTAAGAAATTGAGGCAAGCCACACGAGCTCTAATGGCGAGGATCCTAGCTATGATGGACGAGCCAAGGGAGCCAAAGTCGACGACTTCCATCAACCATGTTCAAGGCTGATTTTGGACATGCTTATCTTATATATTATTTTTGGAAAGTTTCTATTTTTAGCATAGACTATTTTTGGGAATGCTTTTTATAGGTGTTCCACTTTAAGCCATAATGTTGGACCTTAGAGTGGGCCTTGTGTGTGTGTCTTCCAAGCTTATATGTTCAGCCCAAGCTCATAGGTGGGATGTGTGGATTGGAAGACTAGCATAGCTTAATCTCTTCTTATCTTAGTCTAGTTACTTTATCTTAAACAATAATTCTATTTTCTAAATATGATAACTTTGTTAGCATGATAGAATTATTTTCCCTAGCTTTCCTCTTTAAATACTCGAACCATTCTTGGAATAAAATCGGATTTGAATCTTGGATTAAACTTGAGGGAAGTTTGATCATATGGTTTTAAGTCCAAACACACACGTGATTTGGAACTCTTGCAAGCAATCTCAATCATCATCTCTTCTTCATCTTCAAACATACTCAATTCCCTCTTCTCCCTCTCCTTCTGATTTCATTAAATTAATTTTTGGTTTTAGTTCTGGATTTATTGAAGTATTAACTTGATGATTTTTGTGTGTGTTGTGTGATTGTGATCGCAGGTTTCAAAGAAAACTGTTTCTCTCCATTCGCACCTCTCTATTTTTAATAACTCAAGTTGTAACCTTTGTTGGATCCAGTCCAATCCAAAGGCATGCTTGGATCTCATTCTTCCTCAACTCACTCTTCTCATCTCTTGGAGTGCAAGAACTTGATCAAGGAAGGAACTTGGATGAACATCTTAGGCTTGGCGAGGTTTAGACGGATTGATGGCAATTCTCACAACTACCATACAATCACATATCACATGAGAAGCTTACCTAACTTTCTTACCTCTATCTCTTTTATTGGACTGTCAAATGGGATATGGGCCGAGTCCTCAATCTCTTGTGGAGTCGTAGGTGAATGAGCTACATCATTTTCCCTATTCCAAACTAAGAAGAGCAAGGTGGGTGCTAGGATATATATCAAGCTGACATAGGGTTAGTTATAGAGAATACTGCTAAAAAACTAAAACAATTGTTTGAGTTTCAGTTTATAATGTATTAGGGTAGAGTAATGAAACCCATAATATGTGTGGTTAAAAAATACTACACATATTATGTTTCAACCTCAGGATTCAAATTTATACATTAGGATAGAATTATTAATTAAATAATCATAAATTTAATGTAGAAGTAATATTCTAATTAATTAGGTATAAGATTAAGATTGTATATTATGATAAAATTAAGATTTAATTAGATAAAATTTTAGTTAAGGGATGATGCGGCATAATGTGGTGACAAAATCTGCTTCTGATTTAGTATATATATAGTAATAGATATTGATTAGTTTGCATGATATTAAGACAAGCTTATTTTTTATAGTTTATTTGGGAGTCATACTTTGAAGATGTATTGGTTTCTCTTCATCCCATCTGCTGCTTGAGAGCCCGTTTATGGATGACACAAGCACCTTTGATTTGCGTTGATATGATTGAGCATCATTGGCTTGAACGTGTGACGCAACATTTCGTACATTCATAAGATGTGCCAACTAGGTGCACTTATGATAAAAAGAAAACTACATGGGATAGATAGGAGAAGAAATCATGTCACCAATTAGGCTACATTTCATAAGATTTTTGTCAAATAGTGGGATAGATGTGCCTTTTTGCAAGTTACCCCGCCTATCGATGAACTTGATAAATCTAGGCTTTACAACATTATATGGCTTGGTACCAATAGATTACACATCGACTCATTAGCCCACATACTCGGACAACTATAGGTAAATAACAACTAGTGGCGTCAGACATGGCTGTAAGTATGCAATCTAGTAGGCTTTAAATTACTTCGATATCTAACCTTTCACATTTATCTATTTTGATTTTTTTGTTTTCAGAGACAATGTCGGCCTATCTCAAGAAATGTATTTCTTAACCCTATGTTTGTTGACCCATCATTTTTTTGGCACCCACAACATATGGTTGGGTCATCCTTTAGTTACGAATCATCTTACATGCAGCCACCAATGTATATGCCGCAACCACCTAACCTGTCGACACCCATCCCGCTACCAATGTATATGCCGCAACCACTTGACCTGTCGACACCCATCCCGCCACCAATGTATATGCCGCAACCACCTAACCCATCGACACCCATGCCACCACCAATGTATGTGTCGTAACCTCCTATATCAAGGTCAGGTGTTTCTCTAGGGTGTAGTGGTACGTCAGGGTTGGGTGGTTCTCCCGCATTGGGTGGTGGTGCTTTGAGTTTAGGTGCTTCTCCAAGGTTTGGTGGTTCAGGGTATGATGGAGCCTTGGGTTAAGATTTTTCTTTAGGATATAGCTAGGGGTGTTTCAAGGATAGGTTTTTCTACAAGATTTTGTGGTGGTTTCAAGGTGGGTGTTTCTTCGGGTTTGGGTATTTCTTCGCGGTATGATGGTGCTTCTAGGTCGGGTAGTGCTTGGTGGTTTAGTAATTTCTCGAGATTTGTTGATACTTCGGGGAGTATATTGACTCAGGTAAAGTCGTTGTTCCCAAAATCAAAGATAAAACTCAAACAAACAAAACAAGTATAGCATGCAAGTAAGGGGTTAAACCCAAGAGAATCTAATTCTTATGTGGATTTTAGTTCAATCATAAAACACAAACAAAGGGGGTTGAAGAAGTTTTGTTATCAATATTAGCAAGTGGAGTTCATTCAATCAATTCCACCTTATTAATCCATCGATCATAAATTCATTCACTTCTTTATATTCCTAGGTCAATTCCAATCCTTATCTTAATTATCCACTAGTCCACGGTCCTAACGAAACTATGATATGAACAAGAACGCTTAATCCAAATCATGTAATGAACACAAGGATAATAGGAAATTGAATCATGCAATCAAGCTACGAGTCTCATGCACAAATCAACCATTGAATACTCTTCCCTAATCTAGTTCATGGTCCTAGAATAGAGTTGTTTCGAGAATAGGAAAGATGCATAGACAACAATCAATCCTAATTCAAACGATAGATTTAAGTTAATTAAATAAGTTGATCAGGCTTATAAAATCAAACAAAGATCATGGGATGAAGCACAAGAGTATAATAAAGACCTAAGGATAGAGAAGTTATCAGAATTTCACGATATCATAACAAGGCTTCCTTGATTGAATAAACTCCAAAAGAGATTAGTTCTCCATAACAAAAGAGCAAAATACATATAAAGTTAGAAGAACAATGGATGACAAGGCAGGCTCCTCCTTATATAGGTCAAGGGAATAGGCTCCCCGAAATATAGAAGGAAAGGAGAAAAGAAAAGAAAAGGAAACAAGATTGAAATTTTAGCTCCGCTTCGGATCAAGCTTGTACAACGCCCACTCCATGGTTGCCGCACCCGTAGAGACGTAGGGTTTCAGATTTCTTTGGTAGCTGCTACCGTGGCTGCAGCCTTGGCGGCGCGCCCACGGCCTTCTTGGGATCACTTGGTCACACTGCTGCTCCACCGAGCCTACGGCTCGGACACCGCGCCAGCGGATCTGGGGCAGTGGCGACACTTCACTTGAAACTTATCCCGGAAAACTCTCGTATGTTCGTACTTGTGTCTTCGGTCTTCATATTACAATTAAGCTCAAACCCAACCTAAACACACTCACTAAAGCCCTAAAATACAAGAGTGAACATATCCTTAAGAGAGTATATCATATATCTACGGTTGGTTCGCATCATTACATTTCCCCCACTAAGCCATTGTCCAGGGATGTCATACATGAGCGTGTTGCCTTCGATCCGTCTTTGTCAAGTATTATTAAACCGAATGAGGACGAGGGTGAGGACAAGGATGAAGATGGTGAGTACGATGAGGATGATGATTAAGCTATACTAGTCTATAATTCTCATCAAACTATAATATTATCGTGAAATTTAATTTTTATTTTTCCGAACAATTTTTCATGTTCAAGATTTTATCTTTAATAAATTAAATTATCTTTAATAAAACAATCATACATAAATACATATTCATTTATAGGAAAAAAAATATTACACAAGCGCAATTAATTTCATATTCATCCAAACGCATTAGTTTTTCCTCCGATAATTACTAAATTTGCCTTATGCTTTAGTCTCGAACCTAATAGCTAGCCTATACCGGCAAATTGTTTTTTCACAAGCCTGATTTAAGAAATAAGAAGTTAAAAATGCTTATTTTGGAAAAAAGTTCAGCAAAAGAATAATCCCCCTTTTCCCGAGTATAAGACGCTAGATGGTATAATGTTTTTGTTGAAAAGACGCTGATGGAGACAGCGTCTTTGATCATACATGTCAGAACATGTGTCTCTCCATTTGATTGGAAAAAAAGATTGTTTTTTTTACAAAAAAACATTTAATTAAATAGTTTAGCTATATCTATATGTATGATTTTTTTTTTCTAGATCTACACATTAAAAAAAAATTCAATCAAATTCATAAATCAGCAAAGAGAGAGACTTTGGCCTAGATAGACATTAGTCGGGCCAGTGTCTTTGTTCTGAAACAAAAGTCGTTATCCTAAGGGCGTGTCTATACCTGATAGTAGAGATGGACAACAATGCGGGCCGACCCGCAAAGGTGGGCCACAATTGCTCGACCCTGCCACCCCGCGGGCCAACCGGGCTAAACCTGCCTGGGACATGGGCCGAGCCCGGGCTGGAGGTATTCAGCCTGCAGGCCAGCCCGGACCAGCTCAGATTGGCCCAGCCCAACCCTGTTGGCCCAGTAACATTAATAAAAAATTACATGTATTCTTATCTATGAATAACTATTATATTTAAATGTATATAAATTTAAATATTATTTTCAAACAATATGCACGTAAATTTTTAACTAATGATAAGACTTTGAATAGAATCAAACATTATAGGTATTATATAATGCCAACAACTCCTCACTACTAAATTTTCCAATGTAGACTACATTAATTTGTGGAGTAAAAATGTTTTTTTTTAATCCAAGAGTGAAAATGTTCATGGAGTGATACAAAAGCTTCTCATATAGAAAATTTTGAGAAATGGAAGAGGTGAGTGGTGTTATAAATACGCATTCTTTAAGCATCTTATATATGTATACTAGTATTTCCGGCCCCTGCCTACGGCAGGGGGCAGCGTTCTTTTTATACGGCCTTCATGTAATTTGATTTAAATGTAGAAACACATTTGATAGAGTTATAGAGCGTCTTAACTCTTAAGCCTTTCTTATTACGGTACATTATATGTATGTATGGAAGCCATTCAGAAATAATAACTAACGGGTGAACGGGTACCTTGCATGTTATTGAGAATTGTTTGGATATATAAATAAGAAAGTATGTAGCACCGTAAGTAATTTTCGATGATGATAAAATATTTCACATATTTCATATAGTATCACATATGATTTTTTAATTGATCAAATATATGTTGAAATAAAATGATAGTATTTTATCTATAAATTTTATTTAAGTCATATTATATAAAATTCAAATTCAAATTTATTTTTAACATCAAATCACGATTTTGGATTAACAAAATATTGTAATGATTTTGAATAAAAAAGACTATATCAATGTCTAAATCCTAATAATATTATTATACATTCCTTTATCAATTGAATAATACATTGAAAAAATATTACCGATCGTGTCCCATACAGGGTACGGGCAATAATCTAGTTTTTTTATACATAATATGGATGTGTGAATATCAATATATAATAGAAGACTAATAATCATTTTTGTGAAATATCAAAACAAATTTGAACATTTTGAATACTAATGGTATCAAATAATTTTGAAGAGTTTTGTAACGTTTATAGGAAGAATGTCTGGATGGAAATTTTCGTGTCATTTAAGTTGACCCCAACTCTCTTAGATCATTAACTCCTTAAGAGGATGAGGCATCTCTATCCCTACTAGTAGCGAAAGCCCGCCCGATGGACGGGCAAATGCTCGTTGTTGACAATAGATGCACCGGTATTTTCCTATGTTTTCTAATTGTATCAAACAAAAGTGCAAATAATAAGAGAGCATCAACTAATAAACTAATTGATAACTATAAGAAGTAGCTGAATTTAGAGATGAAATGATACATAGCAATGAGGTTTCCAGCATACATTATCTGAAGAACGAAAGCAAAACTAATATTGTGTTCAAGTATATAAATGAATGATTTTACGTATTTTAATAGTCTTTATGGTTTATAAATCAAGTCTCTATATGTGTAGACATTGCATTAGTTAGTAAGCATTTAGGATAGCATATGAAAGCTAAGTAAGAAATGAATATTCACAAAATTTGATTAAAAAATCAATGAACGTGTTTACTCTTTTTTGAGCAATCGGAGCAATGCAGACATGTTCTGAAGATCATCCAGCAGATATTCTGGATATTTCATCTGAACTTTTGTATTCCTTTAGAGAACCTTGCAATCCACTAAACATATGATCGTTTATTAAATCAGCATCATCATTAAGAGGTGTTAATATAGCCCTTTCTTATAGATATTCTGGATCACTTTGGTTCAATACAAAGTCCAGGAAAACCTCATCAGAAACAAAGAGTTAACACAAAGTTGAGACAGTGACGTTCGACTCCGATCTCAATGATCCTTCTCCATATGTCGTTTGGCAGAGAGGAAGCCATGGTATTGCAAGTTGGGTGCCTGTCAAGTTGAGCATGCATACATCACAGATTTGCATTGCCTTGATGGCATCAAAGAGTTAACACAAAACAGAGAACACCAAATCCAATATATAGATAAGGTTTTGCAGGCCACTAAATAATTAGAATTAGAAGTGTCACACAAAATCTTCACTCAATCTGAAAAAACCAATCAATGCATCAAAGACATTGTTCCACGAATGATTTCTCATACGTACCCAAACCCTTATGTGAAACTAATTTAAGTAGCATACCTAACAGTGGAACAGCTATTTATCAAACACTGACTTAACACAAAATAGTCTGAATTCAGTAGAGTTGATCAAATTCGATCCAATACCATTCCATTACATCAACAAACGTACTTAAAAGCATCAACTATTACATTGCAAGGGCAGTGTTGGATAAATAGTTGTTCCACTGTCCTCAGCACAAGCTGTTTTTTCCTTCGCTAGGGTTTTGTATATTTCATTCCAAATTGGCAACTTCCCCCCCCCCCCCCCAATTTCACTTTCTGACTTTCTTCTGCTTATGGATGATTGTGTAGTGTTGCCGGATGATGTTCTGTTGGCTGTATCATGGTAGCTACTTCAGACTTTCGCTCAGGAGTTGAGGAGGCTGGAGTCAGAGCTTCAGAAGGAGATTGCTCACTACACTCTTAATCAGATTCAACCACGTGTTGTTTCATTCAAAGAACAGGTTCAGTTCTTCCCCAAAATTAGTCTTATGGTGTATTATTGTATGCCTTTTTTCGTGGTGGAGTACAAAAACAATGTTGATTGATATTGTGTGACCATATGCAAGAAGACTATGATTTAATTTTGGGGTTCAAACTTGAAAGTGTACTTGAATTATGTTTTGCTTCCGATTCTCCTTTCAGAAGATTCAACAGCGAAATATCTGCTTCTGGACTGACTTTTGGTCGAGTGGATCCATTGTTGCCCCATCTTCTATGGAGGCTTCGAGTCTCTGGTTTAAGCAATTTTGGATCCTGTATTGTGGACTTCGCCTTAAGCTTCGTGAGTGGTTGTTCTGTCGATGATTTTGGTTCGTGTTTGTGTGAATTTGAACCCTAGCCCAAGGCATTGGCGATCTTGAGTGGTTTTGGACTAAATTAGTGATCTGATTATTGGTAGCTTGTGTTGGAACAACTATACATTGCAAGGTCAATGTTGGATAAATAGCTGTTCTAACCTGAAGGCCGTCCGATGGACGGGCAATCACTATCGGCTAACAATAGATGTACCTGTATTTTCCTATGCTTTCTAATTATACAGAATTGCTACTCTAATTAACTGTTTTGTTTTGTTTGCTCTATGGCTTAACTCAGATTAGTATGTGTAAATCATAATATTATTGATTGAATGCAGATTATTGTGTAGTACTAGAATTAGAAGTAAACTAAAAATGCAAAAGGTGATAAACTCCATAGTTATAGGTAGAGAAGTATCAATGTTTTTTATGAACGTTATTTTGATGGCTTGGAATCCTCCTATGTTGAAGAATGAGCTAAGAATTGAAAATGTTCATTAAAATTGAAAGGAAACTGATAATGTAAGATAATGAACAACGACCGTCTCAAGGAATGTGTAAAACTGCATTGCATAAAACATTACTTACTGATCATGAATGTATAGAGCCTTTTTTTAATGAAACTTGCCAACTACAAAAACCAATTGACATGAAATAAATACAGAATCAAGTATTTGAACAACATCTGGGAATACATGATCACTTCATAACACTTTAAAAAGAAGTCAAGTAATGTCTTTACTAAAATGTAAAAAATCAGAAGAATTATGGAATCTTGAATATCCACATCCACATCCACAATCTTCAAGATTTTTCAATTTAGCATCAGTTAATCTCAAATATTCATTTCCTAATTTTTTTGGTGCGGTGCACCCAAAGAAAGAGTGACTACTCTCCACAGCCTAAGATATCTATGATCAATCGATGCACCAATCCACATCATTCACTTAGATGCTCAAATGCTCAATCATGCAAATGGCCAAAACCTATTACCGGAGGCCATGAGAGTTTCTATATTAGGATGGGCAAAAGCTCTAAGCTAACATTATATGCACCTGTAATTTGTTGTTCTTACTAATTGTGCACAATTGCGACTCTAATATTATAAACAAACAAAGAGTAAATATAATAATATTTAGTACTTAATAATTACAATCGGTAGGATAATGCTCTCGGCTAACAATAGATGCGCCAGTATTATGCTTTCTAATTGTATAGAATTGCGACTCTAAATAACGGTTTTGTTTTGTTTGTTGTATGGCTGGTTATTGTGTAGTAGTAGAATTAGAAGTGAACTGAAAACGCGAAAGGTGATAAAGTATGTAGTGATACATAGAAAAGTATCAAACTTTGTTATAGAATGTAAAGAGAAACTAAAGTAATGCACTGCAGTGTTTTTAGAGAAGTCATTGCGAGTTAAGTCCATGGGATATGCGGACCTATGTCGTAGGAGTTGTCGTACTCTCTCTGGTTTGAGCCATCAAGCTTGATTACGTAGGTACATACTTGGTCTGGATTTTCAAAATAGGGACATTTTATGTTTAATTCATCCGATTCTAATAATTCTAGAAATAAATTGTATTTTAAAGTTTTAAACATAAAATGTCCCTATTTTGAATATGTCAAACTTTGTATTTTATAAATATTAAGCCTTTACATATTCAAGTTTATGGAATATTTAAACATAGATCATACCACTTCATGCACTATATGGAATCATATTTAAGCCTTCTTTGTTTAAATATTTATGAACCTAGAAGAAAGGTGAATTGCACTAAATGTTCGCTCTCCTAGTATCTTTGTTTTGTTCTGGCTGTTTCCTTATCAGAATAAAATGGTATATGTTTTTATATTTTAGTTGTTTGTATATAGTGCTTTCTTAAAGCTGATTAGACTATATTGGTATAGTGCCCGCTCCATAACATAGGACTCTCACTTAGCCTTCATATTTAGTGATATGAAAACTTGTTGTTGAATTATTTATAAATGAATATATCCAGATCTTGGCTATGCACCATCCAAGGAGACTTGTTCTCGCAGGATGCATATCAGCTCTTATTGTGAGTGGAGCTTTTCTCTGAACTACACCATTCGTATAATCATATGTTAGTTGTTAATTATTTGTTTTATCGAGGGCGTGCTTCCATTGGATCTTATTCGTTGTAGGTGATGACTATTCTTTCTGTTGTTGTTGGTTGGGCTGCTCCAAATTTGGTTAGAATTACAGTTTTTGGGCACTTGTTCATTGAACATGACTTTGTGTCTGCCTCTTGATATGTACAATATATTCGTTCCATGCTTTATTGACGAAGTTTCATCATAACTAATCAGATTTCTTGCGAGTTGACCAATCATGTGACAATATTATTGTTTCTTGGGTTTGGAGTGTGGTCTTTATGAAATGCTTTCCATGATGATGGGTAATGATTTCGTTTTTTGTGATTTCTGTTTCTTTTGACATTTGATGTAAGAAGTTGACTATTTTTTGCCTCAATTGTCTTGTGACAGGGATTCTGAAGAATTGGCTGGAGTTGAAAAATAGTTGGTTTGTATAGCTTATTGATTCTCTATTTTGCTCAATATGTACTTGAAATTGCACATTTGACCTTTTTCCCTTATGATCTAGGATGAAGATTGGAAGACAAATGTTGCAGATTCAAAAGATAAGAGCAAGGTGTTGCGCTTTTTTTACTTTGAAATTAAAATTCATATATGAAAACTCTTGTGTCCTCTAACTTGTTTTTTTTTGTTATTTCCTTATTTCCTTCTTTCAACTTTAGCCTATCCACGCTTTTGTATATACATTTAGCAAGCTTGGGTTTTAAAAGTGTTTTTTTCTTTCTCTTTTATTGAAATCATTTTTTTTGGCCATAATATCTCAGAGCACACTGCTCGTCATATGATTGTTTTTAGGTGTGGCATCCAGTGATCTTTTTATAATCATACAAAAATGAACTCTTCTGATTTGTTTGATCTGATCTTTCTAAAAGATGATCCTTCTTTTGCATATTTCACGGTTTCTTGGCCCGGCCCGGTGGCGGCCCGGCCCAACCCGGTCTGGTTCCATGACTATGCACAATTGCGACTCTAACTAATGATTTAAAGTGTTAATTTTAAATCTTAACAAAAAGATTGAAACACTTCTATTTAATTTGGTGATTGTATTTGTGTTGATGTTCCCTTATCTACATTTTTTGTTCATTGTAGTCTAAGACTTATTTTATTACTGTTTTTGGTTTGGTACGAACAATATATTATGTAGAAATGAGTGTGATCCGTGACGGATTAATGCGAGCGTATATGAAATAGAGTTGGCAGTTATTTCTTCTTCTATTTTCTACAATGGACAATTATGACCGGTGTTATAATTAGTCGTTTTTTTTTAAATCTAAAAATCGCCGTGTGTTTCATTTATCATTATAGTTTGGTTAGTAAGCATATGCATTACGAAGTGTTTGTGACGTACTACTAAATGTACAAACAAACTTTTACTTGATGAACTATTTGAATATGAATTGTGTTTTCGAAAAGGCCAATACATCATCAATTTAATCCGTGAGAGCAAAGTTTTGAATTTGTGTGTTTTATTAATTATCAGATTAAGAGTTTTTTTTCTAGCTGACATGGTCATCATTGATCCAACACCAACAATTTTTTTATAGTTAGGTGAAGATGCCCAAACTAATAGCGTATCCCGTTTCATGCGTAAAGAAAACATACGAATTTTCTTATTAAGTGGTTGTCTATATGCGTTACTCATTACTTTTTTTTTGCAATAATATTCTTAAACGCTTCTCCTTCGCCTTCAACCTCCATATCTTCTCTTTCGAACCCCGGGCCGTCTCTTCCGCTTACGTGTGGATCATGGACAGTAGTTGATACGTTTGGTTGATCTTCAGACACAAATCATCAAAAACCTTTTTCTTAGCCTCTAGCGCCTTCTCCGTCAACTCAACCTCCGAATAATTTCAATATTTATATACATCTACACTAAATGCAATTCAAGATCTATTATTTAAATAACATAACACAAGTTTACATGTTGAAAAATTACATGAAGTCATAATTATATCTCACATGTAAACTATTTTTTTTAATTGTATCTTATATATATTGTCATTTATTATGATAAAAATAGTACTTTTGATCTTCTTAAATCAATCTCTTCCTCTTTTATTTTTGAAGGCATCTATTAGTAAAATATTAACAATTATATTATGATATTTATTATTATAAAGTAAAATATTAACAAAACATAATATAATTGTTAATATTTTAATTTATAATAATAAATAAATATCATAATATAATTGTTAATATTATAAAGGGAGTATTTGAATAGACATTATAACAAAACATAAATGATATAAAATAAAAAATAAAATAAATGGATGATCATTTACTATGGAGTATCACCGTTCTAGAGACACCGAAATTTTAAAAAATACCATTCATTTTTGAAACAATTTTTTGGGGCAAATTTCAACCAGGACGGGCAATTTAATAATTGGGTGTACGTTAAGTTTTTAATTTCTAATGGGAATTTTTTTTTTGCAATGAATGTAATAAAAATCGGTAATTATGTATGTATACATGGAATTTCATAACACTCTACTAAAGGTTGAAATTCTATGCCAATGTTTTGTTCGAATTTCAAAGAAAAATGCATTACTGTCTCTATCAACTGGAAAAAATCGCATAGAGCCACTCTTCTCTGACCAACATTACAACACATGAAAATATAGTGAAGCTAGAAATATCTCCAGCAGAAGAAAATGTCCATTCTTCACCCATATCACAATTTTAATTTTGTAAGCAGTACAAAACTAATTAACAAAGTAATTAATAACACATGCATGGTTCTTCAGCATGGGATTCAAGTTGGCAAGGCTTGGGGAGATGTCCTCCATAAACTATTTTGCCCGAAATTCAGTCTTAAATTTCACCATATTTTGTGTAAACTTCTCCCTGTTTTTCGGTTCAAGGCTTGGGGAGATGTCCTCCATAAGCTTCTCAAAGCACTGCTGAAGCAGATTAATCTGCTGTTCTGATGGCTATATCATGATAAAGACTACTTAGTATAAACAAAAAATAAGTGTTCCTTCATATCACACAAAAAGTAAAATCTTGCCAACGATGCTAAAATTTGTGCTTTCACATGGGCATACATCTATAAGAAGATGAAATAATTTCAGTTAGTATATGTGCGACATCGAACGGTTCGAGAGTACGAACACACAAAAGCTAAACATTGATACTATTACCTCTTGACACATCAGCATCAAACTCAGAATTGGTTTACCAAGACTCCACGTACTGCAGTTGTCTTGAAATAGAATCATTTCAAATAACAATTTGAGTATTTGAGAGTGACATAGGCAAGCATTCATTAACGAAGGCAAGCATGATATCACAACTGACCACAACCAATTGAATAAAATTTAACCATCATGTATTAAAGCTGACACCTTCTTTTCTTCAACAGCTGGCGGAGGAGGTGTTGCAGGAGTAGGATCTTCCGGTGGCAAACCCAGCTTCCTTCTTCTTTCAGCCTATGAATCAAATGTTAGATGAATCAATAAGGAATTATTATATTAGACATGAGAGTGCATTAGAACATGTTTAGATTTGTAGACAACAGAAATGGACATAAACCTTGTCTTCTGCCAATTTCTGAAGGATTTTTGCTCTTGCTCTTTTTTCTTCCTCTTTCTCTGCTTTTCGTAATGCTATAAAACTGCACAAGTTAGGAGCTGTACATTAGTTTCATCCAGAAGGAACCCTACTCCCTTGTATAAAGGAAAAAGCAATCTACCGAGCAGGGACCATAGCCCCACATACACACTATATATAGAACAGGTATTGAGAACACAAACCGCTTTCTTTCATTATCTTCCTCGATACGCTTTGCTTCAAGAAGTTCCTTTCCAATTCGAATTCTCTCCTAGCAAATTAGAAAGATAGACTGGTTAGTATAAAAATCAATATCATCAACCTTCTATTTCAACTGCCCAGGAATGGAAATTCTTTTCATCTGAGATATAAATTAGTTAGCACAGAATTAAGCACAGTAGAATGAGCACATTGCATGAAAAACCTTTTCCTTCTCTCTTTCCATCCTCTTGTCTTCCTCTTCCTTCTTCTTGCGTGCTCTCTCCCTATAACACATAAGCATGAAGATTAGGTGATTATACTAATCAAAGGGATATTCAAATGTTTAAACCTCAGTAAGAGAGATGATGATAGTCTAGATGCAGCTCGATTTTCCAAGAAAACTTTTATAGCAAATATAACCATTATGGAAAGAAGGCCTCTGGCATTGCAGATATACAGTATTTAAAAACATAGAACCTGTGCTCATAGGATTCTGGATATAGTAGCATAACTATACAGACTTTACAGGTGATAAAAGTTATATTTCTAGACACCTGAGTTCTTGCAGCTTAATCCTCTTCTCTTCTTCAGTAAGTGAAGGTTTAGGAGGTTCAACATTGGTGTTTGCAGGTACCTGAGCCATATAAGACGATTTAGTGATCAACATCTGAAGTTAAGGCAGTAAAATCTTCAATTGATGGCATGACAAATTACAGATAGTATGCAGAATTGTTATTTGACATTCATGACCCATACTATCAACACAAGTTGCAGAAAAAAAATATAGCAACAGAATGTACCAATTTTTCGGAAATGGAAAAGCCAACCAACAACACATGGACTGCAGCTCTATGAAGCATATAGCTTTAACAGATAAAATAGTAAAAAACATATGGGGAGGCCAAAGTCTACAATAAACACAATATCAAGCAAGCAAATAAACATGTCATACCATTGACAGTAGCTTCAATGTTGTTGTTTCCTGAAAAAAGAGAATGTGAGATTCTTTTAGTTGGTGATTTGCAAGTCTAAATTATTGAGAAGTCAAATCAGTTCCAGTCACCAAAATAAAAAGAAAACAGATCTTTTCTTTGGAAAAACTGATCAATAGTATAAGATCTGGGTCCTCTAACACCTAATAATCAACAGGAAAAAACAATCAATAGTTGTGCAGGCAAAAGAAAAACTCGGAACTTGAGAAATAGTTTCTACCTACGAAATGGATACCAGATCTGTGACACCTAGCTCAATCACACCACCCATATGTGGGAAGCATATTACTGTTTGCAAAACAGGTGATGGAGCTATACTTCATTAATATAGAACTCCAGCAAAAATTCTTGGCTATATTTCATACCATTGGCATCTGATCTATTTCAGGATCATTCTCATGCTCAACCACCCAATTGACAACAGCTTCAATGATGTTTCCTGAAACAAGAGAATGTAAGATTCTTTTAGTTGGTGATTTGCAAGTCTAAATTACTGAGAAGTCAATTCGGTTCCAGTGACCAAAATATAAAGAAAACCGATTTTTTCTTTGGAAAAACTGATACAGGATTTTGTACTTCTAAAACTGAATTGTCATAATCAAGATGCAGCTTGGAAATTATGACAAAAAGATTCATAGTTTCATATGACAGAAAGCCAGGAAGCTGAATTATCATTTGATCAAATTCAAGAAACAACAGAATTCTGCTATTCAAAAAGGTACCAGAGAAATGAAGTGCCCTGGTTGCTCACGCAATAGGAAAGCCCATTCCTTCAAGTTCTTGGAGCAGATTTTTATCGACCTCTGGTATAACCAGTGATTTTTCTCTCAGCAAAGTATAGGTCTCAGAAAATGGTCGACACGGTCAACCAATTAGTAGGAGGTTATGGTCACAATGGACAAACGATCCACACTTTGAATAATTCTTGCATGCATTCACCGACTTTGTAGACAATAGTAGGGACCTCTGGTTTGCCTTCATTAAAAAAATCCACATGCAAGGCTATGGTTATGAATATAAACCATTATGGCCATGCAAACAAATAATAATCTAACTGTAGGATAAGAGAGAAGCGGGTCTCATAGGACTATGGTGTAACCTTTCCCAAACAATTACAAAACTACAGCTGGAGCAGAAAGAGTGTCAATATCTTAACTTGCAGCCTGCATTGGAGAAAAGCATGCATTAACCAACTTTGACAAACACCAAATGTTTTAGACAATTGAAAAAAAGGGATAACAATACAAAGTTCCCGATTAGGAAAATATATGTCAAAAGTAGTATCAACTTGCAACAGATTATAACTTCAGAAGTTCCCAATTATTCTCAACTAATATCCATATCATCAATAAACTCAACTACTATATAATTCTGACGGTTTTAGAGTACCCTCTCTCCTTAAAAATGAATACCATTCTCATTGAATACCAATCTCATTCAACTCCCTCGCACCAGTAAAGGCAAATCACATCAATAACCTTGTAGAATTAACAATTTGGGTTTGTTTCACTGAACTGGGATTGAAAAATGAGTTGGAGAAACAATGATTTTCTTACCTTTGGTGGCAAGGGCATTTTGTAGCTGCCCACTTTTGGAGTGAGGCTTTCATCCAACAGTATATTTTCAATCCTCAAGTCATTTCCGAAGACATGGGGCATTGTTCCAGTGTGCAAGAAGTGAACACCCCTTGCAATTCCCATGGAGATTGTCATTCTCTGAGGCCACCTCAAGGTTTCTTTCTTTCTCCGATCTGCCAAAGAAAGAAAGCTGATAAGTTCCACAAAATGTTTTGCATTTTTGAAACAGGACGCTTGTTGCTTGCATCTCTCTACTACTCTACCTGTGAGGTGATCCCTCAATGACCCATTCGGGATGCTTTCAGGCACAACAAATATTGGTGAATGCTTCTGCTTCAGTTTTATGCTCTTGATCAACACTTCTGATGGAAAACAGAAATCGGTTTCAGTACTTTGCCAGAAAAAGTATTATGCACACTAAGACTTAAAAGCATATATTTCAGGCCAAAAATATCAAATCTATAGCAAAATCTACCTCTTAGAACTCGTCTCTGTTCAAATTAAACTTCAATTCGAAACTGCATTTCCCTTGCTACTGCTCAAAGGCAAATTTTCGGGCCGGAAATTGCGAAAACCTGAAAGCAAGTCGAACAGCACAAACTATGAAATTTATGACTCAAACTCGAAGAACAAAATTACGAAATCAACAACAACAGTTTAATCACCTCTCCACTCACGCAACTTGGCTGTGAACTGAGAGATTTACACAACTCAAGGAGAGGGAAGAGAATCGGACTACGGACTCGGCCCCTGTGTTGTTGGGAGCGCTGTGTATGGGAATTCAGAATTCTGGCGAAAGGCAGCCGTTACAAATACGGTGAATTGCAGAGCTTTTGAAACTGCTGGGACTTGCTTTCAGGTTTTACACAACGAACCAGCGCTGCAAGAGGTGGGCGGATCCTTCTGCAGATCCTTGAGTTCCTTGAGGATTCGCTTGGAAGCCATGGCTCGCTTCCACAATCAAACAGATCGAGCATCAAACCACACGTATGCAAAAGTTCACTAAACAATCAGCAACAAATCAACGATGCCATAATTACTGATTCCTAATTTGCAGAAGGAAAATTAGGTCTCTCGAGAAATTCGCATCGAGCGGCAGTAGAAGACGAAAGAAATGAAAGGGGAAGAGAAAGACGATAACCTGATTGTTGTAGTAGGAGATGCGCTTAGATGTTCGACTTCTTTAGTACGATGCTCGACCAGACCGATCAAGGCTTCTTCTTCGTCTTCTTCTCTGCAATCTTCCGCGTCCTCCGCCATAGACGCCTCTCTCGAGTTAGGGCCTGTTTTGTTTGATGGCTTGGAATGAGGAATCGGCGTGCCCGCAGGAACCCTGGGAATTGGCTGCAGCTGTTGGTGTCATCGAGAAGCGGGACAGCAGCACAGACATGGACTCGCGGGAACCCTGGGACTCGGCACCCTGGGCTTCATCTGGACGACCGTCATCCTCCTCGGCGGCTTCGCCATCACGCTCGAGAAGACCGACTTCTGGTTCATCACCATCATCCTCCTCACCGAGCCCATCAAGAGCCCATGAACAGAAATTTCAATAATTTCATAGCAATGATACAACACCACAAAGATCAAATCATATATTTACACAGATTCATTTAGTGGCATATCAAAATTTGGGGAAAAGTTTACATCTTTTTATCAGAATCATAAGAAATACTAAGGATTTAGATAAGCTAGGCATACCCACAAGCAAATTGTATAATAGTCAATCAACATGGTACAAAGACCTGCTCTCTCTCACCGTAAGATGAATGAGAGCTGTTTCACAAGTGAAGTTCCAGTGTAAACATTGTAAGAAGAACCTGGTTGGGATTTCTCAATGAAAAACATGCAAACAAATACATGTATAAACAAAGACACTAAAAGCCATCGAAACAGACTACACAGGTCGCCTTTCAAATAGAATCAAGATGATTCTCATCTTGTCGGGCACTTGTTTCAATTAAAAGGCACTGTGCCAAAACCACCAATTGTTGGATTGCTTGCAAGAACGTATCACCAGCATGACAGTTGAGTGTATCACCAACATCAAGAGACCTTACCAAAGAAAAAGCCAGACTAACACACAAATCACACCTAATTGAAACATGGACTACAATAAGCCAATCACATACCCAACCAATGAAATGGCTGTCACAACCCAACATCAGACTTACGTGTGAAGAGGATTTCACCAAACAACATAGATCATACCAAACAAAAACCAATCTGAAAGCCATACTCCCAAGAGACAAAACTTACAATCAACAAAAGAAGGTGATAGTAAATAACCTCACCTTGATTCCTCAGAGTAACTCTCTTACATCATCAAAAGTAATTGTAAAACCTACAGGGAATGGTTATCGATTTCATCTGCAAGTAGGCAACGCACACAAATCACCCCAAATTCAAGTTAAAAACCGACCAATACAGAAAAAGAAAGGAAAGAGTGCATTTAATCAAAACCCTAAATCACTTGTAAGCGTAATGAACCACATCGAGAGAGCAACATCGAGTAAAATCAGAAGAAAAAATGTTGTAAATTAGGAAAGAATATGCGAAAGAATAAAACTCTAGTTTTTCCAACAATGCTCAACCAATAATACCAGTTTGCTTGCAGAATAAAGGCTGATAATAAACAGTCTGCAGACTCACCCTGAGAATCTTAGTAGCATAATATACAAATCAATAACATTCTTCTCATTACGAAATATAGCAGCCTGCTCCCACCAATAGAATGAGGACGGGGGAAGGATTCAATGTTACTCCATGAGATAAGCATTCATTGAAAGGGCTGCTGGTGGATTGCTCGATCAGCTCACATAATTAACAAAAGCATATGAACAGAATAAAACTCTAACCCAAGCATATGAACACAATCAATCGAATTAGGGTTTATTATAGATAGATATACCTGCCAAGAGAATCTAAAAGGGGCAAATTGACCTTCAAATCCTGGACCCGAGCGAGCCCAACCTCCTCCCAGCACCCCCTTTAGCCGCCGGCATATTCGAAACCGACGCCGCCAATCAAGTCGATCCGTAAGACGAATTCGTCTCCAGAACAATCGATTCCGAGCCGTTTAATCCCGAATCGAGCGCTCCTCCACACTTGCACTCGCTATCCCCTTGTCCCCCGGCTTTGGAGTTGGCATCCGACGACCACTTCTCCCCCTCGTCGATCCTCGTGCTCCTCGAGGGAGTCGAGGTCGTGGTTCGGAAGCTGGTATTTCAGGAAGAAGGATCGGCCAGCGAGAAGGCTTGGGAGAGGTGAGCGGTTAGGGCGGAGACCGACAGGGTACGGCGGTCAACGGCGACGATCCGAGTCTCGCCGCCGTTGTAGCAGAGCGACTTTCCGCTGGCCGTATCAAGAAACTTGAGAGGATTGGAAGGATGTAGCGACGCCGTGAAGTTCTTACATTGGGGTTGTTGTGCTTCGTCGTCGGAGATAATCGCCATTGTTGAGGAATTTGAGAGAGGAGTGGGAAAATCGGAAAGATTTGAGGGGGGGGTATGAGTTGAAAACAATACAATTGTGAACTGAGAGGGCTCAGTAACGCCTCTTCATGAGGCCTCTCGGCTGACCTCCTCCGGACTTCAATGCTCCCACGCACAAGAGTCCTCTCTACAGAACGAAAACAAATTGCCGTCATTTATGTGGAAAAGAGATCACTGGCCAAATTACCGCCCATTTATGTGGAACCCACAACACTATCATTATTGTGAGTTGAGGGACAATTTTTAGAGTTGTTTAGATTTATTTGACAGAACGAGCATGGTTGAAAGAAAGAAAGAAAGAAGAGAGTCCGTCAAAATTTTGGGGAAGTCAAAGAAAACCCTTCAGCCAAACAATTCCACCAAGTCACTTCAAGTGCTAAACACTTCCTAGAAAAAGGAGGCTAAAGTTACAAACATCCAGGATGCCAAGTATCTGCTTGGCATGAAGCTGATGTTGCAAAAAGGCCTAGTCACTGATACGGTAAAAGTTTATTGATACGGTGGCCAAAAGATATTATTGGTGTGTGGCAAACAGAACTCAAGCCAGTAACTTAAAGTTGGGTCCTCCCTTGTTATTTATACACATACTCGATTCCCTGGTAGCCTACCTGTGACCTTAGGGAAAAAACCCAACGGCTTAATATCCCTACCCATCTTCCTTCTCACTTTCAATTCCCACGTAATTTTCCACTCTAGCTTTTAATCCTAACAGAGTACAATAGTTTTCTCCAACAAAGCAGTGCACTTCACATGTAAAGGCCAAGAAGAATATATGGTATTATGTCAAAAGTGTGCAATTGAATTGCAGTGAATGATACATGCCTGTCATGTAATTTGGTGTAAATGTTGAAATACATTTGATAGAGTTATCGCAAATGTGTTTTTGTATATATGCACCTCATGAAAGTTATCTATGTTGTTCATTATCGTTTTCACGGCGTATTATTTTTTAATTAATGTTTTAGATTGCCTTATGTAGTTTCACAATATTTCATTGCCTCTATAATTTTTGTTATCGATATGATTACACTACTTTATCTTAATACATTAATTATGACATTTTTGGGGTAGTATTCTCTTATGATGATGGCGGGTAAATATATAACATGGGCATCAATGATTAAAATAAGCTTTTCTTAATTTTTAAATGTTTACAAACAAAACCGTATAATTGTATTTAATTAAAGAAGGATTTACATGAATATGATATTCAACTCACATAACCTATTTAGTATTAATCATAGTAAAAAATTAATAACAATTGGGAAAAAAACATAAGCGACCTCTTTATATGAATCGATACAAAACATTAATTATTAGTAAAAAAGGCTTGGTAAATAAATTTGATATATATATATATATTTTAGGACTTGTTTATTATTTCTCTTTATGGTTTAATTTTCATATATAATACACTTATAATATGTTTTATGACCGGAAAGCAGATATTACATTTAAGGTTTAGCTGATTCACTGGATATGTGAAGTTTCATGTTCCAATCTTTTGATCTCGGATCCCAACCGATATAGCACCGATTAATTCAAACACCGGGAGGGCACCGATTAATTCAAACACCGGGAAGGACCGTTGTGACACTTCACCTAAGATTCAAGAACGTACCTTATAAAGAAGCTTGCCTACATTCAGCATAAGGGTGAGCTTACACGTTGTGTAGTGCATACTTTCATCACCCCCACCCACCGGCCCCAAATAATTAGCAACATCCGACCTCCCTCTAATTGATTTTTAAAAAAAAAATAAAAATAAACTACGAAAAATCTATAAATAGTAATGAACCATCAACGTACACCACCAAAAGCAACCCCAACCCCAACCACCACGGCACAAACCGCAAACGCCACAACCCAAGGAAACACACCGTCTACTCCTCCTCCCTCCTCTTCCGCCCACCGCCGCCCACGGGCCTGATCCGATCGGAGCCCGGCAGCCTCGAGGTCCATCAGCATGAGCAGCTGGCGGTACCCAATGCATGATATCAGATACATATCAGACCCCCTTTTCATGAATAGCATAAGCACCAAGAAGAGCAAGGCTGCTGAGCAGAGAATAGATGAAGAGTTGCCCTTTTTCATGTACACAAACACAAACAACATCCCTCTCTACAGATCTCCATCCATGTCTGAACGAAACTGATACCAAAAAACATAAAAAGACTAAAACACTTGCTGACTCACATGCTAAATAACCTAGGATAACGGTGGTATTGCACAGCAAGACATATAAGATGAAGTTCCGGATGACAATCACAATGTGCAAAGTTTAACAGGGTTGTAATTCATACTTTGGTCGGTTACTCTTTGATTCCCACGGACAGCTTGAATAGCTTCCCTCAAATCCTTCTCACTGAGATTAGAATTCTTGAATAACTGTTGCCCAAGCCTTTGGTCCGAGTGACATGCTAAGATTAGATGTTCCAAAGATATGAACTCCTCTTTCATTTCTTTCTTATATTTTCTTGCTCTATCTAGGAGGGAAGCAAAATGGGAACCAAGTACAGGTCCACTGTCGCCTGTTACCTACAATAAAAGTCCATCAGCAAATACTCAAAAGATAAAAAAATTAAGCTTCCATCTTATTACACATACCTTGGGTTGCTTGGAGATGAAATCATCAATTGCTTGTAGGAATGAGGCATTATTACAAAGAAGTATGCATCATGCTTACAGTAAAGAAGGCAATTTGGATAATATGGTATATAGTTCAGGCGGCGGCCAAGGAAGACAGTTTATTTATTCACTGGCCAAATTTTAGGGTATCATGTTCCCAAAGCATACCCAAGTCTTGATATCATAACAGAAGGTATCATAAAATAAGTAAATAACAGAAGGTATCATAACATAAGGTATCAAACAATCACTCTCAATCATCTATCAAGTGCCAATAGCATTCTCCACCCCAACCAAATACAAATGGTATCATAACAGAAGCTCCACATTCTACACGAAGTCACCGCCTTCAATTCCAAATTGCTCTAACATATTATCACTAAATCTCAATTCTATAAAACTGCTGAATCTAAGAAGGTATACAATTTGAACAAATTAAGCAGATGAAAACTCGAGAATACCTGGTAGGTCTTAGAAGTCCAATTTGAGCTCCTCTTCCTGAAAGTGCTGAAGAATGTAAGGGGCGATTCTGATCACGGCTACCCAAGCTCCGAACATGGCCACCTAGACACGGAGTTGCTTCAAAGCCTCGGCTTTGTCGGGTTTCTTCTGGAACATACCCGAAAACATCTTCGCTCTTCAATGGTCGGTGTTCTTCTCTCTCCCTACAAAGAAAACTACTTCACCAATTTAAACCGATAGCAAGGGCAGGATCCAAAACTGATTTTCGGTTCATGAAGTTACTGGGGACGGAGTCGCTCGGACGGAGCGGGTAGGTGGCGAAGAGCCCGTAATCCCTGGAAACGCGGGCCCCGTGAGGTGCGCCATTGCCGACGATCTGCTTCTTGGCGGTGGAGACGCGGAGCACGCCAGAGAATTGCTGATCGAAGAGCCGTCCGAGCAGAGACTTGAACACAGGCTTTGCTAGATTGGGGTCGGGGATCCGATTGGGGTCGTATGCATTGATCCGAGCGAGGTCGTGAAATGGAAGTCGCATGAGAAGGGGATGAGCATGGAGACTCCGGAGAGGGACTGGTCCGGGTTCAGGATCCGGGAGCGGTTCGGGTTGAAGGGGAGGACGTCCGAGGAGAAGTCGGCGGAGAAGAGGGAGGAGATGAGGGTCAGATTGTCGCCGGCCATGGAATAAGGGTTTTAAGGTTGGTGAGAAAGAGGGTTAATATTTTGCAAGATAGTAAGTGCGTGTAACGTATAGTTGATACAATAAGGTTTTATTTAACGGCAGAGTTACAGGAGACAAAAAGGCGACGGTGCGAGGCAAACGTACACAGTGAGAGAACCAGGCCAGATTCAACCAACTGAGGGCAAATAAGACGTTACTACACCATGCTTATCCAAAGCAATGAATGTCGGCAGTTTTAGCATCTTAATAACACCGGTTAAAAGAGAGCAATTTATACTTATCCTTCATTCAATGCATAAACCAATGAATAAAATAGGGTAAAAAAATTATAGAAATTTGTATAAAATACTTAGCATTCATTACGCCCAAAACCTTTCTTTATAGGTTTACTAGTATTTCCGGCCCGTGCCGTACTTTTTATATGACCTTCATATAATTTGATTTAAATGTAGAAACACATTTGATAGAGTTATAGTGCATGCTTATATAATCAAGAAATTAAACTAAGTGGCAAAAAAAAACTTGAAGATTAGATAATAACATAGTATGGTGCATTGTATACCTAGAACACATTATAAGAAATTTAAAAAGTAGAAGCTAACATAGATAAAGTCGTAGAGAGGAGGGCTCTAGCGTGCGTTGACATTGATCAAGAGTTGCTACAGTGAGAGGAAGTCTCTAGTGAATAAATCTCTTGATATGGTAATTAATATTGAGTTATCTCATTTCGGTTACAAAAATCAAAAATTAAGGAATTTAAATTGATCATTATTCGTAGCCATTTTAATACCATGTAAGTTACAAAATGATATTAACACATAACAAAAACTTTTGCTAGGAGTATACATTAATTATCTAGTTACCATTTTAAAAATGGGGTAGGAATTTGGGGAAATTAATACCATTAATTTTATTTTTATCATTTTGTAACTTTTGCTAGGAGTATACGCGCAACCAAAATGATAATAATCCAATGGATATGAAACGTGATTTTGCTAGGAGTATATATTAACACGCAACCATAACTAATTTCTGTATAATTTCATATAAAATGAAGTATAATAAACAACTTTTAAAATATGAAAAGAAAACAAAATTAGTAATGCAATAATATTTGTAATAACAAATGAAAAATATAAAGAAACCCAAATTTTCAAGCTTCTACTATTACCCAAAATTAGTTTATGATTCCCACTTCTACAATCAGTAGCGAGGTCCGAAGAAAAATATGGTTTAGGGTAGGGGGTCTTATATTTTTTGATCGAAAGGGTAGGGGTCTTATGGTTCTATTACGACTAATATTGAAAAATATGACAAACCCTCCTGCAGTCAGACAGAACAAATTAATTTGACACCTTGCACCAACCCAAAACCCGTGCAAGTAAACTCAAATGATTTACGAAAAAAAAATCAGCTACTGAAATTCCAATATGGCTTTTACAACCATCCATGGCACTTACTCTTAAGAACATCACTTTCAAACATTACATTTGAGCATCGAAATTGACACAAAGACTTTGTGTGGTAAGCATCCGACATTACAACTTCACCTAATATGCATGTTACACAGCAGCCTACCTTTTTTTTTCAAAAACAACCTATTTTTTATAATTTTATTCAAGTTTAACCAATCAAAGGCAAGTGGACTATAAAGAGTAGAGTAAAGGCACAATTCTTGTATTTGGTTTATCCAAAAGAAATGTTAGAATTTGAAATTCCTTCAGGTCACCTCAACTTTATCTAAAACCTACTTAATCATTTAGGAACTTTGGTGCAATATCAGTGCAAAGAAGCGCTCCTTAGCCATGCCATAGACGTTGTAGAAGCTGCAACAAAATCAGTGCAAAGAAGCATCTTCATGTACCTATTTTATTCCAAAATTCTCATTTATTGTCATTCTTTTACACTTGAACTATCATCAGTAAACCCATGAACTTGCACTTGATCTCATACTCTTTTCCTTTGTCTGAAACTCTACACCATATATGCACATATATATTTCTTACAATCAGTGCAAACTTACACTACAAACATGAATGACATCTTATGATCTACTCTTACAAACACCTACTAACATAACAACAGACAATATATATAGCCAGTAGTAGTTTGGTGAGGTTTCAGAGCAAGAAGTCCATGAGCCTGGTCAAAGGAAGCAGGTTCTTGGCCGTCTTCTGCATCAGCTCAACAGAGCAACAACTGTTGCCTGAGCAAGCCGGACTCCGGCAAAGAAAAAGTTCCTCGATCCCAAATTTATGGCAATACTACATCACCAGAAATAGATAATCAGCGACAATTTATAAATCCCAAATTTCATGCAGCCAACACAATGTGTATGCTAACATTTCATGCATTTAACACACATGTAAGATATAGGAGAGCACATCACAAAGGGAATAACGTAAAAGATAGAGTACCTCTCTTCTCCAGCAGTATCCTAAATCTCAAACATGACTGTTGTAGAATCCTGCAAGGCTATCGTCTGTGAGAGGAAAGAAGCTCCAATAGTCACCTGCCAAAATAAGAACAAACCAGATTAAGTTCATTCAGTCACACCATAGGAACTAAAACTTGCCACATATCTTATATTCAGGGGCATATAATAGAAGTTCAAAATATGAATTACAAAATTATCTACCTTGGAAGCAGGATTGCATTGGCCCCGAACAACACGAAGAACAATGCAGCTCTTTCCAACACCAGAATCTCCGAGCAAGACCAGTTGAGCAACCAAGATTGTCATCAAAATCATTCAATTAGCAAAGAGGAGGATCCATGAGCGAGATCAAATACGCGTCCGATTCATACCTTAACCTTCAAATTCTTGGCATCTACAGTGTCATGTCTTCCTGAATTGAGCCCACCAGCTCCATTCCTATCAGTTGATCTGCGATTGCAACAAAACTCGGTTAACAAAATCAAATTCGCAATCTTCAAACACAATTACTCGTCCAAATGCCCTAGATCGATCTGTCATTTAAATTACAACGCCCTACTAATCAAAATTGAGTGTGTCGAGAGACACCGAAAGGGTGTATGCAAACCCTAGAACGGAAGACGTGTGAGCGTAGAGGGAAAATTGAGAGGAGAGAAGTAGATCGAATGAGAAATTGAAACCTGGGAGGGAGGAAGAGCAACCCATGAAAGCGTTTTCAGCGGGGATCAACTGCGAACAAAGATTTGGAGTGCGTCTCGATGCGGGCAGAGAACGGGATCGACGACGTTGAAATTGAAAACCTGCTTCCAATCATGGACGTTCTTGGTGTGCTCGGAGTCGTAGAAACCGAGCGGATTGGCTTCTCCCTCTTCTCCGCCGGAGCCCCAATCCTCGCACGCGCCGCCAATGGCCGCCAACAGATCATCGGTCTTAGTGGCAGAGGTCGATGACCGGAATCTCGGTTGACTCGATGAACAACGGATCCATGTCGCGTCCCATTTTCTCTGTCCCGAGTGGGAGGCCTTGGTTCTTCGACTGGTTGGGGTACTCCATCCCTCCAATATATACTCCGAATTAAATTCGATCGGTCAATGTGAATGGTGCAACTGTTGCAAGATGAAACGAAAAGCATTATGGTTCATGGGTCCTTGATTGCAGGAATTAATTTAGTGACAATTCTTTCACCATTGGCTTTAGCTGGATCGGGTGTTACACCTCAATAACATTTTTTCATGACAGACGTTACATCAATCAAATGCTCAATTCATACACCAAAAAACTACAAAGATTTGTATAAAATACTTAAAATTGAATTTTGAGGGCATTAATGGGACATGAAAAACTATAGATTTAGTGTATAAAATGTGGGTCATTAATTACGCTAAAAACCTTTCTTTATAGGTTTATAGACTAGTATTTCCGGCCCGTGCCTACGGCACGGGGCTGCGCTCTTAGTGTACGACCGTAACGCAGTTTGGTGTATATGTAGAAATACATTTGATAGAATTACCGTGAGTTTGTTGGCATATATAAGTAATGGAGTATGTGTCGGTGAAGAAATAAGGTCATGTTTACAATTGTGACTTTTAGTTGTTATTTTGAATGGACTTGTTGTTGGTCGGAAGAACTTGTACGACAGATTATCGGTAAAAGATCGCAATATAAATGTGTACTCATACTAAAAATAGAAGCTAATGGATGGTGAACAGTGGCGTACACCACAATTACTTAGTTTACTATATAATATTGTTGATAAAAACATTAGAACATGTATGTTACAGCACAACAAAATGGACTACTGCATTCTTGTTGGCATAGATCGATTACTAAATAGATACTAATCTCAAGGGAGTAATATGGTGTAAGAAATTGTAGAGATTCCCGTCCAAGAAGGAAGGTGCAGTAATTAATTATCATATGATAATTGAACACTTTGGACAAGCATCGGGTGATTGTGTCTGCCGTCTACGATAGAAAATTTTATACTGGCTTGCCACCATGGTTGTTTTTTTCCGGATTTTTAGAGCAAATAATTAGTTTATAGTTATTTTACAATACCTTTTGAAACTGGAATTTGGGTTAATGTTTTAAGCTAATCTTATTATATAGAACAGTAAATTGTATGAATTATATATTTTTATATATTCTCGTCGGGAATTTTTGGATTAATGAGACGAAATTTTTATCTTTAAAGTCATTTATTTATTTATTTTATTACGGGTAAGTTTCCGCCCCGTAACTTTGGCCTCAGTGTCATTTTTTTTGGTCGAATCCGTGCCACTTTCTTTACTCATGCTAGTTGTTTCCCTGCCTCGTTTCTTTCCCTATCTATCTACCAGCTGTCTCCCACATATTTTTCTCCCTTCTTTCCTAGAAACCCCCGTCTCCTTCGGCTTATGGGCATTTTGCCTCCTTCTTCTTCTGGATTGGTTTTCTTTCCTTTACTTCTTTTTGGAAACGATTTCCATTAACTAAGGGGGGCTGGTGCTTCTTCTTCAAAGAGGGGGCCGGATTTTCTTTCCTGGATTTTCTCGGGGGAAAAGAACGATGCCCATCACCTTTATTGGTGGTTGTCACCGCGTAGAAGCCGCCGCCGTACCCTTTTCCTTCTCCGATGGTCATCGCCACCTGGTGAGCTTTCCCTCGGATCTTGGCGTGCTTTGGGTCGACCGCCTGGATTCCCTTCTATTGTGCAGTCCCGAGCTTGGCCTCGCTTTGTGCTTCGCTGCCAACGATGCCGCCCGACCACCCGCGTAACCATACTCTGCCTTGACCCGGGTCCGATCACGCATGAATGCCTTCTTAAGGTTTTTGTTCTGACCCGATCAAAATAGTGTTGCCTACAAAGAGTTGACAATTTGGTTCCTACCTAATTTGGGTTAACTTGTACGGGAAGATGCTATGCTTAATTAAAACTAATCTAAGTAAATTGAGGGTTAGTGATAGATATCCCTGTGAATTTTGGTCACAATATTGGGATAAAAAAGAAAGGTTCTTAATTAGATAATTTACAGCTGTTGGAATGCAATAATCTTGGAGGGAGTCATTGGTCAATTACCACTTAGCTACAACTGACTCGTTTAGTTAGAAATATGTGAAATTTGATGTCTTTTGGGTTAAATTACTTCCAGTTATGTGCATAGTTTTGCTGATTTTGGTTACCAATTCTACGATTTACTATTACACAATTTTTGATGAGGAGTGTTGAATGAAGTACAATAAGTTAACTAATTGGCTAGCTATTGTTTACAGAAATATCTAGTTAATAGACAAACTGAGGTGAGGTATTATTTTCACCTTCAAGTTAAGGACAGTATTAGGAGCAAAGTAAGGATTTTGTTTCTTATACTATATTATATGTTTACTTTTAAGCAGTTAAGTTATCCACTTGGGTGTATAATGTTGTATACGTAACTGAACGGGCCTTACATTCATACCAATCCCAAATTCTTGTTATATTATCGTTTGTTTAAACTTTGAATGTACTTTATAAAGGTCAGATCTCGGGTTGATTAGACCCGCGATTACTTGCAGTAATACTCCCGTGTAAATTGAGGGTGTTAGAGTTTATATTGTTTTTGATGTAGCCCTTGATGCAATTAGTTATATCAAGCATAGTGAGTGTGTATGTTACCATGGCTAATTATATGGCTTTTGTTGGATTCTGCCTCTAATGTTAATCTAAATGCGTGTTGTGATGATAGGAGTCTTTTGGGCATGCAAAGAAGTGGGTAGAGAAGCTCTAAAAGCAAGGTGATTAAAACTACCGTGTTAGCTGACATGCATCTGGATGCAACGTTTGGGTTTGTCATTCTCTAATGAAGCATTATGTCTGTGGCCTGCATGTATTTTCTTCTCGCATATATGATGATGGATCATTAACTCTTCTTATTACTTTCTGATTCGGGCCCTCGTATCAGGCAATCCAAACACAGTGATGGCACTTGCTGAAAATAAAGTGGATTTAAAAGAGAAGCGGATTGTTCAAACTGAAGTAAGTGCACGATTATAGTAATCTCTGGTTGTTTTCCGGTGTCCTCTTTGCATTTTGTACATCCAGTAATATCTGGTTCATTGATGATTCACATTTTTCCAATGGGACATAAAGTGAGTTGATGATTTGGTTTGTGTTAGTCAGAAAACTATCGTCAGTGTTTAATAGTACATCAGAATACAATATCCTTACTTAAACAACAAAATGAAGCCTATCAAGTGGCATGCCATTTTAATGAATGTACAAACCAGGTATTTCTGAATTGATACTCAGTTTGTAAGAAATTGACTAATAAAATGCCCTTTCAAAACATTGTAAATTGCTAATATTTGTCTTTCTGTTTAATGTGCGGGCTGACCTACATTTGTAGAGTTTATTGAAGATATATATATATTTTGAATGTCTTCTACTGAGGATCATCTTGTTAGCCAATAGTATATGTTTGTGATATAGAACTTTATCTTACTTGATGATTCAGTTCTGTTTGCCTGTTTCGGGTCAATTGTAAACAAATTGCAACTTGAAAATCAGAACTTGAGTACTAATTGTAGTGTAAATTAATGATCATGAAAGAAGCACGTGGTTATGTAGAGAAGAATGGTCCTTTCTTTGTGAAAACCTCAGCTAAAACTTCTCAAAAATGTTAATGATATATATTCCAAACTGTGCAATTTCCCTTTGTGGATGCTGTTTATATATAATTTTACAATGTGCCCCTTCACTCTTTATTGTGTAACTTGGTGAATCTGTACAGACGTGCTCAATGGTTTCCAAGCTGTGCTATTTCTTTTGCAAATGCTGTTTATATACTTTAATTTTAAGCCAAATGTTCTGTGAACTGGATGCTATTCTCATTTGCTATCCCAACTCAGAAACAATCTGCGCATTTGGTTCCTGAAAGGGTTGTCTTGTTTATTTTTTATCGACATCCCAACGACTTCCATGGGCTCAACCTCCTCAGAACCCGGCTGTTTATATATATACTTTTGCAATGTGCCCATCACTCTTCATTGTGTTACTTGATGAATCTGTACAGACGGGCTCAATGGTTTCCAAGCTGTACAATTTCTTTTACAACTGCTTTTTATATACTTTAATTTTAAACATAATGTTCTATGAACTAGATGCTATTCACATTTGCTATCTCAACTCAGAACAATCTGCACATTTGGTTCCTGAAAGGGTTGTCTTGTTTCTTTTTATCGACAGCTTCCACGGGCTCAATCTCCTCAGAACCCGGCTGGGTTACTACTCTAACAAACCCACTAATTACTTCGAGGTAGGGTTGCCTTTCATTGCTCAACACCTAAACCTATCGCGTTTTGCGGTGTATTCATGTAAAGTTTTTGGGTAATCCTTTATTGCAGGTCATACCTGGAGTTTCTTGGTTAACTTCATATCTTAAACTGTAGGGACAGATTCATGCCACATGTTGAATCTTGAACTTCATATCATACCAATTCATCTATGTATCAGTAAGAACAAATATCATATCATACTCGAACTTCATACTCGGAGGCATGAATTTTTTTTTTGTTTGATGTTGAGTTCATATGAAAATGGTATTGGCTTGAAATAGGAGCAAAGTTGACGAAATCAGTTAGTAGGCTTGTAGTACAAAGCATGAATATACTTCCTATCATACGTTGTTCTTTGTAGTACAATAAATAAGATTATCCTTCAAATAGGAGCACAGTCAGTGGTCTGAAATAATCAATCATACCAGGACAATAGAAAAATAGCTTAGAATCATCCTTCAATTGGAGAAAGCTTATAGTCTAAGTTTCTGGCATATCTTAGCATGACATATCAAGACCTTGTAGGTGCCGTAGACATCGTAATGGTTTTGTTGAGCTGTTTATAGTCAACTTGGAGGTCTGAAACAATAAATCATACCAGGACAATAGAAAAATAGGTAAGAATAGTCCTTCAATTAGAGAAAGCTGTGAAACCATAGTCTAATTTTCTGGCATACCTTAGCATCACATAGCAAGACCTTGTAGGTGCCGTAGACATCGTAATGGTTTTGTTGAGCTGTTTATAGTCAAGTTGGAGGTCTGAAACAATAAATCATACCAGGACAATAGAAAAATAGGTAAGAATAGTCCTTCAATTAGAGAAAGCTTGTGAAACCATAGTTTAATTTTCTGGCATACCTTATCATCACATAGCAAGACCTTGTTGGTGCCGTAGACATCGTAATGGTTTTGTTGAGCTGTTTATAGTCAACTTGGAGGTCTGAAACAATAAATCATACCAGGACAATAGAAAAATAGGTAAGAATAGTCCTTCAATTAGAGAAAGCTTATGAAACCATAGTCTAATTTTCTGGCATACCTTGGCATCACATAGGAAGACCTTATAGGTGTCGTAGACTTGTAATGATTTTGTTGAGCTGGTTATAGTCAACTTGGAGGCTCTAGCGCGGGGAGGGAATGTTGGAAATGGTTCTGTTGGGTATCGATCTATTTATAGGTGAATCAGATTGTCAACTACTATCCATGAATTTGGATGGAATTCTGACCACTGGGTTTTAAAATTGTGCAGGAAGCTGAGTAATGGATGGGCAGAAATGTAACTCCGCGTCAATTACTTTCACCCTCTTGAATTCTTCTGTTTACTTTTGCCTTTTCAAAGGTTAAATTCCTAGCCATTATTATAATCTCAATTAATGTCCGTTTTAGCAGCCTTGATTTGTATTCGGTGGGTGTGTTAATAGACTTTTGGATTTGCAAACCGGCCGTTACACTGTCATTATCACGTCTTATAGGCAATCTCTTCACATTCACCTTTTGTAAATTTATCCGTAGGTAACGTTTACTTATTGAATTGGATATTGGGGCAAGGGAAAAGCCAAGTGGAAAGACCCGTACCTAGTGAAAGAACCCAACCAGATTCAACCTGCCAAGCCCCAAACAGCCGTTACTACATATTCTTATCCAAATCCAATGGCAATAATGTGAGGAATGAATGACATCCGTTGACTCAGCCTCATTCAGCACAAACAATTACAACACAATGGATTCAATGAACAACCGTTACACAGGCACCATAACAGAAACTTTATGGTCTCCTTAAAACACTATGGTGATCGGCAGTTTTGGCGGGATCTTAATGCACAGGATAAAGACAACAATGTATACATATCTCTCTTATTGAATGCACAAACGAATACATAAATCAGGCCTGAAAACTATATGGATTTGTATTTTATACTTAGCATTCATTACACGCTCAAAACCTTTCTTTATAGGTTTATTGATGATTCATGGGGTTTTGAGGTGGGTTATATTTGAACACTAGATTTCCGGCCCGTGCCTACGGCACTGGGCAACGTTCTTTTTATACGAACTTTATGTAATTTGATTTAACAGTAGGAACATATTTGATAGAGTTATTGAGTCCTATTGGATCGTTACATAATTTATACTCCCAATTGAAATATTATTCTATTTTAATTAGGAGTGATAATTTAAGCACCCAAATGTTAGAAACAATACCTTGGGTGATAATTTAAGATAAGAAAAAATGTTAGTCTATCTTAATTAGGAGCATTAAGGCCTATTGGATTGTTACATAATTTAGACTCCCAATTCAAATATTGTAATCTTTAAAAAATGTCTAATGTCATATAAGAGGAGCATTAATTATTTTAAAAATGCTAAGGTTAATGGTTCTACTTATCCAAATAATTCATGAAACTGTTTTTTTAATATATAGAGGCGACGATATATTACATATTTACCCAAAAAAGATTATTATTATTAATTAACTACGCTCTCATTTTTTAAAAGTATTCTCCTTTCTTCTAAATTATCCATGCATAAGGGTTCATAGGATAGAGTGTATTCTACCGATATGAAATGGGACCGGGATAGGAATACCTGGGTATTATCCCTTACCAAATTTATATAGAGGAGGGTCCGGTTGATTATTTTTATCAAATCATATATATTTATTTTTTTTTTTTGGTAGAAAAATTATATATATTTATCTTTCTATTGTGATCAGTATTTTTTTATATACGTAAGGGTCCGGTTATTTATTTTATTAAAGATATGACATATGACATAATTTTCTATGAAGACTTTGTCTCCGCTTTATACTATAGACAACTATAAATTTGTATTACTAATAATTGATCTTATATAGTAACCCAGCCTTAGGTAAATCTATGATCTATCCATGTTGAAATGTCGAATGCTAGTGTAATCCCTCTCCTTTGATTATCATACATTATCTCTCTCTCTTTTTTTTTTGAGCATATCATAAATTATCTCTTAAAATTGTAGAATACCCGTACACATTTTCATATTTAGAATACCCCCAATTGGCAATTACCCCGCAGCCGTAGGTGACCCCGACTCCCCCGAGCCCTAGGAGTTCGCACTTGGCCCAGCACCAACTCCTCGCCTAGCCGCCTCCCCCATCGGTCCTCGTCGTCGGTCGCCTGCGAGTCGCCGTTCGCCGATCTCCCACTCTTCCGCTCTTCCCGTCCTCACGCCGCCAACTCCTCGCAGATTCGCTTGCGATTCCGCACGCCGCCAGCCTTCTTCCAACTCCTCGCAGGCTCGCATCAACTCCTCACGCCGCCTGCCCGCCAGCCTTCGTCCAACGACTCCGCTGTCTCCTCCAGGTACACGCCTTCGTCCAACGATTCCCGCCTTTGCTGCCTGTTTGGGTGTTCGACGATTCGGTCTAATCTCACTCCTTTTTAACTATTCGCACACCAGCTGTTCGACGATTTTGCTGAGAGAGGGCGTGACCAATTCAACTGGGTCTTAAGTGCCAAGGAGCTTGAAGCCCTCGCCAGGAAGCTTGAGCGCCAGATCGCCCTGCCAATTTCGACCTAGGTTCGGTTTCAACCTTTCGCACTCTTCTTTTCATCAATTATTCAATTGGTTCTTTGCCAATGCCCTGCCAATTTCCTCTTTCTAGCAATTTGCTGATAGTGCTTGGACAATGCCTAAGTTAATTTCAAGTGTTTGCCGAATTTGTGTGTTTGCTGAATTCCGAACTATTTGTATCATTGTATGGTTCATTTGTGCCTCCTCCTTAAATGAATGATTTGCCACCATAACATTATTGTGTCATAAGTAATCCATGGCGTGATGAAGAGGGATCTAGCTCAAGATTCCATCAACAGCTGGGGCGAGTGCCGATTGGAGGTGTCCGAGGCGGTGCTCGACGTTGAAAGGTTGATATATAAGGATTTTTTTTGGTTGTATGCTGGAAGGGTTCCACTAAAATAAAACTAATCAACCCTACAATTACCTGCAAATTCGGTAGAGCATGTGGTTAATTTACATTATATTTTGTATTAAACAAATGTTAGAAACAAAAAAACTAAGTGCCCTGCTTTTGTGATGGATGCACCTCTTGTCTTTTTGTTCATTGTCTGATTGTTATTGTATGAAAGGATAGAGTGTTATTACTTATAAATTTGCTTTTTTTTTTAATGCAATTTCTTGGTTGCCTGGTTTCATAGTCATTTATTTTGCTTTTTTAAAGGTTTGATGACAAAACCATATCTCAAAATTGTGGTATTCTAAAATTGTTAACTTTTAAAATTGGTCATCTATTGTTAGAGTGGATTTAAGTTACAATTTACTGTTTTTTATATTGACTTTGCTTACCTGTGCAGCTTCTAAGGCTGGAGTTGTACCATTATGGTTTGATGGTGTTAACCAAGAAGTTGTTTAGACTCTAGAAATTTAAATACTTTGTTTCAAACTTCCTGGCACAGGAATGACAGAACGGACGGATTATTTTGATTATATCAATAATCAAAATGACCATTTCTGTAAGTCAAGGCTATAACTTTCACCAATTCTTTGATTCAAGTCTATACATTAAAGTGTTGTAATTTTTGCATCAATATATTGCACGTAAATCTGATATTGTTTCACCTTGACTCTTTTCAGGAACATGTGAAAGAAGAAGTATGAAAGGAGAAGGTAAATAGAGAGTTGAGTAATCATGCTTGTATGTTGTAGGGGTTGGCTATGAAATATATATTGCTGAACAAAGCTTGTATGTTGTAGGCCATGGAAGTTTGCAAAAAAGCCAGGTTTTGTATGATAAGATGATTAAATGGCTAAATTAGACTGATACAACAGTGAACAGACTTAGGTGCAAGATATCTCACTTTTGTAAGCGGGCTACATGGTGGTGTTGTTTGTATCTTAATGTTATTTACAATGTGCAATTCACTTTGGTTTTACATGGAGATAATTTTCTTCCCGTCTTCTCCATTTTCTCACTGCTTCGTTAACTGAATTGCAGGTTCTCTAGGCTTACACCTGTACTTCAGTATGCAAAGATCGCTCTAACGCTACCTGATAAGACAGTTCGAGATGTGGCATTACGCTGCAGATTTATGAATGTAAGCTTCTGCAGAATTTTAACATGTCTAGGAGGAGTGAGCAACTGCATATTATAAGCATTCATATTCTTATCCTTGTTAATCTATAATTAGCTGTATACTTTGTTTAGGAAAAAGAGATCAGCAAGAGAAGGAAAGATGATCCATCAAGGAAAAGCAAAGATAAAAGGGTATTAATATATCATGTTTTTCGTTATATTCTCGGATTCTATTCAATATGTAGTTTGTCTGATTGTAGAAAATGTCAAAATCTGACTTTTCCATTGAGAATTCCTTTTGAAAGTTTTGTGAGATTGACTTTGCTTTCTTTTATGATACTTAACATGTGTTCGTCTGGATTTTTTGGTTGATGGAAAATTAGTAAGTCTGCAGGAAAGAGATGTATTATAAAAATAAAACATGTATCACCTCGCATCATGTAAAGGAACCAAATAGGCAACTCATCATGTATTGGTATAAAAGAAAGGAGGATATTTTTATAACTTTCTATAGGATATTTTTATAACTTTCTATAGGATATTTTTTATAACTCATCATGCAAAGGAACCAAATATTCTGCTAAAAGACTTTATGACCACGCCTGCAGGGCTGATATAAGTTTTGTTGGCAGGAAAAAGTCACTGAACCATCATCAAATCCATCTCAGCCTGGCAATCATCCTTATCCTGTGCCTCATGTTTCTCTTGAAGATGATGGAGTCCCTTACAAAGGTAAATTTTTACAAATGATTATTCTGAAAAGACTCTTGAATTAAGAAATCAAATACATAGGGATTTTAAGGTCCATTTACTTTCTTTTCACCAATATAGGTTACATTTGTACGAATCAACTTACCATTAATTGTAGACAATATATATGATTTTAGAATATCTTCAATGGACGAAAATACATTACAGTAAAAGTTTGCTAAATATATCCAATAGAATTTTAAGACTGGCATTCTCATTTAGACTCTTGAATGGCCGATGTACATTACCTTGAGATCTGACATTTTTATTTTTGACTCTTCCGATGTACATAGTTTATGATAATCTGCATAAACATAAAGGATGAACTTGGAAGTAAGATACATACTACTCTTGTGCCTTAGGAAAAATACATTTGACATGAAACATAATAACTTTGTTTAGATCACAATAATATATGATATGTCTTAGTTACTCACAAAACATCCGCTCATACAATGGGAATAGTTGCTTGTCCCTTAGATCGATTCAAAAAAAAAATGAAACGACTCAATCAATCAATCTGATGACGACTATAATATTTACACTTTAAACTCTCAAAGACAAAACACATCCATTTGCCTAATATTTAAATGTGCTATAAGATAACATACTTTCTTTAGGTTTCAGAATCATGTCGGTGGCGAATTTGGCAAGAAGCAAGAGGAAGAAGCTGTTGAGGATGGGCCTCTCCATCTTCCGACCACGATTCAACTCCTTCAGATGGTGAGTTAATTTCTTCAATTCGATTTTGGGGTTTTCTCATGGTGTCATCCGCCAGATGGTTTTTAATATAACAAATTATAGAATTAGCATCAAATTAAGAACTCTGAGGTTATAAAATTCAAGAATCAACAATGGTACTCGGATTATATGATTATGTGGGATAAATATGAGGAGGGTGGAGAAGGGGGAAAAAGAATTGGTCACAATATTTTAAGCTTTAGACGACACACCTTAGCATAAGATAGCAAGTAGTCCGTGCTCTTGACATGCCATGCTTCAGCTCACTTAGAAACCTGATTTGACATGCCATGGCTTCACCTTAGGCTAGATGTCTTTGACTTTTTTGCAATAAGAAAATGAAGGTTGTATCATGGAGGATGGAAGCCGGTGAAGTTTCTATTTATAGGCCAGTGAGATTATCTAATTACTGCCCTTGTATTTAAATGCAGATTTGACTATTAAAATCCAAGATAGCCAAGGGGTTAAAGCTCATTTGAGGATATGAAACCGATGGGCCAATTTGTAACGGGTGAAATTGAAAATTTGTAATGAGTGGATTGAAATGCATTAATAATCATTTTCTTTTCTTTTGTGTAGTAAAGTATTTGGGCATGTATAACGGATGGATTCAAAGGGCTAAAGGAATGTATAAGGACACATTAATGAGAGTACATCCGTTTTTTTCTTCATTAGCAGCAAATGCAGCAATTATCACATTGTTGACTATTGTTTCGGGCCACCAACGGACGCCTAGCAAAGGTCAATAACTGAAAGCCTACCGACCGGACGTTACAACACAGTCACAACTTTTAACCACAATAGACGTTACACTATAATAAGATAGCTGACTCTCTACCACACATCAATTACTGGCAATTCAAGCACCCTTAATAACACCATTTCGGTTACACCCCGATTCAACACTCGACATTCAATTACACAACATTTCATACACTCAAAAACTATAGGAATTTATATAAAATGTACAGCATTCATTACGCCGGGTTCCTTTTCTTATAAGTTTATTGATTGATTGATGACTCTCTACCACACATCAATTACTGGCAATTCAAGCACCCTTAATAACACCATTTCAGTTACATCCCGATTCAACACTCGGCATTCAATTACACAGCATTTCATACACTCAAAAACTATAGGAATTTGTATAAAATGTACAACATTCATTACGCCGGGTTCCTTTTCTTATAAGTTTATTGACTTTTGTTAGCCCATTAATTAGTAAATATTTATTATTATATTTGCTTTCAAAATTTTAAATATTTACAATTTTTTGGGTCATTTGACCTAAAACCGATCCGAAACCGAAAAAAGACTAAACCGAACCACTTCGAATTGATATTTTTAATTTATTCAATTTAGCAACGGGTCAGTCCGGTCCGACCCGAACTGACCCACCACGAAACCAAACCGGCCTGCCACAACCCGGACTAGGCCTTCTTTTGTCAACCCAGGCCGCCTCAACCTGATATAAAACCACGCCGGTCCTGGATTTGGATTCCCTGCCCGGCCCGGGACCGTCACTATCTGATAGTGCCTATCCCCGGAATATATTTTGACCGGAGTCTAATTTTCAGCGTATTTCGGAAAATAAAATATTAGGAATAGTAGGAGTGAGTGATGAGTGAGCAAGCGTAGGCCACACACGTACGACAGATGCCCGAATTTTATCCTCCACCCAACCAAATCAATAAAGAAAGCAGCTAGCGAGGAAGAAGAAGAAGAAGAAAGCTCTCAAAGCTTGAATTGGTCCACAATACAAGAAGTGGAGAGAAATATATTAAGCAGGCTAGGGAGTATGAGACCGAACTCGGTTTCCCCGGTGGCGGAGGGAAGCCCGAACTCGACAGCCCGAGTGTTCGAGGCCGGGATGTACTCGACTGTGATCCTGAGCATCGCAGCCCAGGGAAGCGCCGGTGTTCCTCCACCAAGGCCGCTCCTGATTGCGTCCCCTGCGGATATTGGGAGTGCGAGTGCGGATTTGCCGGTGCTGATCCTGCTCCACGGCTTCCTGCTCCACAACTCGTTCTATTCCCAGCTTATCTCCCACATGGCTTCTCATGGCTTCATCGTCATCGCTCCCCAGGTATACATATATACTATCTTATTTCGTTTTGTTCATCATCATTCATATGTTCTGGATCATACATAAAAGTAGCGACAACATTAATTTAATGCGTTCGGCTACTTCATGCTAGTATATATGTTTAGGATTGGTATATTTCGTTTGTTCAAAACCAATCTTTCATCCTAGCTAGTTACATAGTTTAATTACTTAACTTCTCAGAAACTAATGCATAGGTCTTTTCTTTCTTCTTATCAAAGATGGTTTTGTATGCTTGTGACATCCCTCGTCTGCAAGACTCCGGCTATGCACCAAAATATCCCATCCTCGATCAACCAAAACACAATTAGATTTGTTATAGGTTTAGATATAAGTCCGGTGACGTTCCATCCTAAAAATCCATTGATAATAAGAGGAATAGTCAATCATCTTATTTTGTTCCCAATAGACAAGACAAAAGATTATGGATCTAGTTAAGCAACGAGACGTGTACATTGTTTTTAACATGAAATAGTTGCTCAAAACAAGTGGCGGACAAGTGTCTCTATCACAATTAACCTTCCAGCTTGTTTTTTGTCAAACAACAGTGTGAAAGTCTTACACCAATACTTAGGAACCACGCTTACACAAACTTAACCGCGCGAGTGTGTGAACATACAGCTTTAATTGGCCTACTTTTTCCACACCGACCGAAATTTGTATTAATCTCGACCCTGTTAGTATTATTGCACACAGATAGTAACAGAGCTGATATATATTTGTCTTAATATGGACTCTGTTAGTATTTGCACACGATTGCTAACAGAGCTGAAATTTCGTATTACCTATATAGTATATATTAGTATGTATAATTCCCCCTTGATTAATTTATCCTCTTCTCATATCTTGAACCCATCATTCAGCTATACACCATGGCGGGGCCAGACTCAACCGAGGAAATCAAGGCCTTGGCTTCCATAATAGACTGGCTGCCCAAAGGCCTCCTCCAAGTCCTTCCTCCAAAAGTGAGGCCCAACCTACAAAAGCTCGCCCTCTCCGGCCACAGTCGAGGCGGCAAGGTCACATTCGCGCTAGCCTTGGAAATGGTCACTTCTTCTCCATTGAAGGTCTCGGCTCTCATTGGTATCGACCCGGTGGATGGGATGGACAAGGGCAAACAGACGCCTCCCGCCGTTTTGTCCTACGTCCCACAATCATTCGATCTAGACGAGACCCCTGTTATGATCATCGGGTCGGGCTTGGGCTCGGTCCGGAGGAACCCTTTGTTCCCGCCCTGTGCTCCGAACGGGGTGAACCACGCCGACTTCTTCAACGAGTGTCGAGGCCCTGCTTACTACTTTGTTGCAAAGGACCATGGTCATGTGGACATGTTGGATGACGAGACTAAAGGAATAGTGGGGAGATCTAGCTATTGTTTGTGTAAGAATGGTAAGTCTAGGAAGCCTATGAGGAGGTTTGTGGGAGGGATTGTGGTGGCTTTCTTAAGGGCTTATTTGGAGGGTGACCATGGAGATTTGATTGCTATTAGGGATGGCCATCATGGCTGCCCCGTTGAGTTCGACAAGGTGGATTTTAGACATGTCAAGCGTGGTCATGTTGCTATGGTTTGATGTTTCTAGAGTATTTTGGTGACGCTGTGTATGTATTCAAATGGCTTGTATCGTCATTCTGCGTAGTAAATCCCTGCAGATGTAGTTATGAAGAAGGGATATATGGAGCTTTTGTATCCTTTATCTTTATGCTTCCTAATAGTTGGTTTCCGGATGCATAAGATGAGGTAATATGCTCTTGCTTAGCTTGGTTACAAACAAGCAAATCATTATTCTTAAGAATTGATTTACGAATAATTAAGGCGTTTATGTGGACAATTCGATCTGGTGCATTGTTTATATACTCATGATTGATTATTTATGAAGTGTTCCAGTATGCAAGAGTAAACCAATATTCAATATAAATTCATATGATTTCACACAATACACTTAATAATGGGCAGTTGTATCAATTATGTTTGGGACAGTGTTAGGACGTCAGTCATTAACACTGAATCAACGATCTCCCTCCCTGGTTTTGATAATGACAAACTCTAGGAAATCTAATGTGTTTGTCCAAGTGTTACCCCCATGAACGCTCATTCTATGAAAAGGAGAAGAAGTGATTGTCGTCCGTGGACCATAGGGACGCCCATGACTTGAAAGATCAAAATGAACAAGAACGAGTTTCCTACGAGATAGGGAGGCCGTCCCTAATGAGAAGGAAACCGGCTCTAAATTTCCAACGTTCAAATTCAAACAAAGTCAAGGCTGCCCGACAAAATGACATCATGGACGGCCGCAATCCTCAGAAGCTTCAGGTGTCAGAGACAAAGAGCATAAAGCCAAAACCACGTGGAAGCTCCCCAGCAAAAGTAGAGTTGAGTTTCGGATGAAGACAAGAAGTACAACGTTAGAGAAAGCGAAAACCTCTGAAGTTGTCGCTAAGGACACTAGAAGGGTAAAAGGGTCATAGGAAAGGAAGCCTTCCACATTCACTATAAATACACTCACTTGCATTTATTGTGATGTGACTTCTTCGATATACTTTCACCTGAGCTCAAGAACACCTCAGAACAAGTGAGAGAGAGTGTGTGAGCTTGATCGAAAAGAAGAAGTCCACTAATATCAAACTTATTTCCAATCAAGAGTGTGTTGCGTTCCTTAAGGACTAGGGAATGCGTTGAAGGTTTGGTAAAACCTAGCAAACCAACTACCCGAAGCTGAAAGAAAGACGAGGAAAATGGGTATTTCCCAAAGCAAACCCAAACCTTTTTCATTGGGAATGAAGCATTCATTACACGGCTAAAGCAAATAAAGCTACTACAGTATTTTTATATATATATATATACATACATACATATACTAGCCTACTAAAGAGAAGCCCTTGAAAACCCTATGCCACATCAGATTAGCCAGGCAAACACAATAACCAAAACGAAAAGGAATGGACATAGTCCAGCAAACAAAAGATAATAATGGCCCAAAGGCCCACATCAACGAAACAAGTCTTCTACATCCTCCCCTCAAGTTGGAACTTCTTGCAAGCCCAGCTTGGACATCAAGAAGAAGTGTTGTGACTTCTTTTCTATTTGAGGAAAGCTCTGAGGACGTTAGAAGCAGGTGAAAAGTATCCGAAAAAGAGCTAGCTTCACACCGCATATAAATACACCCATTTGTATCATATGTGATGTGACTTCTTCCAGATTTTCTCTCCACGAAAATCTCAAGAACACCAAGAACAAGAGAGAGTCTAAGCTTGATCGAAGAAGAAGAAGTTCACTAAGAACATCCAATCCAATTCAGTCCTAGAGTTTGAGTTTCCTAAGGAGTATGGAACTCAAGTGAGGTTTGACTGCGCTTTTTTTGTTATTGAGTTAGGCTTACGAATGGCTAGGCCTGAGAGAGTGCAATAGTGATCGATTCTATAAGGACGGACTCTTGTTGATCAGAGACGTTTGTATTCTACCTTGTAATAGCTTGAGGGACTCAAGTATAAAAAGAAAGGAAGTCATTCAGAAATCCTCCAAGTGGAGGTAAGGGTTTACCCATTAGACTAGTTGGTCTAATTGAGGTTCCTTTATAAGGAAGGCGCCCCTAGATTTTAATTCCTACACTTAGTTTCATTAATTTGCTTATTGTTATTGTTTTGCTGCCTAAGGAAGTTGTCCCTACCACTTTCTTATCCGATTACTATCGAACTACGACCCTACAAATCTAGATCATGAGAAATTGCTCTTACAGTAGCTGCGAGATCTGGTTTATGCGTGCCCCTTAGGAGCGGTGGCGACGACGGCGGTCCATGGAGTTGGGCTCCAGATGATGGATTGTTACCGATTCACGAGGACCGGAAAAAAGGGATGGAGGTGATCCAATACGACTACCTTGTTATGACTTCACTTTAGCCACTAGCCATGCCTTTGACAACCCCTTCTTTTGGTCAAACTCTTTAACTTGTATTCTCTGTTAATGATAGAGTAATACTTTTTAATGACCTTGTCGTGACTCTTTTCTCATGTAAACTGATCTTATAAGGATGCGTTCAACAATGGATATAATATCCATTAGAATACATTTTTCTTGAAAGGGATGATTATGTACATAGAGCTGTGCCCGGTTAACCGAACCGCCTGTTCCGGTTCGGAACTGGCGGTTTAGGTTTGGGTTAGGGTAAACCTAAACCCAAACCTTGGGGGACCCGGTTAGCCGGTTCCTGTCCGGTTCCGGTCCGGTTCCGGTCTTGACCGATTTCCTCCCGGTTTTGACCAATTGCGGTGCCGGTGCCGGTTCCGGTTTCGATTTTTTTTGTTTTCCTAAGAGCCCGCGGGCGCGGCCCAAATTCCGCGACCGCGGTTCTCATCCAGAAGCTATCGCGCTCGCGGTATGGCTGGTTCACGGCCATTAAAACTAAAAAAATATAATTTATTAAAAAAAAATTCATAAACCGCCGGTTTTTATCCGGTTCCGGTTCTGCATTGAACCGGACGGTTCACCGGTTTGGCCTAGCACCGAACCTTAACCAAAACCTAGCCTGGCCGGTTTGACGGTTTAGGTTAAGGTTCCGGTTCGGTTCCGGTTTTGACTGGTCCGGTTTGCCGGTTCAAACCGAACCGGACCCAGGTCTATATGTACATCAACCATTTTTATGAGTCTTTTCTTTATTTTTGGTAGAATATGATCGCCTTGAAGTTGGAGCATACATTACATAAAAAATGACTTTTATAGTTTTAGGATTGAGAAACAAGGATCCCACAGCTTATGAGGTTCGAACCTATGCCAATAAGGCTACATTGATATTTTAACCCTTGAACGTGATGTTCGGAAGCGTGCTCGTATATATGGGGATGGTCTAAATTCTTTCTTCTACAAAAATACACAATTATAAATATGATTTTCCTATAACAATCTTGTAAGGATATCTTATAAGAGTTCATATTTAGGAACTAAAATCCTAATAATATAAAACATAAATTTCTCACAAAAAAATCTTTTAGGAAAACAGAAATATAAAATCATTAATTTAAACTATTGAAAATCTTTGCCTATAATATATTTCCCTAGTAACAAACCCTATTTTTGTAATCTGACATTCTAATTGGTACGGTTTATGCAATGTAACTGCCTTTATATGGCTGATGCTAAATGCACGCGTGAACAGTAGCTAAACGCACGCGCGCAACGAGATTCCGTAAAGCCCACGGAACCACATTCCGCAAGGACACGTGGCAGGCAACGAGATGTTCTTAGCTCCCGCGGAATGGAATTCCGTGAGCAGTCCACGGAACATGGTTCCGTGGCACTGTTCATCTACTTTCCGGGTACCCGCTGAGTCTCACACAACCTGGTTGAGTAAAAACTGCGGAACCTGGTTCCGTGAAAAATATCTTGAAAATCCGACCGTTGCCAACGGCTACAATTTGAGAAGCAACGGTAATAATTTTTTGCATCTTCTATATATATATGTAAGAGCGAGGTCGAGACTTTGCATTCATCATTCTCCATATAGAGCTTTCACAAAAACTTCTTGTATAATGTCTTACTTTGGTTTGGATGATATTGTAAATTCGTCGGGATCGGAAGAAGAGGAGGACGAGTATGATAATGGAAATTTGTCCGGAGAAGAAGATGACGAGTATGATCCCGGATATTGGCTAGAGGTACGTACTACTCGACGAATTGTTTTTGTTTTAGTAATGTAAAATTATGTAGTATAATTTAATTTAAAAGCATAAATAGGATGTGAAAATAATAAAATGAGATGTGAATTATACTATTTTTTTAATGTATAATGTTTTAGTTCACTTACGATGTTAAAATAGGTAAACATTTAATTTGGATGATTAGTTAAAATTATTGTTTTTTTAACCATGATGTTAATACATGTAAACAATATTAGTAATGTAGGGTAAGATTAGTAAAATAGAAAAATATAATTTCATTTGAAAAAAAAACAAGGCCCAAGGAGGATGCATACCTATGTCATTAACATAAATTATTATTGTTTTTGTTGAACTAGGATGTAGGTCTGGATTATACAGAAATATTTGAGAACGATTTGGAGTGGGATAGCAAAGCTGAGGCCGTAGCTTGGGCTTGGGAGGTTGGTCGCCCGTATTGGATGACCTTCACCACTATGAATTCGAATCAAAGAATGGTGAAATTGGGTTGCGATCAAGCCGGCTTCTCTAGATCTGAGACAAATGCAGGTAATTCAAAGAAGTGTAACTGCAAATTCATATTCATGGGTCGAAGAGATATTTTTACAGGAAAGTGGAGATTGAGGTTAATGCATGGGTTCCACAACCACGACCCCGCTACTAGTTACCTTGGGCATCCATTTTCAAGTAGACCGACACCGACAGAAGTGAATGATATAGCCACTGGTACGACAATATTCTTGGGCCCGACACGCATATCGCACATGTTGGTTCACAAGAACCCCCAAAACACCACATCGACGAAGCAAATTTCGAATTTGAAGCAAAAATTAACCAAGGTTGAGCGCGGCAAGTTGACCGTGTGCCAATGGACACTACGATTCTTGGCCGAGCGGAATTACATCGTGCGTAAAATAACGCGGCCAGAAGACAACTCCATTCGAATCTTGATGTTTATCCATCCAGGATCGTTGAAATTAATGAAGTTTTTTCCGTATCTTGTCGTCATGGATTGCACATACTGCACCAACAAGTAAGTTTCAATTTAATGTACTATTAGTAGTTGGTAAATGTGTTACAATTTATAGTTTTAGCAATCACAAATTTTATTATTATGCATATAGGTACGGCATGCATTTGTTGCAGATTGTTGGCATGACTTGCACTAACAAGAGCTTCAACATGGGCTTTGCATTCTTGGCCAACGAAGATATCCCGAACTTCACATGGATATTGCAACATCTTAGGGAGATATTTACGAATCATGTTGGTGTTATGCCGACGGCTATAATGACGGATCGGGACCTGGCCCTCGTTAATGCTGTTCGCCATGTTTTTCCAGATGAACAAGTGATTCATCTTTTGTGTTGGGTGCACATTAAGTCCAAGATTAATGCATATGGGCGTAAGTATTTATCTAAAGAGGACGCTTTATCATTTGCCAACAGATGCTGGACCCTGTTTATGTCTACCACCGAGGCTATGTATGAAGCGAGGCTAGCTAATCTAGTGCAGAATTGGCATATTGGTCTCGTTGGATATGTCCAAAGGACTTGGCTTGTTCCTTACAAGAAGAACATAGTGCGAGCTTGGACGGATCATCGTCTTCACTTCTTTTGTCGAACCTCAAACAGGTATTTCGCGAGTTTCTCATGCTCTATTCAATTGTCATGGTTGTCCTTGTATGACCATTTGTGTATTTGCAGGGTCGAGGGTATGCATTCGGTGCTGAAGAGGTTGTTGGACTCGTCCGTACTAGGCTTTAACACGATTGTACAAAGGATTCACCAACACGTGGAGGGACAAATCAGGAGTGTGAGAACTGCGATGGAGATGTCTCGAATAAAGACTCCCAACAAATACAAGCTGGTTCACCCACAATGGCGGGTGGTTTTCAAAAACCTCATCTTTAAAGTCTCTGAAAAGTGCTTCAGGCTACTATTGTCTATGTATGACGGTGTGATCGCCAACAAGTACAGTGACGAGTGTAATGACCATTGGTGGAGAGACTGCTACGGGGTTCCTTGTATCCACAGAATTGTCAAAGCCATGCTTGCTTTTGACTCCATCAGGCTGGATGAGATACACCCCTTTTGGCAGCAAGTGGACTGGGGAGGGGTTCCTGTCGGCCGTGATGAAACAATACCCCTGTCCACTGCGCGCAGACAATTTAGAGACATGGTCGACATCGACAATGAGCAACCCTTATCTGAGGATCAGTTGCTCCAGGTGAGAGGCACATTTGACGATGTTAGGGATCCGAGCCAATCGAGGGCAGCGGAGCCACAAAATGCGCAACAACGACAACGTAGCAGTTCAACAGGGTTTCGTACAAGAAGGGATCCAACGTGGGAGGAGCGTATGGAAGCGAGGCAATCTAGGACGGAGAATACAGGTGCTCGCAATCCCCAGTGAAGGGCACCCCGTCCCCCACAGCGTGGAGCATCATCTAGAGATGCGAGCCCCCGTAACTCTCTTTCAGCGCCGTCCTATCCTTTTGCGCCGACTCCTGAAGCCGTCCCGTGTTATCCCGTTGCTGGATCGGGGACTATGTCGTGCAGGTGGCATATGGGCATAAACTTCGGCTACCAAAGTGTGGATGAATTCATGTTCATGTTCATTTCAAACGTCAGTGACGTGCTAGCGGACGGTCACTGTGGGTACCGCTCTCTTGCATGTGTACTCGGTTGGTCTGAATTCGCCTACGTAAGAGTTAGGCAAGAGTTGGCAGCGGAACTCACCGAGCGGCCTTGGATTTACCAAGTTCTGCCGCTCTTACGTTCATCCCCAACGTTTATATCCGATGTCGCATACACCAGTAGTCCTTGTGAGTACCAGCACTGGATGGAGATGCCAGATATCGGCTTGGTATTTGCTACTCGATATAACGTCGTTGTTGTGCTACTATCATGGGATGCACCCCACACTTGTCTACCAATGGCGGCAACTAGCGAAAACCAAGGTCCTCCGACCCAAGTGGTTGCTTTGGCGCACGTGTGCAACCGGACACATTTCATACCGGTTAGTGATCCCTCACACAATTTAATTTGAAATATTTACGAATTTGTTTTATGACCTTTAACGTCTGTTTACACCATTGTAGGTGTGGTTGGCGCAAGCATGTCCATTACCTCCACCTACAATTAGTTGGTTAAACTACCATCACCCAAGTGTAGACGGGTGGGATGCACCGTTTCGTGAAAGGATGAATTTGTATTGCTATCTTCGAGGACAACAAAATCGCCCGACTCAATGGGTGGCTTGAAGACATTCATTCGTTCGAGCTTTTAAATAGTTGCAACTTCAAACTAGTAACTGTATTAATCTTATGTGTTTGTAAGGAACCTTAAATTCACATGTTTTTTAGGTGTATGAACATTAATCTTAGGTATTTTTCGTATTTATTTAGTTTTCATTTATTTACTTTACATTGATATTATATTGTATAAGCATAAGTATTTGTATAAATTTGCATAAATTGATATTTACATAAATCACTTTTATGGGTAGTTAATTAAATTGATATCAACATAGGTAAATAACTAGATATTTACATAAATCAATTGTATAGATACATTTACCAAATCAATTGTATAGATATTGATTGTATGTTGTTATTTCTACCTTCACAGTTCACATAATTGGCTATTTAGGATCTTATATATTTACAATATTATTAAATATGTAATTAGCATGTATTAAATACTAGCTACTTCTTGTGGGTAATAATTGAAGTACAAGAATACTAGCTATTTGATGATCTAGTTACCTTTTTGAATTCTATGTAATAAAAATAATTTCGATACGAATTCAGGCTATGATGGCTATGGTAGATAGTATTCAGCAGGGTCAGATTAGTAGGGTAGAGGGTCGGGTCGTGACGAGATCAGCTCGTTCCCTTGCGACGAAGAGGCGTAGAGTAGGACAGTCTCGTGATGGGGGGTCGCATTCTCAGCCGGAGGATGATTCGGACTTTCTTTGGGATCAGATGGATACGGTTGATGAGGAGATGGATTTGGCCCAGTCATCAGGACAGACTAGACCCTCTACGAATGTTATTCATGATCAGACTCCACAGTCATTGAGGGCAGATTTTGACTTTGGTACAGCGCGTGTTATGGCAGATTTAGATCAGATGGAGTTTGAGCCGACTTCCACCCCCCCTCTTAGCACGCCGGTAGTACCCCGGTCGACCCCTTCTCGTATTCGTTTCTCTACGCCTCGGTCGGCTGCTTCTCGTATTCCTTTATCTGCACCTCGGCCGACCGCTTCTCGTATTGCTTTATCTACACCTCGGCCGACCGCTTCTCGTATTGCTTTATCTACACCGAGGCCTACCTTTTCTCGTCGTAGTTTACCTCCACCTCGATCGACCCCTTCTCGTGCTAGTTTATCTACACCTCGGCCCAGGGTTATCTTCACCGCGTCTAGATCTGCTCCACCGACTACAGAGCCTCCATCAGCCTCTACTTCAGCAGCTTCGACGCATGCGCCGGCTACATCTGAGCCTACGTTTCATGGTGGGCCCCTTCATGATGACCTCGTTCAGAGCTTCGACGCACATGTAGCTCACCAGATATGGCGAGAGACTTTTTCTGCATACACTGATCCAATTGTCACAGATCCGAGGGCTCGAGAGGCACTGATCCCGTTGAGGATCATCAAGGCTTATAGTCGACCACCTCGTCATTTCGTAGAGCTACATGCTTATAGGGATGATGTGGCAGGTCACTGGTGGGATATGGCCGGCCGCAGCGGTTTGAGGTCGTTGACCGATTTGCATTTCGGGGGTATCGATCAGGTCTTGTTATCGGCGTTTCTTGAGAGATGGTACCCTGAGACCAACTCTTTTCATTTCCCGTGGGGAGAGGTGAGTATCACGTTGCACGATGTTGAGCAGATTCTACAGATTCCCGTGGACGGGGTTTCTATTTCAGGAGGTTTTTCAGGCGCAGACCTAGACGAGCGAGTAGCACAGCTATTTGACATACCACTTGCTGTGTCCATTGAGGAGAGGAAGAAAGGGGGGATACACACACAGGATGTTAGAGGCCGATATGTACCCCGCCCGGGAGGTGCTCCTCGTGAGGTGGATTGGGACCGTGGCTACTTTGAGCAGATGATCCATGCAGGGGCGTCACAGGAGCGTTTAGCTACGGCTTATTTGTTTGTGCTGATCATGAATGTCTTGTTCCCTGATAAGTCGGGGAGCAGGTACAGATATCAGTTCTTACCGTACTTAGAGCAGCCAGCAGATGCCGGTCAGTATGCGTGGGGTGCAGCTGTTCTCGCATTTTTGTACAGAGAGTTGGGGATGGCTTCTAGGCAGGAAGCCCGAGGATTGACGGGTTGTCTTGTTTTGCTACAGGTAAATTTTCCTGCGTCTTGTAATTGTTGGGTGTGGACGAGGTTTTTTGTTTTCTCTATCACCCCTAAACTTAAGTAAATTTTATTTTCAGACGTGAATCTACCATTACTTCCCTTCCTTCGCGGGTCATGCTGCCATGGATGTTACACGTCAGTCTGATCCACGTGCGGCTGCACGACTTCAGAGAGACATTGTATTGGACAGGATGGAGACCCGACTATTGAGTCTTCGTGAGATCTTCGATTGGTTGAGGCCTGACGAGGTACATCACTTCGTATTGGGCTTTTCGGAATTTCGACCGAGTTTTTTTGTACACCGTGAATCTTCACTTCTATTTTCTTTGCAGGTGTCTTTCGTTCCCTGGCACCGCCAGGGCATTCATCTTGACTTTGATGGCGATCAGCGCGTGTCGAGATATAGAGGTCTCTTAGAGTGTGGTGATATCATCGAGCCTTATCACCCTGATCATCTGCTGAGACAGTTTGGCTATGTACAGACCATTCCACAGCTTCCTATTATTAGGCCTGAGAGGTGGGACCGGCCAATAGGCGTTTGACGGTACTGGTTGGAGTTCGATGCTGCTCAGCGCACCTGGGATCATCGTTACGAGCATCTCATCGATTTCCATGATGCCATCCTCACACGGCAGGAGTGGGAGGTCGACCGGGCGTACGTCGACTGGTTTCGGGATCGTACTCATCCAGTTGTAGACCCTAGATTTGCGCCTGGTGCTCTGCCGGGCTTTCCAGCTCCATCTCGTCAGCCAGCTGCACATCAGGCTGCGGTTCCTGATCAGCCGCCTCTGCCCGGCCTGCAGCCGGAGCCTAGGGGCCGTATTCTCCCCATTGTCATTCTCGAGCGTGCGGTATGTATCTTTTACTTTTGTACTTATGTCAATTCAATTTTGTTACTTTCCGTTGATTATACTAACAAATTTTAAATTCAGCGCATCAACACATGCCTGGCCGAGTTACTGAACCTACTGGACCGTACTACTGTAGACGACACCTGGAGGGCAGTAGTGACACGCGTCACTGATAGATTGATTGGCAGGCTGCCAGCCACAGACGAGCCATTTCCGCTTGCATCTCAGCGTCACTGCGAGCGAGGGGAGAGTAGTGGCACTGCTGGACAGGAGCATGACGACAGTGGTGATGGTTGACCCGATGGTGATGCGTCGTAGATTTGTGTTTAGTGTCTATTATTCACTTTTGATTGTACATTATTACACTTATGTTTAGGGTCTATTATTCGTTTTTGACTATGCAATATTACACTTATTGTATATAAATGTTTTTGGGGATTTTATCGTCATATTATTGTCCTCTAGGGTCTGCTCACTCCATATTCTTGTTCTCGTTTCCTTTTACGCGTTAACTTGCTTTGCTTTCATTTACGCTTCAATCTTCTGCTAACTAGGTGACGTTTATTAATATTCAAATTATTTAATCTAATCAGATTTCACCCTACAAATTTCATTCATCAATTTTATGGATATTGAAATCACTCAAATAAACTAGTAAATCTAATCGCTTAAAAAAATACACGAATCAATTAAAACTATCTATAATGAACTCCTCGTTCCATTACATTTGCCGATGTCGGTAATAAAATTCAACCTACACCCTTCTGGTTAAAGAACACTTTATGATTTCGTAATCAATCAAAAATTAAATATTAGATCTTACGTTATTCAACAAATAAATTCCTTACTTTTATCATATTTTTTAATTCCTAAATTGATTATTTATACTCTTTGTATACAATTTTTCAAGTATACAATTTTTCAAAAGTGATTCATCCATATTAATCCATGATATATACAAATATAGCTTTTTCCTTTAAATTTACACAATAATACAACGTCGTCTTCTTGTCGGACCTCGGCTACACCATTGAACAGAGGCGCCCCACCAATAGTTGCACAAAAAATCTTTGTTCAGGTTTCTCGGAAGTCCTCAAGGTGGGTTTTTATTTTCTAATTTCTATACTTTACTCTAAGAACAGTAATGTCATCATTTTATGGATGATCTACATGTAAAGTAAGAATTTTTTGAATTAAATGTCTTATATTTTATTTCCATTCGTTTAAGTTGTATTGTAGTTCGGATTCTTAAATTATATTCCACGGAACCACGTTCCGCAGGCTTTACTCAACCAAGTTGTGTGAGATGCAAAAACATGAACGGATACCCGGATAATGGATAAACAGTGTCACGCAACCCGATTCTGTGGCACTATTCACGGAATAGTGTTCCGTGGGAAGCAACATGCTCCATCCCCCGCCACGTGTCCTTGCGGAATGCCGTTCCGTGAGCCGTTACGGAATCTCGTTCCGCGCGTGTGGTTAGCTACTGTTCACGCGTGCAAAGAGCCACCACGCTTTATATGAGCGAACTGTTCTCAGTGCATATTGGTGGTGGACTACTGGTGGTGGAGACCTGTACGTTGCCCAACTTGCAGTTGTACAAGTAGAGGAACGCGAAATGCGGCCAGAGATCGTGCTTTTCGGGGACTCCATCACTCAGCAGTCCTTTTCCGTCGGTGGCTGGGGTGCTTCTCTTGCCGATAATTTCGCTCGCAAGGTTCTCTCCTCTCCCAACTTCTTTCCTCTTGATCTAATCTCCCCCGAGATCTCAACTTTTCTGGGTTGTCTAGGCTGACGTGCTCAATCGAGGTTATAGTGGATACAACACCAGATGGGCTTTGTTTCTGCTGCATCAGATCTTCCCTCTGGTATGGCAGACTTGCCGTTTTATATCCATCCCTGTTTCCCCTGTTCCATTCTTATTGCTTTGGCTAATGTTCTATGTCTTGGTGTCATCTGCATTTCCCTAGAAACCCTCCATTATCAAAGGAAACCATGAAACAGATCACTGTGTAACAATCAAATCTTGTTCACTCATGGACACCATACTTTATTCATGTACAAGGCCTTTGAGAACATGATCAGATTCTTCCGGAGGGGGCTTGAATTCTAGGGTTCGGGTCTATAACCTGAAATAAAGCTATGCTAGTAATGAGTACTAGCCCAAATCAAACCCAATAACCCACAAGCAACCCTACTTAGCATCGTAAATGAGCCGGATTTGATCTGTCTAACCCTGAAAACAGATTTACACTTTAGATAAATGTAACTGGAATTTTGAAATGGAAATACCTGCAACAGTTTATGTGATCATGTGGTTCTTAGAATGAAGGTGTGAAAGATGCAATTTTTTGATATTGGTGCTTAAACTGTTACATTCATGACAATTAATAGTGACATTTAGAGAATTGGTCCATATGTTATTCCAATGTGAAAGATCTGCAGCTTATTGGAATTATTATTTTCTGCTATTTTTTATTTGACTGATTGTGTATTATTATTCTGTTCTGTTCTCTATGTGTCATACTCTTTTTCAATATTACTGTATATATTGGAGTTGTTTATTTTCTGAGATTTTCTTGTAACAGGCCTCGGAGAAACCTCCTGTTGCTGTCACAGTTTTCTTCGGAGCAAATGATGCAGCTTTGTTGGGGAAAACGAGTTCCCGGCAACACGTGCCTGTTGAAGAATACAAAGAAAACCTTAGAAAAATCATTCATCATTTGAAGGTTATATTCATCTTTTTTCCTTCAGAGATGAGGTTTGATCGAACAGATTCATTTTTTTTCAAGTATCCATTGTCCTTCCTTTGTCTTCCCAGTATGTGCTTCTATATGAAGGTCACCATTTTATCCCTTGCTGTCTTTTGAACTTAGAGATGTGAGAAATGAACATTTTATACATTCTCTAGTGTCTGTATGGAGGTGGCTCCATAATTTGACCTACTGATTGGTATTGTGCTGTTAAGCTCTAGTATAAATTGGGCATTTTTGTGGCTTAGCTGCTTGAGTTCCACACTTCCTCCACCATGGAGGGTAGCTTGTTACTCGTAAGACTTATAACACTAGATATATTCGATCTGGTGGTATTGGTAAAGCAATTTCTTTGACCCATATAGTTGTTCTCCACATTCATACAACATTATAGCGGTACATATGTTCTATTGAGTTGATAATATACAGACTTTGTAGACCCATATAGTCGTCCTCCTAAGAATTGCAGCATCATTTGTATTTTGTAGTCAATTATGAAGTATTAAGAGAGAGGAGGTGATGTTCTGATGCTATGCTTTCCCTATTTTTCTGTCATCTTAAGCTAAAGTGGTCTGTTCCCAGTGGTATATAGACTATAATAGACTTTATGACATTGTCCACCTTAACTGGATTAAGGCATTAAAGTTGTTCTATGTGAACACCAGTTTCATTCTGATCTTCTTACAACTTTCTCTGCAGGAATGCTCACCTAAATTGCTAGTGGTACTCCTCACTCCACCACCTATCGATGAGGATGGACGTATGAGCTTTGCTAGGTATGCTGAACTTTATGCTATGTTACACGGAAACAGATAAGGAGACATCATTTTCATAGTTGCACAAGAAGAATGAGTTTCTGTGTTTCTGTTTTGAGTTTCTGTCGGAAACGGGAGACAATACCCTATGGAGTTTCCAGATAACATAGTTTATTTTGAGTAGCTGAAAGGATGGAATTATATATGAAAGAAAGGAGCAACTCCAGTTACTCCACAATGTGCCCTGTTGCAGTTGGAGGAAAATATGTTCCTGGTGGAATCCTTCCCTATATGAGTTCACCCTGTCAATTTGAAGCTCTGTTGCGAGTTGTGACAGTTAAATTTCATAGAATCTTTGTGTATTCAAGAAATCGCATACTATGAGAGTGCAAAAGCCTCAAATTAAGTTCATATTTTCTGCTGCATGCTAGTATAGTGCACCACGCTTCAGATTAAATTCATGTTTTCTGCTGCGGGGTTATATATCTTGTTTCAGATGTCTAATTATACAATTGCCTATGAAAAATCTGCTGAGAATTATATACAAGTGTACATTTAGCAATCTTAGTATTATTTGTTCATCCAAGTGCTCTTTTAATGTACTTCTTTCAGGTCTATGTATGGAGAAAAGGTAATGAAGGAACCTGAAAGAACAAATGAGGTGACTGGAATTTATGCGAGAGGTTGTATTGAGTTGGCCAATGAACTGAAACTTCCCTCAATCGATCTGTGGTCCAAGATGCAAGAAACAGAAGGCTGGCAAAAGAAATTCTTGAGGTTACATATTTTCTTTCATGATATTTTGCTTGTTTGAAGGCTGTGTTTGGATTGTTTTTTGAGAGCTTTTGATGCTTGCAATATTTGAAAAGGGAAATTTTCATTAGCCCACGCCAGAACTTTGTATTTTATCATACCACCTCTCGTTCAAGGCCATTGAAGGTGGGGTATTGATAACAGAAGTCTTACGTAATATTTATAGAAATTTTTAATGGAAATGACATCGGGCATGATATTAAAGAAATCAAAAGAATAGGTTTGTACATTTATTCCAATTATTTCGACACTGTGATCTAACTAGATGAACTTGTTTTGCTTTTGGTGCATTCTGTATTGTAGTGATGGGTTGCATCTGACTCCAGAGGGCAATGCGGTCGTGTACAAAGAAGTTGTGACCGTCTTGAGTGAAAAGGGTATTTCAGCTGCAGATATGGCGTATGATTTTCCTCACCATTCGCAAATTGATGACAGGAGCCCAAAAAGGGCTTTTCAGATACAATGCTCAGAGTAATCAAAATCCACTTCTTGATGTCAACAGCTTATGTTCAACATTTGAAGAGCTTTTCAGACACTAATTATTTCTCTATCGAATTGGAGAGGGTAGTAAGTTAGTTGCATGTAGTTATCTTTCTGCTTGCAATTAGTTGAAAGTGGAAACCTATATTATTTGTGGGATTGCAAACTTGGAACTTCCAATTGCAGGGGAACTCTAGAACTGGATTTGCAATTGCAATATATAAACTTACTAGAGTAATTATCCGTACCTTGTGTGGATTTGTTAAAATTTTCTTTATATAATTTTATATGATTATGAAATACACGATCATTTTAAGAAGTTTAATATACATTCTAAGTATACATTTACTATTCTAATTAATCATGTTTAAGTGGTGAAAATGTAAATTTTAATGAATAATGTGGGGGATCTATTGCTTGTTCCAATGTGGGGGATCTATTGTGTCTTTGTTCACTCAAATTCACACCAAAAATAGTCCCACACAACACCAACGACCCTTGCTTGTTCCAATGTGGGGATCTATTTGGAGCATTATTAATGAGAGTGCAATAGGCTTTGTTCTAGAAATATCTCTTTGTATTGTGGTGGTTATTTAGCCACGTGTCTGTCTTCAATATTGGAGTCTTGTATAAAAGCATGAATGATGTCTGTAACTACTGATGAGAACACTTTTCTTCTCTCTCAAGTGAATAGAAGTTCTCAACACCAATTCTCAATCCCGATCCCCTTTTCTTTATGGTATCAGAGCACAGGAGTGATTGAGAGGATTTTTCGATCGATTTCATCTGCAAATTGATAAATCTGAACGAGTGTTCACCGGAGAAGATGATGGAAGAGTCTGGTGTGCAATCGCAGGTTACAATTGGACAATTGAACGGAATTTCTCAGCAATTGACCATAGCTTCTCAAGGAGATCCTCTAAACCTAGCAAATTCAGATTCTCCTGGAACGCCATTGACGACGACGGTGTTCGACGGGAGTAACTACATCGCTTGGAGCAAGCAGATCTGGCTTGCGCTTGGTGCGAAGTTGAAGCTTGGCTTTGTGAGTGGAGCTCTTCCAAGGCCTAAAGAGGACTCTCCTGACCTAGGCCGCTGGGAGAGATGCGATCGCATGGTCACTTGTTGGTTGCTCAACTCAATGACTCCAGATCTGTCAAATTCGTTTATCTACACGAATTCAGCCTATGATCTATGGAGAGAGATAAAGGAGAGATATCATCAAGGCACAGCTCCTGCTATTTTCCAACTGAAACAAGAACTGATGAAGATTACGCAAGGGAATATGTGCGTAACATCCTACTACAACAAATTGAAGAAGTGTTGGGATCAGATTTCTTGCCTGAATGGAATTCCGAGCTGTGTTTGTGGATCGCTTGCAAAGTGCCAGTGCAAGGTAGTAGAGAGATTCAAGGAATTGGAGGACCAGGACAAATTGATGCATTTTCTGCTTCATCTGAATCAGGAGTATGAAGGAGTCAAGAGTCATATCTTGTCTATGGAGCCATTGCCAAGCCTTGGAAAGGCCTTCTACCTGGTGATGCAAGTGGAAACGCAGAAACAGTTCAAGAAACCTTCGGTAGAGTCGATCGCTTTTGCTGTCAATCATGGTGAAAAAAAAGGAAATTCAGGAGGATATGGTGATAAGAATAACTCTGAGGTGCTGAAAAAGGACCAAAAGAAGGTCAATGCAGATGGAAGTGTGATGCATTGCACCTATTGTGACAAAGATGGACATGTAGCAGAGGCTTGTTTTGAGGTGATTGGATATCCAGACTGGTGGAAGGGAAAGAAGAAGAGAGGACAGAAGGTTGCTGCTCAAGCCATGAATGAGACTCCGTTAGATGTGGAAGAAGCTTCATCTTCAAGCAAGTATGGAGGCTTTGATCCTGATTTGGTTCAAGCTCTTTGCCAAGAGATGATGAAGGCATTCAAAGGCAAGGCAATCATGCCTAGTTCCTCTGTTAACTTTGCAGGTAATTCTCTGACTCAAAACATGTTTAATTTTAGCAAATTTGAGTGGATTTTAGACACAGGTGCAACAGATCACATGACTCCATTTGAGGATTGTTTGCTTGATGTTAGAGATCTTATTGTGCCGATTTCAGTTAAGTTGCCTGATGGTTTTGTTATGGCTGTTAAGCAAGTTGGATCAGTCGAGCTTTTGCCAGGATTGAAGCTTGAAAATGTGTTTCATGTTCCTGCTTTTAAGTTAAATCTGTTGTCCATTAGCAAGTTGATTGCTCAGAAAGGATTGCTAGCTGTTTTTGATGGGAAATGTTGTATGTTTCAGGACCCTATGACTAGAGCTATTGTTGCTGTTGGGAAAGAAAATGGAGGTTTATACAAGTTACAAGTGCAGAAGCTTAAGGAGGATTATAAAAATAAGGATAGTTGTTCTTTTTCAGTTGAGAATGAAGTCAGACTATTACATAATAGGCTTGGTCACATATCATTTTCTAGGATGAATTATGTGCCAGGTTGTAAATTGACTCTTGCTTTTGACACTGTTTGTGAGACATGCAATTTGGCAAAATTTCATAGACTTCCATTTACTACTAGTGAATCTCGTTCAATGAATGCTTTTGATTTACTTCACATGGATTTATGGGGTCCTTATGGTGTTAGTGGCCTCAATGGGGAAAAATATTTTTTCACTATAGTAGATGACATGTCCAAAGCAACATGGACATTTTTGATTTGTCATAAGTGGCAAGTGTCAGATATTGTGAGAGATTTTGTCAGAATGGTGAAAACTCAGTTTGGAGTCACACCAAAGAAAATCAGATCTGACAATGGGTCTGAGTTAGTGAATGAATCCTGTAGACTATTATTTGCAGAGTTAGGGATTGTTCACCAAAGATCTATGCCTTATACTCCACAACAAAATGGAGTTGTAGAGAGGAAGCATAGACATTTATTAGAGACTGCTAGAGCATTAAGACTACATGCTAATCTGCCTAAGGAGTTTTGGGGAGAATGCATATTAGCTGCCACATATTTGATTAACAAGATGCCTTTAGCTAGCACAAAGTGGAAGAGTCCTTTTGAGCTCTTGTATGGAAAGAAACCAGGTTATGATGGTCTTCGTGTCATAGGGTGTCTTTGTTTTGTTGGATGCCACAAAAGAGGATTGGATAAGTTTGATCCCAGAGGGAGAAAATGCATGCTCTTGGGTTATCCATCAAATCAAAAAGGATACAAAGTCTATGATTTGAAGACCAAAGAAGTCTTTTATAGTAGAGATGTTATATTCTGTGAGAACAAGTTTCCTTTTGTTCAAACAGAAGACACAATACAAAATGGAGGATCTTTGTTTAGGTCAACTCCTCAGAATGCAGTGGAAGAAGAGGTGAGAATAATTGCAGAACCTTCTTCCACTCCTCAAAGTGTAGCAGAAGAAGGGTTGAGAATAATTGCAGAACCTTCTTCTAATGCTTCACCAAATTTGCAGCAAAATCATCTTGAGCCTGTCATGAGGAGGTCAAGTAGAACACGGCAACAACCAGTTTGGGCTACAGATTATGTTATGTCTGCTAAGTACCAGCCAGATTTATTGCCTGAGTTCTTTGCTTCAATGACACAAGTATTTGCTGTAGTTGAACCAAGCTGTTATAACCGAGCTAAAGGGCATCCAGAGTGGGAAATTGCTATGGAAAAGGAGTTAACAGCTTTGGAGAAAAATGAGACTTGGGAATTAACTTCTTTACCAGCTGGTCATCAAGCTATAGGCTCAAAGTGGGTCTTTAAGGTGAAGTATAAACCAGATGGGAGTATTGAAAGGTATAAAGCTCGATTAGTAGTGAAGGGATATGATCAAAAATTGGGCAAAGATTACAAGCATACGTTCAGTCCAGTGGCAAAGCTGCCTACAGTAAGAATTGTGATTGCAATGGCAGTGGCAAAGGAATGGCCACTTTACCAATTAGATGTAAACAATGCGTTTTTGCATGGTTTTCTTGATGAAGAAATTTATATGACACCGCCAGAAGGGTATGCTAAAGCAGGAAAGGGACAAGTTTGTCGGCTTAAAAGATCTCTTTATGGTTTAAAACAAGCATCAAGACAGTGGAATCAAGAGTTGAGTCAATTCCTGATGCAGCTTGGTTACACTCAGTCCACCAATGACTATTCTCTGTTTGTAAGGTCAGTACATGGTTCATTTACAGCTTTATTCGTCTATGTAGATGATATTTTACTTACTGGGGATGATCATGAAGAAATGGATAGAGTGAAATTGGCTTTACATGAGAAGTTTACCATCAAGGATCTAGGAAAGGCTAGATATTTCCTTAGAATGGAGATTCTCAGGACTGAAAATGGGGCTTATTTAAGTCAGCAAAAATATATTCATGACATCTTGCAAGACACTAAAATGCTAGACTATCATGAGGCTAGTTTTCCTCTCCCTACTGGGTTGCAATTGCATCAGGATGTGGGTGACTTGTTGAGAGAGCCAGAACAGTACAGGAAATTGGTGGGAAGGTTGCTGTATTTAGCTTTAATAAGACCTGATTTGAGCTATGCAGTTCAGCATCTTTCTCAATTCGTTTCAGCTCCTAGAGAACCTCATATGAAAGCAGCAAAACATGTCCTAAAATATCTCAAAGGGAGCATGAATAAAGGGTTGTTTTATCCTATACAAGATGATTGCAAGATTACAGGATTCAGCGATGCAGATTGGGGTGCATGCTTGAGCACAAGAAAGTCTTTAACGGGATGGTGTGTATTCATGGGTCACTCATTGGTGTCATGGAAGACAAAGAAACAAAATACTGTTTCTCGAAGCTCAGCCGAGGCGGAGTATAGGAGCATGGCTGCTACAACCGCAGAGTTGGTTTGGACAAGTTACATTTACAGGGACTTAAAAATGGATGTGGAGATTCCTATTACACTATTTTGTGATAACAAGGCAGCTCAACAAATTGCAGCAAATCCCTGTTTTCATGAGAGAACTAAACATCTAGAGATTGATCTTCATTTTACTAGAGAGAAGGTGCAAAAGGGATTTTTACAGACAGCTTATATACACACAAGTTTGCAATTGGCGGACATAATGACAAAGGCTCTAGGGAAGTCTCAGCATCTTCATCTCAGTGCCAAGTTGGGATTAACACCGATTCCAACTTGAGGAGGGAGTAATGAGAGTGCAATAGGCTTTGTTCTAGAAATATCTCTTTGTATTGTGGTGGTTATTTAGCCACGTGTCTGTCTTCAATATTGGAGTCTTGTATAAAAGCATGAATGATGTCTGTAACTACTGATGAGAACACTTTTCTTCTCTCTCAAGTGAATAGAAGTTCTCAACACCAATTCTCAATCCCGATCCCCTTTTCTTTAATTATCTAGAAGGAGAACCCACTCTCCAGCCCTTCCATGGCACTAATGACTTTGTTAAATACCTGGTTTGGGAGTGGAAAATGGAACGATTCTTCAATTATTATGAATGTATGGTCGAGCAAGAATTGACTTTTGCCAGTAGCTGCTTTGAAGGATATGCATATGATTGGTGGGCTGAATATGAAGCAGATTGTGCTTACTTTGGGTACCCGTCTATCGGCATGTGGGAGGATCTAAAAACTGTCCTTAGAAGTTCCTTTGTTCCCCAAGATTATAAGTTACGCCTTGAAGCCAAAATAGAGTTGTGTAGGCAACGCAATCGATCTCCTCTTGCCTACTACGAAGAGCTTTCAAAACTTATGTTCTTTTCAAACCACCTCCACGATGAAGAGTATAGACTATCTAAATTCGTTAGTGGTTTGAGCTCTGACCTTCGCTCATATGTTGAGAAGCATAAGCTTGGATTTAGAATGCCCTTTATCATATGTCATGCAAAACGTTAACAAGGAGTACGAGTATCAACAACGGAACATTCCCAACCGTTTGGCTATACGAGAAAGAGGCCCCTACCTGGAACAAGTGTACGATTACATGCAAGTAATCCATCAACATAGAAGGGTTCAACCCACAACTCAAGCTTCACGTGTTGATTTTTCAAGGCCGGTTGAGCTGAAATCCGCCACACTACCAATACCTATACATCGGTGGAATTCTTGTGGCGCAGGCATACGACTCAAGCGAGCGAAGAACGGCGCCGGACCAATCAAGCGAAGCAACGAACTAGACGAAGAGCTTCCACCATACAATTTTCGCCCCAATTCGAGATTTGTAAGTTCAATTGAATTTTCATTTCTAATTTCCACGTATTAGGGTTCTAATTTTGAATATTTTTGAATTTGAGGTTATAAAATTGGGAAAACGTAAACTTAGTAGAGATTGGTGATTGGTGATTGGTGATACATAATGTCGATTCATACTTCAATTTCATGTATTAAGACAATTTGGGCAGGGGCATGCTATTATTTGATCGAGTCCATGATTGTCTGTAGTTCATGTTCCTTTGACAACTACATACGTGCATAGTACAGACATATTCAAAGGCTGATTGTTCGTATTTATACATTTTGTATTTCATGCTACATGTCTAATTACTAGTACTCTGCTTTGCAACTGCATGTTAAATTACCAGTGTATATTTTTAGAAATCAGCCATTGAAGATACATACGACCAACCCTCTTCCTTTGTTTTTGCTTCTTCATGTTTGACTGTTCTATTTTTTTTGTTTTTTAAATTTTCTTATTTGTTACTTAAATTTTAAACAGAAAATAAGTTGTTTTGGATGAAAAATTCGTTTAAAGGGGATTTTCGTTACGAAAAAGGTAAACTAAAGAGGTACCAAAAGAATACATTTATTCATGAGACATCGAATGGAATTGTTGAGACTAGAGGAGTACCAAATGGAATTTTCCTAAAATTATCAAAATGGGTCTCACAAAACAAAATAAAAAAGCATACAATCCATAATCCAAACAAAAAAAAAAAATTAAACATAGATTATTATTTTTTTATTTTTACTGATTTTATGGGTCGATCCGTAACCCTTAAATGTAAATTATATGACCCATGATCCAACCTGTAAATTAAAGGTCGGGCATCTGACCCATAACTTACGAGTCGGGTCGGTCCGGGGGCGACCCAAACCATTGGACAACCCTTACTACAACCCAAACTCCCCATTAATATTCACAAATAGCCTCATTATCCATTTTCGTCCTTTTTTTTCATATGACAAAAAACATATGACTAAGATTACCATATATTATGCCCAAATATATATATTTCTTTATGAAAAAGATTAAAGAGATAGATCGAGCCTAAGAAAACAAAAGCGTACAATCTCAACAAACCGTTTAATTATATTTGAGAGATATATACGATTTAATATCCCAATGTTGATACAACATAATATATATGATTATTATAATCTATCATTCATAAAATGTATCTTTAGTTCTTACAATAATGGTGGTTTATATATATTAGAGCATGTTTATCGGTGTGCTTTTTAGAAGAGATGCTTGGATGTTATTAATTTTATATTCAAAAGTGGGAAAAAGAGTGGAGAAGCGATGCTTGGAAATTAAAATCAAGCATTGATCCTTGGTTGATTTTTCGTGGGGTCCCAGATAATAGCTGCTGCTTTTTTGCCCAAATTGATTTCAAAACGTAGTGTTTCAACCACAAGGGGAACAGTTTTGTGCGTTCAAAGAAGAGAAGCCAAAGGGGAAGTTTCAAGCTAGCGCCACGTGTCGCCCTTTGATTGGACAACGTGTGGTGTTTATTTAGGTAAAATATGTAATTTTCGACTTCTTATAGTTAAAAAAAATTACCATAATTCTAGATTTTTTTTCTCTATCTATATACATCCATATTGACTATATTTTACATGTTTTATAAAATTTTGGATAATTTGGATATATTTACCTCCAAAAATAGTCAAATATATATTGTGTAGTTTCTTTCGGTTATAAAGATGAAGATTTAATTGTCTTCGCCCAAAAAAGATGAAGATTTAGTTCTCTCAAAAAAAAGATGGAGATTTAAGATAGAAAGATATGGTTAGTTATATCATTTATAATACAAATAAAAAATATAAAATCTGCCAACTAAAAAGAAATTAGACCTCGATCAACTCAGTTTGCCGGCCCTAGACTCTTCCGATCTATACACCTGAGCCTCTCTCTCCTGGGTGGGGGTTTTGGGCGGTATGGATACCCCAGGCGAATGTTCTTCCCCGGCCGCCACGCCGACGACCACTCTCGTCCTCGGAAAATTGAGAGAGTTAAGCATTAAGGTGAAGGAATCCCAAAACTCAATCTTAATTATCCTCTTCTCGGGAGGGGGGCATATACAAAGGCTAATGAGAGCGGATCAATGTTTTTACTAATAATATATTTAGTTGATTGGGTAAGTAAAACAAACTTACAAGTGAACACGTCTCGGAGAATGAATAGAGCAATTCCCCCTTCCTTCCAACAGAAGGGGAGAATATAAAGTCATGAAAGCCCGATTTATTAATAATCGAATCACTCGGTTTTACCATTGTTTTGGTTTCAGCTAGGCATAAGAAATCAATTTTATTAAGTTTTCATAAGAAGACAATTTTACTCCAGAAATTAGCCCACCTAATCTCCCTCACGTTCTAATAGGACAGTCATAATAAAATTTTTTGAGGGTACCATTCATAGAATTGTATAAGTTTGTTTTTGCATTTGATCAGAAATCCCAGGCAGGGAATATGAAGAGTATATGACTATATGTACAAAATTGTAAAATTGCTTGTAAAGGTGTTAAAGTAGCAATGAGCTTAAAAAATATACAATACTTGTGCACTGCCAACAATAGCAGGGAGGCTGAGACTGTTGACAACAACCAACATTATTTATAAGGGAGAGTAAACAGTTTTGACTCATTACACGAACGTGTGAGTGTACAAAGTGGATTTTTATAGGCACAAATTAAGTATCTGAAATTTGGACGATACTGTGATCTGCATAACGAAGGTTGAAGCCAATTGATCTTAGGTGGCAGAATTAAGCTAACAAGCATATAAAATAGCATATTTGTGAAATGGTTTAGACCTGAGTAAGCAGAATTTGTGATGCAGTAACTGTATTTAAGCATAAGACGAAGATGAAAAGTCCTGTAACAAAAGAACAAGTATGAACCTGTAAAAAAACTCAATTGTAGAAGAAATTGGTAAAAGTTCAGTGACTATGTTAACAAGAACAGAAAAGGGACCTTACTGCAACAACATTCGGGAAAAGTAGGGATAGTAAAGGGAACACTAGCAATATGTAGAGGAGCTAGGTAATAGTTAATTTCTGCAAAACAAATACACTATCGAAAGTGTTTATAGCAAGTAATATATACATGATTACTATAATCTATCATTCGATCATAAAATCTATCTTTAGTTTTTACAATAAGGGTTTATATATATTAAGGGCCTAGATGAAGATTTTTTTTTTCGGTTATAAAGATGAAGATTTGTATTTGTCTTCGACCAAAAAAGATGAAGATTTAATTGTCTCAAAAAAACGACGAAGATTTAAGATAGAAAGATATGGGCTCAAAAAGATAGAAAGATATGGTTAGATATAAAAATACAAATAAAAATATAAAATCTGCCAACTAAAAACAAATTAGAGCTCGATCAACTCAGTTTGCCCTAGACTCCTGAACCTTTCTCTCCTGGGTGGGGGTTTCGGGGCGGTATGGAAACCCACGGCGAATGTTCTTCCCAGGCTGCCACGCCGCCGGCCACCATCGTCCACGGAAAATACGAACTGGGCCGCGTTCTGGGCCGGGGAAGCTTCGCCAAAGTGTACCATGGGCGGTGCCTGAAGGACGACTCCTCGGTAGCCGTCAAGATCATCGACAAGTCCAAAATGGAGGCCTCGCTGGCCCCCCGGATCATCCGCGAGATCGCGGCCATGCGCCGCCTGAACCACCCGAACGTCATCCGCATCCACGAGGTCCTGGCCACGAAGACCAAGATCTACATGGTGATGGAACTGGCCGGCGGCGGCGACCTCTTCGGCAAGCTCTCCCGCCGCCCCGACGGCCGCCTCCCGGAGCGGATGGCCTCCCGCTACTTCCACCAGATCGTGACCGCCCTCATCTTCTGCCACCGCCACGGCGTCGCCCACCGCGACATCAAGCCCCAGAACATCCTCCTGGCCGACAACGGCGACGTCAAGATCTCCGACTTCGGGCTCGCCGCCCTCGGCTCCCACGGCCAGCTCCTCCTCCGGACGGCCTGCGGCACCCCCGGCTTCGCCGCCCCGGAGGTCATCTGGCGCCGCGGCGGCCCCTACGACGGCCCCAAGGCCGACGCCTGGTCCTGCGGCGTCATACTCTACGTCATGCTCGTCGGGTCACTCCCCTTCCACGACCGCGCCTTGTACATGATGAGCAACCGGCGCCGGCCCGTTTACTACCCTTCTCACCTGACCAAGCCCGCTAGGGCATTGATCTCCCAGCTCCTCAACCCGGACCCGGATGCCCGGCTCACCATGGGCGAGATCACCAACAGTTCGTGGTTCAATGCCGCCCATATCGGGCCCAGGAGCATGTCTCTAGGCGATATGGTATCACGCAACGAGAACATGAACCACAACCTCAATCTCCAAAGGGTTGTGAGTATGAACGCGTTTGACATAATCGGGATGAACCCGGCCCTTGACATTTCTGGTTTGTTAGACGACGGGGTTGGCAAGAAGAAGAGGCGGCGGTTTATATCGAAGTGTCCCACGGATGAGGTGGCGGCACGTGTGGAGGAGGTGGGTGGCAACCTGGGGTACGACGTCGAGAAGGGCAGGGGTGGGAAGATTTGGCTTGGCAAGGGCAAGTTGTTGCTTGTGATTGAGTTCTTAGAGATGGGGCCGGATTTGCTGGTGGAGATCAAGGTGGTGCACGGCAGCGGATGCCCTCTGTGTGGCAGTTATGAGGCGGCTGGTGCTGGTTGCGGTGGTGCTTTCATTGAGGAGAGTCATTGGGGAGATATTAAGTCTGGCTTGGGAGATGTGGTTTCTTCTTGGCATGTATTGTAGGAGGAGCTTTAGAGATCGCTGGCTATATTCAACATACATGTTTTTACTTTTGCTAGGCATTCAGATTTTATCATTTTTGATCGAATAACAACTTGCATATATATGAAAAGTGTTCAGGTTTTAGAGTTGTGATTGACAGAATCTGGTTTTTGTAGGATGTTGCTTTTATCATGGTTTTGTACTTTCCAACTTGCATATATATAATCTGGTTTTGTTCCAAGATGTTTATCGATGTGAATTGTAAAAATGGAACCATATTTCAAAGACAAATTATACGACATGAATGATGAAAATGTTAATACCATCGATCAGTATAAGAACATCACAAGTAATCAGGCAGCCAGAAACTATGTTGCCAGATCCCTCTTGACCACCTTAACACAATTCTTTGGTGTGCTAGCGCTAATCGAGCTTCAAATGAGCTCCCAAAGCAAGTATAGGCGCTTATATAGTTGACCCAAGCTACTAGCTACATATGCTTCAGAACCCCTCATCACGATATGGAGAGAGTCAACCAATAAGGGCCGCATCTCCTCTTCAACATTAGAGCCAAAAAATCAAGCTCATGAAATAGGCCCCATGTTGGGTTATAATTCAAATATCCAAAACACATTTTGGGTTAGAAGAGCCCAAAAGAGAGAAGACCCACGTATTAGAAATGTGGAGATTGTTGTGGAGTTTACTAGAACTAGATTATTACCCGTACCCTGTACGGGACACGATTAATAATATTTTTTAATGTATTATTTATTTAATAAAAGAATGCATGATAATATTATTAGGAATTAAATATTGATATCCTATTTTTTTAATCCTAAATCGTTACACTATTTTATCGATCCAAAATCGCGATTTGATTGGAAGAATAAATTTATATGATATGACTTAAATAAAAATCATAAATAAAATACTATCATTCTATTCAAGATATATTTGATTAATTAATAAATTCATATGTGATATGATATGGAATCCCAATTGAAATATTTTATGAACATATAAAAATTCATAATTAATAAGATTTTTATTTGATGATAGAATATAGAAAAATAGATTTTTATCAATAATAATATTTTTTAAATAAAATGAATATTTTATTAGATCTAATAAAATTAATAATTAACTTAATAATAGTATATTTATAGATCAATACAGTTTATAAATGAACATTATAACACAAATCTAGTTTAGTATTTTTTTTAGATATTTCTCAAATATATTTTTAGATATTTTTACTTAAATTATAAATTTATGGGATAAAAAAGATTGATAAAAAATTTATGGCAAATATATATATATATATGATTAAAAAAGAAATGTCTAAGCAAAATAGTTGCAAAAGATAGATATTAGGTGGAAAAAAATAAAAATTAGAAAAAAGAAGAAGACTTAATAAAATATCAAAAAAGGCTTAATTATCACACCATATACGATAAAACCTCTCCTCTTTGCAAGATAGATATCTTCAAAAAATTTGAAATCAAAAGATAGATATTATCAAATTTGATGATAGGTATTCTCGTTACAAAAATTATCAAAAAAGATAGATATTTGGTTTATAAGATAGATATTAGTTGTGAAAGATAGATATTATGGGATAAAAAAGACTTTAAATTTTTTTTTTTGAAATTAAATTTGTTAATACGTGGTGGGGCCAGAATTAACGTGGAGGCTCGAAATTCTCCGGCTTTAATATATAGTATAGATAAGTGAGAGTATTTGGCAATTAGTAGAAAATCAAGGAAAATTCTAGAAAATAGGAGAAAGTTAGAACTAGAATTTTCTAAGCCAATATCTACTTTGAAAGTTGTAATGTTTAGTTCTAGAATATTCCTATAACATGTATAAATAGGGGTAAGTGTGATCATTTTAGGGCATCGATCAAAGAGTAGTCGATCAAGTGTGTTGTGTGTGTGTGTGAGAGCTAGAGTGAAGTGTCCACATAATAAAGAGTCTCGAATCACCCGTAAAATTCGTCTTGTACATTTCCACTGTATAATACAAAGTCACTTTTGTAATATTGTGTCTTTGTCTCGGTTTGGGTCGGGGGGGTGTACAAGAGTCTTTGGAGGGGTCGATTTCCCAACACCCCATCAGCCCGAGACGTTAATTTGAATTGTCATCCTAGCTCATCGGTTGAGCACTTGAGATGAATTTGCACTTTCCTAGTCTCTCATGACCGGTTCATGAACAAACAAATCCTTATTAACCTGGTTCGTTCCCAAATTAGAGCTCTACCAAGTTCATATTGCACGAGGTGAAAGCATATATATGAGAATTATTATTGCAACAGTTAATCGTTGTTATGATCAAGCTGCTCTAGAAATTACCATAGCATCTGTTTCCTTCAACCTCGTCAGAAATCAAATGCTAGGTTCGTTATCAAACTCATCCTCTGCCAAACAAAGTTAAAATTAAGAAAAGGTGCTAGGCAATCATAGGCGGAACTACATTGGGGCCGGTAGGGGCCATAGCCCCCCCAATCCAAATGTTTTTTACCTTATATTGTTCCTCTCTTTCGGGGCTTCGATTTGATATATTATATGTCTTAATCCGATATCTAAACAAAAAGTTATGAATACTTGAAGATTGAACATTTGTAAACCAATTTTAAGTCATTTTCTTAGTATAAGTTATAAATTTAATATGTTTAACTAAAATACTTGGCCCCCTCAATACAGTCGGCCCCCTCAATACTTCTATCCTGGTTCCGCCCCTGCAATAAGGATCTTTTATTGTCACGGAGGAAAAAAAAACTGTTTAAAATCAAACATATCAAAACCTTTTTCTTTTTTTATTAGAAAACGATAAATTAAATTCAAAGAATTAGTTTTGCCCATTACGGGCTACAAGACAAGATCCTCATTAAAGAGGTGCAAAATAGCATTAGGAATAGTAAAATGCAAAGTGAAATCAGAATTGTAATCTATAGCTAAGTTGGCCCAATCAAGATCATCTACAACTCTTCCTACAACTCTCCATGCTCCACTTAATTATTTAATACCACAAATTGATGTTAATTTTTTTTCAAAAATTATATACACATTCTAAATGATAAGTCTTGTATATTTTTACATTATAATTATTAAAATATCATTATTAGTATTTTTCTAAGTGCAATATAGTAAAAAAAATCATATTTTTGGATTAAAAAAATAGTGACTAAAAATTTACCCCAAAAAATTTGATAACTATAAGAGAATAATCATCTATAATATTAATATATATTTTTAAATTTTTTTAGTCAACTTATTTTTATAAAAACAATTAAGTGGAGTATAGAGGGTTGTAGAGAAGGTTGTAGAAGATCCTTACTGAAGTTGGCCAGCCCATCGGCTGGTTTATTGGCTTGGCGGCGAACATGGGACAGCTTGAGTGGTCTTGGATGGCTAGCCATCATCTCACGGCAGAATTGGATAAGGTAGAAATCCCGATGGGGCATAGTGGTCGTTGCCGTTAGGAGGCTGCAGGCTGTAAGAGAATCAGTGCACAAGAAAGCAGGGGAATTGGCATGCTCAGCAAGGAAGGACAGGCCATGGCGGATGGCTAGTAACTCGTCCGTAGCGCATCGCATTCCCCACATGTGAAAGAGAAGGCCAATATGAACTGGCCGTGATCATCTCGTAGGATGCACGCGAAGCAGCGTCGACATTCAACATACACCATCCCGATGGATGAGGTTTCCAGGTATGAGGACCTAGGACGGGGCCTGCAGCTTCACCAGGCTGCTTCAAACCTTTTTCTACCAACTATACTCACGTTAGCACTCGTCTCCCCAAATAAAATTTTCTTTTGGTCGAAGTCTCCCCGAATAAAATACAGCTACAACAAATTGACTTAAGTTATTTTATTTCTTGAGAAGGGTGCTTAATATCAAATAATTGAACTATATAAGCTTCAAACCAACGTCTTATGTGTGTCAATATCTCCCTTGTGCACAAAGCTTGCATTACCCTAACTAACACATTTTCCAACAAAACGGCTAGAGATCGGATCAAAAAAAACGGTTAGAGATGTAGTAACATAAATAAAACAAGTAATATCTACATTTGAATATATGACACGTTGTATAGTCTTCTAGATTAGAAGACTAATATCTGATGGGCCAAACACGGAAACGAATGTCGGTCACATCTAAAATCGGACAACTACGTACAAGAGTTATTTTTTGGATCGGGAAGGATTAGGTTTGTCACGCACAAACATTACTTCTGACCTCCATGGGGTTCGAAAAAGTGACCTCGGGGTATTACCCTAAAGATTTACCTGTTAAACAAGATGCATGAAGGTTACCTATAAGAGGTTGTAATCCCGCCAAACGCTACTTAAAATGTATATTTATTTTCTTTTTATTTTCAATAGTGTTGTCCATTTATAGCTAGAGTATGAAAATTTACCAACTTTTAGCAATGTCCATAACTCAGAATTAATCCAAAAGCCTAAATCTTTTAATGTTAAATTTCTTCTTATCTATTTATAAAAAAGTTGTCAATTATTAATTCTTACAACATTATAAGGAAAATTTTAAATACAAATTAAGCCGAATCTTTGAATATTGGATTCAATTTATTTCTTTAATAAAAGCAAATTTGTGGTTTTTTTACATTTTCTATTAACTTATGATAAACTTTAGCAATTTATCAAATGATGAAACACTGTAATTGTTTACTTTTATATTTAAATTTATGATAGTCGTTATTAATACATCATGTCTTATATATATTATTCGAGTTAAATGAACTTCAAAAAATATCACTCCTCTTAGAAGAAAAGAAGTTCATACAATCAAACTTATATTAAATTTTCCATATCAGTATTTAATTATAAAAAAGTAAATTTAAATCTTATATTTCTAAGTGATATAATAGTCCAGCATAATGTTGATTATCCAAAACATAAATCCTACAGGTTACATAAACACGTGGCATATGTAAATTGTAGATCTGACCCACCTGGATATGCTTCTGCCTTAGTTTGAAAAAATTAATATTAGTCCCGTGTCTTGAAATCACGAATTTGATTTAATTAAAAATTCAGTTTAAATTTCATATAAATTTATTCAAAATAATAGTTTGATGTAAATCTTATATTCTTATATTCTTTTTATTTTTTATGGGATTTATGTTAATGATATAATATTTTTGCTATAATAGTTTTTTTTAATCGAACAACAAATGTGCAAGATTGTAATATTTGTATAAGGATTGAATACTCCTATAGGATTTATTTTAATATTTATGGATTATAATTTGAATTATATATTTAATTGGAGTTGACATAGGTTTCTCTATATTATTATTTTAATATTTAATTTAGTATATAATAAGATTAATTATTTATATATTTAAGGAAAACTTATATATACAATTTCAATGATATATGTATTCTTTCATATTTTATATACATGTGGGATCTACCATTAAAACTAACTCATTAAATTGTCCAATATTAAGTTGACATATGTTTTGATAATTATTATTTTTAACCCCAATTTTAATATTTTTAATATATATAGTTATGATGATAAATGTCACCTATAGTATTTATCCATTACAGCTTAGCATATAACTAGATTTCTTGGAATCGTCAATTCTACACCCTATTGAATTGACGAAATCCAAGCTCAAATAACTTTATTTTTTCTTGGCAAACCGTAAGTTCGAATGCCAGCAACAACGAACAAGTCCGAATTAACACGATATATGTACGTGTGACAACTATCTATGATAAGGATGCACGACCCATTCTCGATGCACCTCACGTATATTATAACCAGATTGAAGTTAGTATAACAAATATATTCCGGTCATAACCGTCTAACGGGCACAAAGGACATGGGTCCCGCCACCAATATCACCGGCGGGGAACCCGGCGCCACGATCCTTGGCAAGTACACGCTGGACCGCGTCCTGGGCCAGGGAGCCTTTGCCAAGGTCTACCTCGCCCGCTGCCTACTCACCGGCGCCGACGTGGCGATCAAAGTCACCGACAAACTAAACACCAACGTGGCGTTGGCCCCCCTCGTCCTCCGCGAAGTAACGGTGATGCACCGCATCAAGAACCACCCCAATATCCTCCGCATCCACGAGCTCCTGGCCACCAAGACCAAAATCTACCTCGTCATGGACCTGGCCGACGGCGGTGACCTCCACGCCTTCCTGGGCCGCCTCCCTGGCCACCGCCTCAAGCTCAGGCCCGCCCTCGGAGCCTTCCACCAGCTGGTCTCCGCCCTCCACTTCTGCCACCGCCACGGGGTCTCCCACCGCGACCTCAAGCCCCATAACATCCTCCTCGACCTCCAAGGGAACCTCAAGCTCTCCGACTTTGGACTCTCCGCCATCTTCGGTGAAGGGTCGTCGTCTTCCAGCATCGGACAACTCCTCCAGTCCGCGTGTGGGACGCTTGTATTCATGGCTCCGGAGGTTATGGTTGGCGGTGGCTACTCAGGCCCCAAAGCCGACGCTTGGTCGTGCGGAGTCATTCTCTACATGATGCTCTCCGGAGATTTGCCGTTCGCTCATAATCAAGACATAACCGCGATGTATAAGAAGATGCGAGGTCGTGAATTCGGGTTCCCGAATCACTTCACCAAACCCGTCAAGGGTTTGATTTATCGGCTGTTGGATCCTAATCCGCGTACCCGGTTGTCCATTGGGGAGATTGTTACAGATTCGTGGTTCAGGAATAGTCAATCGAATGTGCCATTAGAGGAAATGATTGCCATTAATGAGGGGAGATTCAAGTGGGGTTCGTCAGCCAACGCATTTGATATAATCGGGTTGGGTTTGTCTAGGATGGCTGACGATGTGGTTGGGAGGAAGAGGAAGCGGTTTATGGTGAAAGAGGGTGTTGGGGCGGTGGTGGAGAGGGTGTCGAATGTGGGCGAGAGGCTCAAGTATGAGGTGATGCAGAAATGTGGGATGATATGGTTGAAGAGAGCGGGGTTACTAGTGATGGTGGAGGTTTTGGAGGTGGTGGCGGAGTTGTCAATGGTGGAAGTGGTGGTGGTCGAGGGCTGTCATTGTGTTTATTGTGGCGGTGACGATAGTGTTGGTGGTGGTGAGATTTGTGGTGGTATAGAGGATGTTCTACGTGTTTGCCTATCCTAGTTAACTCATAGGCCGGTGAAAATCTTTCGGAGGAAATATTAGTTGTTGTTTTGTGGGTGGATGTCGTGTCGACATACAAATTATATATCATGCATGTAGGCACTTTTTGTTCTTGTATATAGTCAAGAAAATAACCTCTTAACACTGGAATGCATATATCTACACTGAATCTTTAATGGCTTGCTCTCCGCTAAATGTAAGAGCTACTCTGTCAAAAAAAATGTAAGAGCTACGCCCCCTCACTGTGATCATGCCCTCATTATGCATTGCAAGAAATTAATAAGTGACTACGACGGTGAACTCAACATCTTGCAAATTATAAAATAGACTAGACTTATGTCCATACTGCTAGATTTGGAAGATTGCAAAGTAACCGCTTGACTAATTTTTGTTTTTGAATTTATTGCGTGAGTATCCGGGGCTACTAGCACCCGACGAATCCCACCCTAGTCGCGTTTTTTGGGTCATACGATTGCGTCCCTCAACTCACTCCCTTCAGGTGGACCTTATGTTCCAGATCGAGTGTTAGCTCATTCTCTGAAAGGGGACTTGAAGGTCATAAAGGATTGTGACCCCAGGAGCGTACGTTATTCCAGTTACTCGGATACCCCCAGGGGTGTTTATGCAGTCCCGTGCTCCGTGGGAATCGAGCCGGTGACCTATGGGTTCTACCCATGCTTTTACCAGTTTTTCCCAAGGGAGCATGGGTCGTTTGACTAAATTAAACAAAGTTAGAAAATTAACTAGCATAATTGCCTATGTTGGCTTGCACGAACTATATTTAAAATTTACATGATTATTCAATACACTATCATTTAAGGAAGTTCAATATATATTCTAAGTTTGGATATATCTTTAGTATTCTAATTAATCATATTTAAGTGGTGAAAAGTATATTTTTAATAAATAATATATAAGTTTAAAACATAGCATTCAACTATAAATCTTTAATGAAGAAAAGAAAAACTAATTAACATATTAATTAAGAAATAAAATATTTTGACTATTTAATAAGAATAGCTTTTGACCAATATATAACTATCAAAATGTTTTCTTACCTAATTATTATTTTAATTCGTATATTATAGATAAGATTTGCACTTAGCTACAAAAAATATATATATTCGTACAAAATAAAATATTTGCCTAATTGGAAGAAAATTGCATTTACCTATTTGGTAGGAAATTTGTTTCATTTGGACAAATATATATATATATGAGACATGAATAAATAGATATGGTGCATGTGGTGTACTAAAAAATAAATAGATATGTAACATGGAGTAATAATAGACCGACATAGACGTCTTAAAATCTAGATGACGAAATATGCGAACGATATGTACAAAAATACTACATGGTGCAACCCTGTGGTTCTTAATCTTATTAATAGACTTGTGTTTATGATTAATTGTTTGTAATCAATAAAAAAGTAAATATATTCCGGGTGTGAAAAACTTAGTTTTTTTGTGGACGAGGGAAAAAGGTTGTTGGAGTTTAAGGAGGGTGGGGGGTTTTTGGCGGGGAGCGGGGGATGGATAAGGTTCCAGTTTAACGGCTCTCAACAAATTCCAAATTAAAGAGAGCTTGGTGGGTGAATGTGGAGGATAGCGCGCAATGGCTTGTTCTTCGACCACGCCGCTGCCCACTACGGCTCTCTGTCGCTCCAATTCCGCAGTTCCCAACCTCATTTCCAAGTCTGCCCTGAAACTCGCCGGCGGCAATGTCGGCGGTGCACAAGTTCGGACCAGATCTCGGACTAGGCTCTACGGCGCTGGCTTCGCCGAGGTCGAACCCGATCTCAACGAAGACCCCACCGATCGCTGGGCAACCAACAGCATTAGTGACGTATGTCCCCATTTCGATCTCCTCTATCTATTATTGTATTGCTGACCAGATTGGACAAGATTCAGTCTCTCAATTGAATGACTGACTATCTTTCTAATTGTGTGATGCTGTAAAGCAAGATTTCGACTATGGAATCTATGACGGACACCACACGTTTTATGAAGGCCAACCTAAAGGTAGAGATCCATCTGTGTCATATACATATATATGGTGATAAATATTGAGTGTCATTTTAAGGCCGTGTTTCTGTATGGTTACTTGCAATTAGGAACTGTTCTGGAAACACTGGCAGAAGAGTACAATTCCATGGGGCCTCCTACTGGGTTTCAAGGTTTCACATGAACTTGATGTCAGATGAATTCGATGGATCAGTCTTGTATTTGGGTAGCTTACTCTGGGGGTTTGTGCTATGTTTGTCTGGCAGGGCTGATGTCCTGGCTATTCCTACCAGTTGTTGCTGCAGGGATGTATTTCCATGCTCCGGTATGGCTCAGTTTACACAGCTAGCCCACATAGCTCTAGATATATGTATGCCTATATATATGAACTGGTTTTTGATGCAGGGGGAGTACTTGTTCATCGGAGCCGGCTTGTTTACCATCATATTTTGCGTCATCGAGATGGACAAGCCTGACCAACCTCACAACTTCGAGCCCCAGATATACAACATGGAGAGGGGTGCTCGCGACAAGCTCATTTCCGACTACAACACCATGGACATCTGGGATTTCAATGAGAAATATGGGGATCTCTGGGATTTTACTGTGAAGAAGGATGACATCACTAAAAGATGATCATTTCAAGGACTCTTTTGTTTGCATGGCCTGATCTTAACTGAATGCCATGCATCAATCGACTGTTTTCTTTCCAATTATGTAAATGAATAAAGTGGTATAATTAATAAAGTGTTTTGTATGAAAAGTTTTCGTGATTTTCTTCATTGATTGTGAATGAATATATACAAGAGTTGCTCATGAAGCCCAAGCTAGGGTTTCCATAAGCCTAAGTCTTCAACAAGATTGACATTTGACACTTTGGTGGAGTTATTGATCCTTGCAACGTTAGTCCCTTTGATGCTACCTTTGCCCTTGGTCCCAAAGGAGACAGTCTCTCCATAGGTGTTTGCTTGATAGAGGTGGATGGATCTTGCTTCCAGTCATATGAATTGAAGCTCCACTATCGATGATCCATGGGCAGCTCCTCACCTTTACCTACAAAGAAACGCTAGTGCTTTGCGACCCAAACAAGGTGTCCCTTACTTGGTTCCTTACAATAAAACACTTCCTTTTGAGGCAAATAGTCAAGGAAGTTCACATCATTTGAGAATCTAGCATGCATTTTCACGGAATTCTTAGTATTATAACACGAGTTAGCATGCTGCCTAGCATATGACTTGCCGATCCTAGGCTTATCAGATTTCTTCTTTTCATTCCAGGCTGCTCTGCTTTGTTGGACATCGTTCTCAAGTTTAGAGCATTCAAATTGGCAATGTCCATGTTTCCCGCAATGCCAGCATGTTTTATAGTACTCACCAAGATAATATTTTGGGTGTGGCCTTTGAGTCATATTCTTTTGCATTTATTCTGGGTTGACGACTTTTGGATCGTTACCCTTAGTAATTTTAACATACATCTTATGACTTTTGGTGTTTGTGTAGTAGTCCTTATCTCTAGATCTACCACTCTCTAGAACCTGTATTCTTTCTTCCAAATTCTTGTTCTTTTGTTTTTCAAGTTGTAATTTAGAGGGTTTACATGCTTGGAAGTGACTAGGCAAAGAGTCCTTAAAACCACTTGCGGATGAGTCAAAGCAAAGTCTCATTCTAGCATGAACAAACAAAATCGGTTGTTCGCCTTTAGAGAGGGACGTTTGTTTTGTTTCACATTTTCCTTAAGTTTCTCGTTCTCAGGTTTTAGGCATGCAATTTCCTATTTTAAAAAATCATTCAGACTACTTGAGGACTTTAGCTTAGGGGATCATATAGAACAATTTTCACACTCTTTTTTTACATTAACTTCTGGCTCTTCATCCAAACAATCTATCTTTTCACGTTGCTCAATGTTATAATGCAAGACTCTAGACATAAGTTTAATCAAATCAGGCTTAGAATAGTTAGCAAGGGACTCTAAGATGGTTTCGTTTGTTACCTCTTCCTTGGCGTCCTTTGCATCGTCCCCAATGGGCATCAAACAGTTGTTTGGGGTGCTGTATGCTTCGGGATCTTCTTCGAGGTCGTTCAAAGTAGCTATGTATGCCTTTTATTTTCCTTTGAAGGTTGAACTGCACCTAGAGTTGCAGTTCTTAGCAAAGTGCTCCTTCTTATTGCACTTGAAATAGGTTACATCCCTCATTTCTTGTTTAGAAACTTTGTTGGAACTCTTGTCCTTTGAAAATGAAGAGAAGTTCTTTTTGTTCAACATTCATTCTTGTACACTGTTCAACCCTAATGAGGACCAAATCATCGTCCTCTTCACCTTCGTCCTCTGAAGTAGAGACTTCAAGTTTAGCGCTCTCTTTCTCTAGAGACGCCCCAATCTTAACTTTGTCCTTCTCCTTCTGTCTTCATAAGCCTTCAACTTCCCAAAGATCTCAGTCATGGGAAGGTTCTTGCTGGTGGGGTTCTCTTTGAAGGACGTTCGATCAAAGTTCCATTCACCAGTTAGTCCATCTATGACTTGTTGGATTTTCATCCTTTTGGTGATCTCTTCATCAGTGAATCCTAGCTGATGGACTTTGTTGCATAGGTCCTCAAAGCGGAAGGCATAGTCGTTGATTGACTCGCCTATCTCCATCTTGAAGAAGAGGAATTCTCTCTTATCAGTCATTTGGTAGTCCTCTTTCATCTTTATAGTTCCCACATGGAATTTCTCTACAGCTTCCCACATGTCTTTTGCACAAGTGAGATTACCAACCTTGGTAGCATCCCTTTTGTACATGGCATTTTGAAGAAGGACGATGACTTTGGCATTTTTTTCCATGAGTTTGAACTCTTCTGGTCCTCACACCTTTTCGTTGTTGACCTTGTCAGTTGAGACCTTGAAGTCACCATCTCTTATGACTTGCAACACTGCTAGTCCTGACTTCTGAGCCAATTGGACATTCTTGATTTCCATCGGTCATAGTTTTCATCTACTAAGCGCAGAGGCTTGTTGTTGTTGTTACCGACTAGTTCCATATCCATCATTTATACATGCATACTACTAAGAATCAAAAGCCTGCTCTGATACCAATTGTTGGACCATTAGTAGTTAAAGACTAAAGACGCACTTAGGGAATGTGTTCTTATGCAGCGGAATAATAAGGCAGATATAAAGAGCAGAATATAGACAAGTAAGAACGGGTTCAGGATTTATATATAGAGGAACCCCACTTATACTAACTAGTCTATATGGGTACACCTCTACCTCCGTAGAGGATTTGGAATGACGTCCCTATAGAATGAGTCCTTACAGCTATTACAAGGCGAATTTTACTCTTATCTAATCTATAAGCTTCCATCCCTATAGACTACTAATGCAAATCCTCTTAACCCTAACAAATAGCCTAATAGTCAAAGTAAGATATAGGAAAATCAAACCTCACGTGTTCCACAATCCCTTAGGAAACAATTCACTCGTTGTCACTTGTTACAAACTGTTTTATGGTTTGATTTGAACTTCATCTTTGGTTGAACACTCTCTATCACTCTTGTTCTTGAGTTGGTCTTCGTGTTCTTGAAGGCTCTTGAGAGTGTGTGGAAGAAGTCACCTCACAATAAATACAAAGGGTTGTATTTATAGTGGGTGGTTGAGGTTCCTATCCTAGGACGCAAATGCCCTTCTGGCGTCCTTAGAGACAGGATCAGAGATGTCGATTTCTCCATGTTGTGCAACATTGTCTTCATCCGAATGTCAGCTCCTTCATTGTTGGGGAGCTTCCACGTGTTGTCTTGGGATGATGTGGAAAGCGATGTCCTATCTTCAAGCCGATTTGTTTTCAGAGATCTGAATCTTCTGAGGACTGCAACCGTCTATGATGTCATCTTTGTCGGGCAGCTTTATTTGAATTTGAACATGACGTTTTTCCTATTCGATAAGGACAACTTCCTTATCTCGTAGAAACTCATTTTTGGTCTTCTTGACATGAAGTTCTTGGCCTCCCTAATCCATATGGATGGCTTCTCACTTGGTATCCTTTCCTTGATAATCATCCATAGAAAAATTCATAAGATATACACTTGGACTACTTATTAGAAAACACTGAATTTGTCACTATGAAAACTAGAGACGGAGATGGTTGATTCGATAAGAATGACTAACGTCCCTAATACTATCCCAACATTTTACCCTTTTTCATGATTACATAGTCTTAGTAAAATAAGCACGGATTAAAGTAAACTCATTCAAGCGAATCCACGGTCAATCTGAACCCGCAGTGAATCGATCCGTTTGAGAAGTCAGTAGTTGTCCAAGAATGCGAGAACGTTTTGCATCTGAGGATTCTGAGGGTTGTCCCGAGGTGAGCAGTGAACGTTTCGCCCTTTGTCAGTGAGTGACAACGAAAAAGCTCCACCGATCTTAAATCGCAAAAGTAAAACTACGCACCCCATCCATCCATGGTGGAGTTTCTCGGCCCTTTCTCATTAGGGTTTTCAGATGCGCACCCCATCCATCTGAACTGAGAATCGAAATGGACTTCGTGGAATTGGAAGCGATCGAGGGGCTGCGGTGGACCTGGAACTCATGGCCAATCACTCCCCCGAAGTCCTACTCGCTCGAGGTCCCGCTCTCGATCATGTGCACGCCATTGATGGACACCCCGGACATCCCGATCCTGCCCTACGACCCCATCGTGTGCCTCAAATGCGGCGCCGTTTTGAACCCCTACGCCCGCGTCGACTACCAGTCCAAGATCTGGCTCTGCCCCTTCTGCTCCAACCGCAACCTCTTCCCCAAGTCCCACTTCGCCATCGGCGAGAACAATCTCCCCGCCGAGCTCTTCCCCACCCACAGCGCCGTCGAGTACCGCCCGCCCCGCTCCCTCCCGGGCCCGCCTCCCGTATCGGCTCCCATCCGGGCAGCTTCGTCCTCGTCCCTTGTCTCCCTGTCTAGCGCCGGCTCCTTGAGTTCGATGGCGGAGGGCAAGGCTGGAGGGGTGGGCCCTGCTTTTGTGTTCGTGGTCGATCTCTGTACGCCCGAGGATGAGCTTCGCGCCCTTAAGAACGAGCTCTTGCTCGTCGTTTCCCGGCTGCCGGAGAATGCCTTGGTCGGGCTTGTCACTTTCGATTCCATGGTTAGGGTTCATGATCTTGGGTTTCAAGAATGCGAGAGGGTTGTGCTGTTTCGAGGCGATCGCCAGCTCAGTTCGAATCAGGTACGTGCAAAATATGAAGCCACCTATTATAGATCATGCTGAACCTCCATGCTTTGCTTTGTTAGATGTTAATCTCTCATTTGAATTCAAGGAATCTGCTTTTAATGGCAAACTGGCATGAATGATCTGATAGGCATCTGACAATGTCCCATTTTATAAAACTGTGTATATAAAAGGAGGTTAAGTGCATTCTCCCACCTACTAAGGGATGATCAATGTGCGTTCATCAAAATGTTTATTATAGAAGCGAAAATGAATGGTTGCAGCATTCACTATTCTTGTAAAAGGATTATATCTTGCACAACACTGGCCAGTTCCGTAGTTAGTCTTTTGCTGTAATTAGCTTGATTGATGTCATTTTTATGCGAGTTTTCATGTTCCATTTCTGTTTTGCACTGTTATCAGATCCAGCAGTTTCTTGGTCTTCGTGGTGTGAAGCAACTCCACCATGGGAGGCCAATTCCCATCCCGAAGCAGGGTTTTCTCATGCCCGTATCAGAATGTGAGTTTAGTATCACAACGATGATTGAGGAAATGCATTCCTCGGGGCAGACAGTTCCTGGTCTTAGGCCTCAAAGGGCCACTGGTTCAGCAGTATCAGTTGCTATTGGAGTTCTAGAGGGATGTTCCCTTAGCACCGGTTCAAGGGTCTTACTCTTCACATCTGGGCCTGCAACTTTAGGCCCTGGAATTGTTGTAGACACAGATCGTAGCCACTCAATAAGAAATCATCACGATCTCATCAATGGGCGTGCACCTTATTATGAAAAATCATGTGGCTTCTACAAGCAGCTCATAGAACATTTATCTGAAGCTTCAATTGTTCTTGATTTGTTTGCGTGTTCTTTGGATCAAGTTGGCGCTGCTGAGCTGAAATCTGTTGTCGAGAGTTCTGGCGGCTTTATGTTGCTAGGAGAAATGTTCGAGTCTGATCAGTTTAAGCAATGTTTACGCCAAATATTTGGTATTGACGAGGACGGGAATGTGAAGATGTGCTTTGATGCGGTAATTGAGATAGTGACAACAAATGATGTTAGAATATGCGGGGCTCTTGGCCCTTGCGTTTCGTTGGGGAAAAAGAACATGTTGGTTAGTGGTAACGAGATTGGTGAGGGTGGGACCTACATGTGGAAATTGAGCACTCTCACCCCGAAAACATGCATTGCATTCCTCTTTCAAGTGGGTGATGATCCGAAAGTCAATCCGGGTTCGGCATTCTTTATTCAGTTCATAACACGGTATCGGTATGGGAATATGGGTATACGTAGAAGAGTGACTACAGTTGCGAGAAGATGGGTGGCAACGAACTCACCTGAAATTGTGGCTGGGTTTGACCAGGAAGCAGCAGCAGCAGTTATGTCTAGACTTGCGATAAACCGAGCAGAGACGCATTATGCTCGAGATGTCATAAGATGGATAGATGATAGCCTGATTAAGTTTGCTGCCAGGTTTGGAGACTATATTCAAGAAGATCCATCATCTTTTCGTTTGTCATCAAGCTTCTCACTTTATCCACAGTTCATGTATTATTTAAGAAGATCACAGTTCATTGATGTTTTCAACAGCTCACCCGATGAGACCGCCTTTTTTCGGTTGATGCTGAACCGTGAGGGAGTGGTCGGTTCTCTCATAATGATCCAACCCACACTTCTTCAATATTCTTTTGACGGGCCTCCAGTTCCTGTTCTTTTAGACATATGCTCAATATCACCTGATGTGATTTTGCTTTTCGATTCCTACTTTTATGTGGTTATTCATTATGGATCCAAGATTGCTCAGTGGAGGAAACTAGGGTACCAGACGCACCCAAATCATGAAAACTTCCAAAGTCTGTTGGATGCCCCAGAGGTTGATGCCGAGCAGCTAGTTGCTGACCGGCTTCCACCGGCCAAACTCATCAAGTGTGACCAACATAGTAGTCAGGCTAGGTTTCTTCTTGCCAAGTTGAATCCTTCTGTGACCCAAAAATCAACTTACAGAGCAGATGGGTCTGAGATAATCTTCACTGATGATGTAAGTTTGCAAGTGTTTTTGGATCACTTGCAGGAGTTAGCAGTGCAGGGTTGATCTTTATGAGGGTTCTTGTACAGGGGCAGGTTTGTGCTTGTTTCCTCACCTTTTCCAGTACCGAGTGCTTTAAGTTTGTTACTGTGAATTGTCATAGAATCTACAGGCTTTTGCTGGATGCTTCAATTGGATATCAGGTTCCGCAATGTGAAAGCGTGGGTGGGGTTCGTCCTATCGTTATGGTTGGTTGTCACTGCGCCTGTGTATCATTGTGATCTATCTGGCCAATTTATAACATGATGAGTACTTACCTTGTAATAAGCCATTATGGAGGTCAGCAAAGATGGGAATCCCATTGCAGGTATGTTTAAGCCATGTTGATGTGTCGTTATGGACCATTGAGCACTTGGATCAAGCAGAGCGGATATACAACTGGTATTGTAGCTTTCCCTGGCTATTGGCTGAATCTGACGTAGCAGGTATATATGAGAGCTGGGAAAGCTGATGTGAAGTTGTGTTCTTCTTATGGTGGGTTGACTGATTGATCAGTAAAGACGGTGGAACGTGGTTTGCATTTTACAGGCTTGCTTTTCGCCTTGGAAGGGGCGTAATTTTGTTAATATTGTTTTTCCGCATCTTTGAAACGCTTTACCGATTTGACAAACCAAATCAAAAGATGTGTTTTATAATTCTTGTTTCATTTTGAATTGTTCGATTCATGTTTTGGATCATGTCAACATGTATATTCAGTTAAGGAGGCAGAGCATCAGCTTTTACTGGGGGAGCTATGGTTACTCTTTTGGTGATTATGGAGTTTGGCCAGTATTAATTTTCCTGCACGAAACCCACGACCAAACAACGGAAGAGATTTGATCTTTTGCTTACGGCCTAGGTTAGTAGCAGATTTTCCTCAAAAAAAAAAAAAAAAAGGTTAGTAGCAGATTGGGGATTTCATTTAACACAGAAGATAGAAAGTTCAACAGGGGAGAGTGAGTCTTGCTTAGATTGGTTTGTTAATACTATTATTATTACAAGCGTTATATATGTTTGCAATGTTTGTACCATCGATCTCAATCTAGTGCTGATATCGTTGCCCCTTTTTGACATGCTTCACGGTGGAAAGAACTGGTAGTGTATATACTCGTGACTTCAAAACATAATTCTCTTAATTTTTGATATATACTCGTGCCTCCCCTTACATCACCGAGACCACCGCTAAGAGCTTCACCGGAGCATGCCGAGCCAAGCACTGTCGATACAAGCTGCAGCGGGCCATCGTCGGACCTCCTCCATTGCCGATTTGCTGTCGGAGCTTGTGCACAGTCGGGAGGGGGCGAGAAGGTGAATGCAAGAGGAAGTCGACGTGAAAGTATGAAACTCAAGGTGGGCTGATAAATATGAACTCGCTATTAAAAAGCCCATTAGTTGAAAAGCCATTATTTAAAATTAAGAAGGAGAAATGAATTTTATAAGGAGCTCATGAGTAGTTTTGATAGATTAAAGGAGTATGATTAAGAATTTGTTTGTCTTAACCATGAAAAAATATATAAATTGCATAAATGAAATTTTATAAGAGTTATTTGAAAAATATTATTAGTATGACCGGTCAAATCATGTGCTTAAGAAATTGGAATTATCCCAATTATAAAATTAATAATAGAAATAAAATGGAATAAAATAAAAACAAAAGAGAGAAGAAATGAGGAGTTAATTTATGGACCTTTGGATTATAATTTCATCAAAGGAGAAATAATTTACTTGAGCTTTACAAATTATTATAAAGAAAAATGATAATTTGAAGAATATTGGTGATTTCATGAAAAAATCTAATATCGTTTCTATCCTTTTAATAACTTTAAGACTTAGGGTTACAAATTATTAAAGTACAATAATTTATGTTATCCCTACAAATTATTATATGAATGATTTGAGAAGTTCTTAGGATAAGAAATAAATTAAATATCAATTTATTTTATTATCGTCTTGATTCTCGTGCCTCGAATTAGGTCAAGCTTCTAAAAGAGCTCATTCACGTCTTCGTAAAGACCAACTCTCGAAAATCGAAGGCAAGTGGATGGTGGTCTCTTCTTACTCGATATTTGTGAATTCCATTTCCTCTGTTATCATGATCATCTTGTTAGGAACGTCTTTTTTTTTTTTGGTCGAAGGAGAGGCGGCACTCTCCGGCTCTTCGAGGGAGCGTTTTATTAATAAGAAAAATAAAGGGGGCTAAGTAGTCATCACGCGGGGGATAGCCCGACCCCTTACATCATTATTCAGCAATAAAGAAATCCCCTCAGGAGGGGCACCCAGAACATGCAAACCTAACTTGTTAGGAACGTCTTGTTTGCATAAAATATACTAGTATTATTATTGCTTAGAAATAATGACCTTGTTGTTCATATCATCGTTATTATTATTATTATCATTTCATACTGTACTAGTACTTGGATTTAGGACCGATTGACTACGGCCTTGCGTGTTTAAATGTCTCGTTTGAGACTTTTCTATGGACTAGAATAGTGATTAGTGGTGGGAGCTCATCTCTGTCAACACCTCTCGAAATGATTGTATTAGGATGTACTTATACCCTAATACTGGGTCCTGACTCTGCCCGTTCTATCGCTCAAAGGGGTGATAGCACCCAAGCTAGGTGCTCTATTATGTGGCTATGGGTTCTTCCAAGGGTCGCCACATCTAAAATGCAATAATTGAATTGTTGGAATGAATATTCCTCCTTGGTGTGGCTCTTGACTCTTATGAGTTGCCACATCCGAAAATCGTTAAAATAAAATGTACTGATACTTTACTAAGAGCAGATAAGTCGATGTATTTTTTTACTAAACCTTGATGTGAATTAATAAATTTCCCAACAAAAACTTAATTATCTTTCATTCCTAAGAATCACCTTCTCGTGGTTTTCTATTCTCAAAAGAAAGCTCGTTATTCATCTCCCTTTGGATTCGTTCCTTTTATTATCGTCTGAGTTGTATTCGAATAATTCTCGTTCTCTAAATTATATCATACTCTCACATCAAAAGAGCCCGAGTTGTCGTGCATCGCTCAATTTTCTTTTTGGACTTTTGATGCCGAGATACAAAGCCTATTTAAGAACCTAGTCACATTCTACCACTTGCTTAGTCTCGCGTTAGAGTAATACCACTTTCTTTTCTTCCCGACATTGGTCGACTAGTATTTCTTGTCTCTTATGAAAATTTCATGTAGCAAAGAAAAGGTCGCTAAGGAGTAAAGCCGAAGACTAGAAGATTGGAGGAAGATTTTTCAAGACTATTTTAATATTTGGGACAATATGGGTCCCAAACGTTGATCAATAATAATATTTTTGGATCGATTGGCATTATATTTTCGCTGCTTTCTATTTTATGATATTGTTTGAACGATTTTACTTCATGTTGTATATGATTTCTTAAGTGTATTAAACTATGAACCATTTTGTTGTAATATAAGTCAATGTCGTCTTTTTAAAGATTGTATAATGTTACATATAGCCTCGGGTGACTTTGGATGGTAAAAGCGAGTTCACTAGCGGTAACACCGATGGTTTCAAAATAGGGTTGTTTCATTAATTTTATTATTAATAATAAAATGATTATTTTCCAACCACGGTGTATAATCATAAAGTGCATAAACAAATATACAATAACTTGAGTATCCAATTTTGATATTAAATAAGAAATTACAATTTTTAAAATAAGTTAAATGATACAAATTGAATACAAAAGAAAAGAATATTGTTAGTTTGTACCATTAAATAGTCTTTTAACCAAAGATTAAGGATTTATATTTAATTTATATCCCAAACATAAATTTTATTGAATTATTACTTAACAAATTTTCAAAAGTATTATTATTATTTTTATATAAGAATATTTACTCTCATTATCCTCCTTACGGCTGAATTATATTATGTTGTGTCATTTAGTCCCAACCAATTTTTCTTCTTCTTCTTTTCTTGATTTTAAGTAAATAATAACACACAATATATATTATAACAAAAAAAAAATCAAAATTAACTAATTTGTTTTCCAAAAAATCCAAGAAAGGGTATATTGCACACTTTTCAAAACCTCGGAGAAGAAAAAATTCGAGGGTAGTATACGGAATTTCCCCCCTTATTTTTATGGTCTTACAAATGAGATGACCCATTGAGAAATACATATGATCAAAGAAGGGTTTTTAAACGGTCTAGACTAGTACATAGAAACAAGTAGTGATAAATAGGGCCAATACAATTGATTTAAGGGTGACTGAATTTGGCATCCTACCCTTATCCTTTCTTAGGAAAAGAGCAGCATATAAGGGCATGTTCAAGGCCACTAGAGCCCCGCATAGCAAAACTTGCAAGCCCAATGTCCTAACTATGTCCTCGCCCATTGCAAATCTCTTGGCTGTAACCACAAGACATAGGAGATTCAATAGGGCATGTGTGGCTAAGATGGTGAACATAGGAGAGGAAACACCAAACTCCATCCTCTCTTGGATGTACCTTTCGGTAACATCTTCATCGGCCACTTTGGCTGTTATGACAAAGCCCATGTTGGATAACCCAACCAACTTGAGATTCGAATCGACAAAGGCAAAGAGGTAAGAGGAGACGCGTTTGTAGAGCCATATCCTTTGCTCGTTCCACCACCCAAGGACGGTGCCATGTGCCTGTAGGAACTCTACTAGACTATAGCCGTAGCTCACGATTATGATATACGCAAAGGGGATGAACCAAGGACTTGATACCTATCCAAAACAACCAAGGATATATATAAAGCCGAGCCTTAATTAGCTTACAAATGAAGTACGTGTACAATAAGTAGAGTTATGGAATACCTGAGGGAACAAGGGAATGCGACTTAAGAGGAACAAGGAAGGGATGGTGGAGTAGAACAGAGTAGGCAACGAGTTGCAAGCCCAACAACAATAGTAAAGATAACCCATTTGAAGAGGAAGGCTTATCTTGCCACGTCCAAACCAAAGGGGACAATACTTTGAGAGGAATATCTGGAGGTCACCCTCACTCCACCTCTTGTGTTGAACCAATGTCTCGCTTAATGAGGTGGGGGCGATGCCCAAGAACCCGGGCCTTCTCGGGTTGTAATTCACTGACTTCCACCCTCGACACTGGATTGATAGTCCTGTTATTACGTCTTCAACCGGGCACCCATACTTGAGCCCCACCTCTTTGCCCCATTCACTGTTTAGCTCATATGTGACACTAGCTAGATCTTTGGCATTGCTTTCCAACTCGTTTGTATTAGCCATGTCGTCCTTGTCCAAGTCTCCATCTCGCCTTTTCAAGTTTCTCCATGGAAGAGAATCCTTGTGCTCGTATTTTCTCCCACAAAGTACATCCCTCAGGTGGAAACAACCACTTCCTACATACAAAGGGCCTCCAACGCCGTCTAGCCCGTGGAAGTCTACCTTCATTGACGTTATAAGTACATTCACGTACCCACCAATTAAGTGACCATACCATACAACATACGTTAAAACCCCTGTGTATATATACAGCTTACCTCCCTTATGATGCAAAGAGAAGACCCGTAAAGGTCATTTTTGGTCATGTTGGCGAAGGCTTGAGGGAACTGGACGTAGCCAATGTCATGGCTTTGCTTTTCATCCATGAAGAAGCAGAGGGCGTCACGTATAGATTGTGAGTCGTTGGAGTACATGTCGCAATCAACATTCAGAATTATTGGTCCATTGCTTATCTTCGATGATACCCTTATCTACAAATGTATGTACACATTTAATTTATATATGCCGACCAAATGTATATTAATCAATCAATCAATTAATATCTATTACTCCTTACCAGGGAATTCATGGCACCGGCTTTGAAGTTGTGAAAGTGTTGCGGCCTCTTCTCTCGCGCCATGTAAACAAGGTTGGGCATACATTTGCCTTCAACATCTTTGGCATTCGAGCTCCTCCCATTAATCAGAATCTAATCAATCAATTAGTTAGTACACATAAACACTGACACTGACACACATTCATTCATATATGGACCAAAATATACAGGGCATATATATACCTGAACAATGGGTTGATGGTCGCGTTTAGAAGTATAATCAGAGCCCCACTCCGAAAAGCCTTTGTGTTGGCACCTTATCTCCTCCGGAACCCTTCCTAGTTTTGTCGAATTCTCTATACGCTTTGCCATCTCCTCGTAACGTTTCTGTACACACACACACACGTACGTACATTGATTTGGAAAGAGGTAGAATGAGCAATTCAAGGAGGTCACTAGGTAGCCAACAAGTCAACAACAACAGCGTTGACCCAATATATAGTGCTCTACTGCAACAAAACCTTGATGAATACCTTGATGGAGGTGAAAGCAGGAGGCGATGAAGGGAGGTGTGAAGCGAAGTAGGCGGCAGGGGAAGCGGGGTCCACCTTGAAGGTGCGGCAGTAGGGCAGCCAGTGGGGAGCGAAGTGGGACGCCTCCCAGAGGGCGAAGAAGGTGAGGTCGGAGCCTCCGTCGTCCGACAGGTAGACGCTCAGCTGCTGGGTCGGGTAGTCGTAGGCCATCACCGACAGCACCGTGTTCACCACCATCAACGGTGGCTCTATCGCTGCATCTGCTGTGCACACAAATACGTCCACCCCTGCCAATTCTTTCTCGTATCTGCCCAATATATATATATTCCTTTCCATCTTAAACATATTTTTTGGTGAGTTCCATCTTAAACATAATTAATGCTGGGTATATATTGATGCATGTTCCTTTTATAGGAGTTATTAATGGTAAACTTGTAGTATGTGGTAACTGACGAGTACAACAAATTTATGTAATTTGGTTTGGACCAGCTAGCTAGCTTGACTAAATAGTATATATATATAGATATATGGTACGTGAGACTTGTCCTAGCCTTTTGGATCACGTACCCAAGTGTAACGGCAAAAACGTAGTTTATATGCAGTGGTTAACCCAATTTGTTTGATCTTGGTAATATTATATTGTTCTTCTATTTTCTTGTTCTTTGAAGTAGAATTATTTAAATAATAAAATAATGTTACAATACACTTGTCAAATGCTAGTTGAAAGACCAACTTTTTTTTTTGGCTATCATGGTGACCAGTCACCAATTTTTCCTCCCCTTTTCTCTTCATTTATTATTTTTTATGCCTTTTCTCTCGATGACCAAAATTTGGCCTACAGATAATTGTATGTACTGAGTAGCTGGTGGGATAAATAAATAGCTTATATATCCAATTAAGCACAATCGCTTTCCAAGTTAAAAGGATTGGCATAGGTTTAATATTTATATTCAGCCTAGCTAAATCATCCCTTTTAACGTCGTTCACACAAACATATGTAATCAGTAGATGCACAAATTAAATATTCCTAAATGGAGAGTGGCGCCTGACTTGCTACTTGAAAAGAGTAGGAAGTAGTAATGGACTGGACTACTGGAGGGTGACTGTAACATACAGTGGTATATAATAAAGAAAAATGCAGTACAACAAGTATATAGAAATAAAATAAAGGAAATGAATTAACCTTTGGGAAAGGGTGTCCTTGAAGGTGGAGCGACGAACCGGATTCCAACGGACAGACTGGGACAGGATCCAGTACACCCCGAACCACATCTCCGCCAAAAGCATGCCCACCCACCCCCATGATCTCACCGTCCATCCGCCAACACCGTCGTCAGGAAGATGATGATGATGATGATGATGGGTTGCTCGGTAAATCAGAACCGTTGATATGCTTAGAAGAAGGGAGGCCGCGAGGCTTTTGTTGAGTGTGCTGCTCGCCGGCCTCGTCTCGAACAGCGGGGAGTACAAGGCATCTCTCACCATGTCTATGAGTCTTATCAGAGTCTACGCTCTCTTCAACTTACCTCGTCTCAATTATATACACCCACTCCTTTTACCATATTTAATTTATAATACAAGTCCGGTCAATTCCGGTGGCCTGCCATGTATTTAATACGCATCTACTCCCCAAAAATATCAATATCAAAGATAAAATGGAATTTGGTTCAGTCACGTCCGTCTACTAAATATCATATGGTTTCGACCAAATAAATAGATAAATATCATGTGGTACAACATATCAGAAACCTAAAAACTGCAAACGTATTTGTAACTAGCTAGTACCTTAAAAAACGTGGTAACTAATGTGTTGACCGTAGAGGAAGGAATGGATGACAATTAGTTAGAGAACGTGGAATGTAGGAAACGGCTCGTTTTATTCTATACATCTATAAATAGAGAAATGGAATGGCTCAAAGGGGCATCTTGTAATGAATATGTGATCTCTAAATCGAATCACAAGTCTTTTCTTAATCAAATTCAAGTCTTTTCTCGTCATGAATATGTGATCTCTAAATCGAATCACAAGTCTTTTCGTAATCAAATTCATGTTTTTTAGCTTCGTTGGACTTCTTGGATTGTGTTGAGACTTCACCTTGACAATAGCCCTACTCTTCAGTGGAAGAGGTGCGGGTTGAACTTTTTCCTCTTGAAATAATTACATTGACGCTTGAGTGTCATCCATCCAGTGTGGGAACCAAGAGGCGGAAGCACCCGTTGTGCAGCCCCACTGGGATTTTATATTATTTTAATAAGATTATTAATATAGTAATATATTATTTTCTCCACCTTAAAACAATTGTCCAAATAGCATTTGTATTTGTATATATATTAAGAAAAGATTTTTTTTCTATATTAATTATATTATTATAGAGTTCATTATTAGTGTAAAGAAACATGGAAAAAATATATGATTAAGATATAGTTAATTATTTGGGGTATAAATGGAAATTGATGGAAGAAATGTGAAATTAACAAGTATTGTGCAACAAGAAAAATATGGTTATATAAACACCTATTTCGAAACCGATGAAGTATTAAAAACACATATATAAACAAACACCATCATACACTATAATTGAAACGAAGTTAGGCCGTAAAAAAAAGATGGTGAAACATACGTTTAGTGGGAAATATTAAATATTAGCTAATTTTTAAAAAATAGATGGATTTTTTTATAATAATGGATGAAAATGTATACAAAACGACCCTTAATTAATTTTCGTTCAGGGTCTCTAATTTGTTAGAACCGACCGTGTCTGCCTTAGATCTCCCCGCCTCCGTCCGCCAACCGCTGCACTTCAACATGTTCGCCCGTCTCCACGATGGCGCCGCCATCCGACAATCCAAACACGGGCCACCTGTTGTATATAAAATTTATCAATTTTAACTTATACTTGTCAATTTGATCATAATGTTTCTTGAAATCCACTTTACTTTTAATAAAAACTTAGGCTGCGTTCAGTTCAATAAGCAATTACTGATGCTGATCGATTGCTGATGCTGATCGATTGTTGATGCTGATATAAAATGTTGATATCGTTACTGAAATTGAAAGCTGATATTTGAGATAAACAATAGGGTGTTTGGTTGGACGGTTTACTGATATTGTATAAGTTGGATGTGTTTTGACAAATTTTCCCTTAAAACAATTTTAAAACAAAAAAACAAATGAAAAACAAAAAACCTATCCCTCGACAATTTGTGTTTTCACATATTTGGGTCCTCGTCTTGCCGTTCGTGAGTCTCCTCTGCCGCTGGTCGCAGATCTCGTCGTCCATCACCGGCTTCCGCCCGCCGTTCGGGTGAGTTTCGTCCCACCTTCTGTCCTGCCCGTCGTCCATCGCCGTCCATCACTTCTCAGTTTGCAAACTACTCGAAGACCTTCCAGAGCATAAAATGGAACATGATCATAAACTCAACAATTTATAGCACAAAATGGTCGTTCTCAACAAGATAGAAGCAAACAAAAAACAAAAAACAAAAAGGTCGAGAAACAAGACACCACAATCACAAAACTCAGATAACAGATCCAAATCAGAGGAGCCCTTGAATCATAACCAACATAATAACAAGTCCTTGAATCATAACCAAACAGAATTCCAAACTGATTCTGCAAAACCATAAAATCGAATTAACACAGCAAAACCCTAAAAATCGAATCAAGCACATTGAAGGGTTGTACGAATAACCCTAATATTTCTTCTGCAAAACCCCAAAATCGAATTACCACAGCAGCACAACTTGTCTGGTTTGAAGTCGGATATACACATTGAGCATCAACCACAAACAGCCTTGACGGAGAATAACGACGACAGAGAACGACAGAGAGTGGTCGGAGACTAACGACGACAACAACTAAGAACAACCAGATTCTGCAGAATAGAGAAGTACCTGAAAACGCCTTGACGGAGAGTGGCCGGAGGCAAGCGGTTGCAATGGAGAGGAGACGAGCGAAGACCGAGCTACGAGGAGACGGCGATGGGGAGAGAAGACGACCGAAGAAGACGATGAGGGGTATCTGGTTTTTCCTTGTGGGTATGAGGGGAAAATTGAAGATAGGCAATTGCTGATAAAAAGTGCTGAAAACCCATAAGCATGTATCCTGTTGATTTTTTTTTGTTGCTTATAAGTAATAGTGTGCCTATAAGCATTTAAAAATTTTTCCAGCCAAACAGAGAAGTCGAGTGCTTATTTCACAAAATAAGCACTCAAGTGCTTATAAGCACTTTAAAAAGGCTGAAACGAACGCAACCTTAATTCTTTTTCATTTTCTTTACTCGGATTAGGACTAATTTTATACTTATTGATTAAAGGTATTGGGTTTATTCCAAGTTCAAATGATCAATAGATTGATCAAATTTCTAACGATTATACTTACACTAAGCTATTTAGTACCCTCTGGACTAAAATCCTGATTCCGCAACCGGTGGGAACCACCAACTCTACTACGTACCGTGTTCACCTTATGTAATCAATAAAGGATGAATTTTACTCTTTTAACGGGCCTAACCAAGATGAAATAAAAAACACCACTAAATAGATCCTAAAAAAATAACTAAACAAGTAGCATATGACCAATTTTGGATCGATCATGTGCAAATATGATTATAACACATTAACACATAGGCGCACACTAGACCCGTCCAAATGCGGGTTGGCCCGCCTGGCTCGTCCACAAATAAGGCGAGCTTGGACAAGGGTTCAGGCCCTATGGGTCAGGCCCGGTCCGCCCATATATAATCCGGGTTGGGTATGGACTGACTATTTAGCTCATTCGAGCCGTTAGGCCTGGCCCGGCCCGTGATATGTTATAAAAAAATACATTAATAAATATATTTTTTACAGTAATGAATTAACTAGTTCCATCCAAAGTTACAAACCTTAGCCCTTCATTTAATCAAGTCCTGCACTGCCCCTTACTCACTTCTTTCCTTTCTTTTTTCGAACATCACTCTTTTCCTTTCATGCATTTCTCTTCCCGATCTCCCTCTCTAGTCTCTTCTTAGTCTTTTCTCCGTCCTATCAGTACACCGGCTGCCATTCCCGATCTCTCTCTCTTCCCGATTTGTTCGCTGTCCTGCCGGTAAGTTGTTCCCGATCTGTTCTCTCCCCGGTCACCATTCATTAGTTAGTTTCAGTCTTCCAGATTTATAAATTGGTATAAACAAGTTTTAGAATTTTAGCGGGCTAGGTTGTCCATGGGCCAGCCCGGCCCGCAATACCGTGCGGGTTTGAACAACATTTTCAACCCAAGTGTCTGGGCCGGGCCTGGCCCAGCCCACACATATGGGAAAAATAAAGTTTTTTAGCCCAATCCAAGACTATGTTTGGACAGGTCTAGCACACACAAGCACAAGACCTTAACGGGCGTCTTGGCCTTGCACTAGCACTAGCGAGCGCCCGTCTCTTGGAGAGCGAACACTTCCAACCGACGAACTTCAAGTTGGCTTTAGGGGAGGCATGGCGGTCGCTTGTCATGGCCCAATAGGTTATCTGGCTCGCTCGTCGCCTTGTCGGTGGTTTTAGGTGGCTCAGTTGGGGCCGATAAGCTTCTAATGGCTTCTTCTTGAGGTTCTTCACTTAGGCATGAGAAGTCACATTCTTGGAAGCTTAGCTCAACCCTATGCTTGTCATGGCTCGAAGTATTAATGATTGAGTGGTTCGGGCCATTTGCTTGGCTCAACTTCGAGTGATTGGCCTGGTTGAACGCAATTGAAGGGCATCTTCCTCCTCGGTGTCCGACATAGAGGGAAGGGGTGCATCATTCTCCCCCTTGGCTCGAAAGCGTCCCCGCTTCCTCATCATAGAACAGTGGCTTGATGTAATGCTTCAAGTCGGCCACATTGAAAGTAGGCTGCACTCCATACTTGTCGAGAAGATCCAAGTCGTATGCATTATTGTTGATCATGCGAAGTACTTTGAATGGCCCATCACCACGATAATTAAGCTTGGTCTTCAGTGATGAGGGAACCTTTCCTTGCGTAAGTGGAGCCAAACAAGATCACTAGGCTTGAAGATAAGTTGGCGGCGACCCTTTTTGTGTTGCGCCTCATATTGCCTAGCTCACGACTTTAGTTGGGCTCGAGTGTACTCATGCAGGCCGTGCACATGCTAGGCTCTTTGAGCTCATCTACATGTTCTCTATCTCGCAAAGGGCGAGGTATCAAGTCTAATGGTATTAGGGAGTTACGACCATAGACAATCTCAAAGGGGACTTCCTTGTAGCCAAACGATTTGCCCTATTGTAAGAAAACTCAACAAACTATAGTAAGTCTTCCCACCTCCGAGGATTGGTCTTGAGCACAACCCGAAGGAGTGAGCCCAAGGTCCAGTTGGTCATCTTCGTTTGACCATCCGTTTGTGGGTGGTAGGATTATAGGAGGTAGAGAAGAGAAGTTTAGTTCCTAGTTTGCCCCATAGAGTTTTCAAAAAATGAGCAACAAACTTGGTATCCCTATAACTAACAATAGTTTTAGGAATATCATGTAATTTCACAACATTGTCGAAGAAAAAATTGGACACCTCTACGAAATTATTTGTCCCTCAACACGCTATGAAGTGTGCTAGTTTTGAAAATCTATCGAAAATTATATAGATAGAATCCTTACCTCGCTTGGTGAGTGGAAGACACGTGATGAAGTCCATGCTCAAGTTCTCTAATGGGGCCCTCAGTATTGGTAATGGAGTGTACGAACTGTGGGGATTGGACTTCCCTTTGGCATTGTTACATACAACGCAGCCCTTGTAAAACTTGATCTCTTACCATTGATGGCCAAAAGAAGTTCTCTCGGAGATCGGTAAGGGTGTGAAATACTCCAAAATGAGATTAGCCCTCCTGGGCTTCTTGGATAAGCACAATACGGAGAGAACACAAAGGAATACAAAGCTTCCCCCATATATACAGGTAACAACTATTTAAGAAATAATTATCATGTTAACGTCTATTTTTGAGGTTGGAAAGAATAGGAGAAAGGAATTGATCATGCTCATATTCCTCCTGAGAAGCGCCTTTTCTTTAACGTCGATGGCTCGACGTCGTTAAGCTCAACAGTGGTCCTCATCAATATGGAACTGGACCTCCTTATCATTATGTGGTATTGAGAACAGACCTTTAGATGCAATCATGATGCTTGCCGTTTTAATAAATGGACAACCCAACATTAAAACTAGATTGTATCTCCCTTCATGTATCTCCATGACATAGAGATCTGTGGGGAAAATTAAGCGGTCTAACTGCACTAAAACATCTTCCACTATTCCTTTCAAAACCACGTTAGAGTGGTCAACTAGTTCAATAGTAAAATTTGTTTTTTGCAATGGATCTAGACCTAGCTTTTCATACATGCAAAGTGATAAGACATTAATAGAAGCTCCCAAGTTAAGCATAGGACGCTTGATCTTGGTTTCCCCTATAGACACTGGCACAATACAACTTCTAAGATCTCCACACTTCTTTGGCAATTGCTTCTAACGTATAAAACTAGCATTTTTAACATTGGAGATATATTCAGCCTTACACACATTCCCCACTAGAGCTACCTTTTCAACCTTTCCCTTCCATGTTGTTTTCTTTTAATGATGCATAGCTCTTTCAAAAACTTAGCAAACCTAGGAATAATTTTAATCAAGTTAAGGAGAGGAACATTTACCTGACAATTCACAAAGGTTTCGAAGATCTCTCATTAGCATGCTTCCTTGTATCCTTAAGAGCTTCAGGGAAAGGGGTGACAGGCTTGTACGAGCTGAGAGGCTGAAAATATGGTCGTACGTAATCATCATCAATGTATGGGGCCTTATCGCGAGCGCAATCCGCCATCCACGAGCGCGGATCCTCAATTTTGGAACCTCCATCATCGCGTGCGCAGGGTGGGACTTTGTGAGCGTGTTAGTCCAATAGGGGCTCGAGCTGTTCTCTTGGAAGTTCACGACGGGTGCGGTGCAAGGGTCCGCATGCGCGGTCGTCTTCGAACTCAATTCCTGACCTCTCTAGAGAGATTCCACGCACGCATTTTTGGATGGCACGAGCGTGGTTGCTCTCTAGAGAGTTCTCATAACTCTTTGTAACTCCTCCACGAGCGCGCTCCTCAAAGGGCGTGCGCGTTTGCTCTCCATAATCAGCACTGTGTCGAACAACTTCCTTACCTCTCCTTAGCTGCATGGCACTCACGTTCTCCTTGTGATTTATGGCGAGAGATGGCAATTTCCCAGAATCCTTATCCTCGAGACGACCATGCAATGTTGCTATCTGACTCAGTTGAGTCTCTAAGCTCTTAATGGTCGCCTTTGTCTCCTAAATCTCCTTAATGAGACTGTTGAGCATGTACGTACTATCATTGGGAGATTGAGGCTTTATAGGATACTTATTCGGCCTGAATTCCTGTTGTTGTTGGCCTTGGGGAGCAAAGTGTTGTTGTAGTGGTGGAAACTCATGTTGTTGTTGATTCCATCGGAAATTAGGATGATTGGCCCACCTCGGATTATATGTGTTAGAATAGGGATCATTTTGGGGTCTGATGGGCCCTAATTCCCTACAACGTTCACAACAGCCACCGTCTCTTGCATCGTAGGGCACGCGTATGCAGGTTGGCTTGCATCATTACAAATTTCGCAAGCTCTCACATGTTGAGCTCCCTTGCCCGCCAATAACTGCTTCATCGTACTTTAAAACTCCTTTACTTTAGCATAAAGGGAATCATTCACAGCATTAACGAACCGCGCGTTGGACCGTTTTCTTTGCTTTCTTGCTTGCTCTGCCATAACCTCAATTTTCAAGGCTTGTCTTGGAGTCAGGTTCTCATAGCTTCCACCACAAGAAGCATTCATCATGCGCTTATCAACATCACATAAACCCTCAATGATGTAGCAAATGAGATCTTTTCCAAGGTACCCATGGTATGGACAGCTTGTAATGAGCCTTTTGTAGAGCTCATAATACTCATAAAGATTCTCATCATCTCCTTGCTCCAAGTTGCTTAGCGCTCATAATACTCAGACATGGATGAAGGTTTTATTCAACAAAGCAATCTAAAAATTAGTAGTATTACCATTCCACAATAACCAAACTCATGCTAAAAAAACCCCAAGCCTCCATCTTATAGTTTTGAGAGATACCAAGTTGGTCACAAACCTGAATCACCCAATCACCAAAGATTTTTGGGACAAAAATCACCTCATTTATGTGTTGTTTCGGTTGAGCTAATAGCGGATTGCTCATCTAAACCCCCTTTTTTGCATGCCCCTTGAACATCCCAATATATGCAATTCATAGGGAAATGAAGGGAAGAAGGAAACAACCAACTACTTAAATCCGTGAAGACTTTTTCTCGTGCATATGAGACTCGATGTGTATCATTAAGACACCATCACTTATCATTCAAATCGACATAGTGGGTTCTATTACCAAAGTAAATCAGGTGAGACATGTCCTTGAATCTTTTTCATTGGATTTCCATCCAAATTCGAATGATTTTGAGTACTATCAATCTCCATCTCTTAGTTTTCTCTCTTCTTCATTGAGGCTACACTAGATGAAAGGTTGTTATCCAATACTTGCCTTAGGGACATAGTGGGAATGCTATAATGAGTAATTAGGGCATTTTGATTTTGGATCCAGCTTGGAACATGTTATTTGTATTAATTTGTACTTGGGTGAATTTAGGGCTACTTAGAACACTTGATCAGTAGGCACAATTTCCGTTTAGCCCAAAAAGCCCGGCCCGGCCAGCCCGCGGGCCAGACGGGCCATGGGCTGGGCCCGGACCAGAGTTTTCCAGCCCAGCCCGGCCGGGCTGGTCAACGGGCCAAGAGCCCGGCCCAGCCCGACCCAGCCCAACCCGGCCCGGCCCAGCCCGGTGCATATTAGTTTTATTTTTTGTAAAAATAAAATTAATATGCACCCTATTAATTATATATGTGTAAAAATAAAATTATTTGCACCCTATAAATTATATTTGTGCAAAAATAAAATTAATATGCATCTTAATTATTTAAAATTTGATAAGTAATTATTAAAAATAAACTATCGGCCCGGCCCAGCCCGGTATGTGTGGGCCAGCCCGCTCCCAGCCCGCCCGGGCCTATGTGGACCAGCCCGGGGTTCGGCCCGGCCCAGCCCGGTGATTTGCCGGGCCGGGCCTGGGCCATAGTTTCTTGGCCCAGCCCGGTGGCAGCCCGGCCCAGCCCGGCCCGGTTCCATGACTAGAAGTGAGTGACCAACTTGTGAATCAGATTGTTGACCGAGAGAGGTTTGTTGTCGATGACGATAATGTCATCAATATAGACAAGGAGGTAGACCGTGATGTCATCATGTTGATAGATAAAGAGTGATGCATCGGAGCCAAATTTGCGAAACCCTAGTACATGTCTATTAAATAATAAGAAGATGTAAAACTATCCTAACTTATTAAAGATAAAATATCTTCATACGACTAAGATAGCATCAATGATACTAGGGTTAATAAGTAGTGTCTAAACCACTCTTATCAAGTTGAATATGAAAAACAATACTAAGTTGTACATCTTTGTCTAGAGTCTAGACTTGACTTTCTTGTCTTCAACTAAGATTGAAGTCTTTGGATTAATATTAAAGACGAATAAAATCAATCGAGAAATTACTAATATGCCCATTCCTTAAGGAAAGGATGATTATATTAGTATTCTTTTGAGGGAAGAGCTTCATCCTTGATAACCCGTCGGAATTTACTCCTAATGCTTTTTTTTGGTAAATAATGAGGGTCTATCCCACTTATTTAATTAATAATAACGAGATTACATATTGTCGCTCATCCATTTATCGATTTCCATGAAGGAAATCAGCCCTTCGGGAGGGATATCAAAAACAACTAAACTCTCAACAATGTCCTCTCCGATTCTAGACATCCAGTCAGCAGACTGGTTCACATTTCTAGCAATATGACTAATTCTAACATTCCAAGAAGTAGAAAACACAAGCTCTCTGCATTTGGAAATGATCTCCCAGAAGTTGTTAGGATTTGGATTCTCAGTAGCAACGGCCTTGATCAATTCAAGAGCATCCAGTTCAATAAGCAGGTTGGTAATCCCCATTGTCTTTGCCAGATTAAGACCATGAAACAGCCCCAGCGCCTCGGCAAGAAAAGCCGAGTCTCCATTAGCCTTCTCCGTGAACCCTTTGAGAAAGTCACCAGCCGAGTCGCGAATCAGTCCACCAGCTTGAACAAAATCAGTGCCTTGGGTATAAGACCAATCTGAGTTGAGTTTGAACCAGCCCATGGGTGGTCGCTGCCAGTAGGAGAGTTCCGGTTACAAGTTCATAGGTCATCAAATCAATCAAAATAGAGTAATAGCAAATTACTAGAAAATTCAAGTAGCCAGAAACCAACATCAATTTCAATATATGTACTATAAATCCAAGAACGTTTTCAAAAATATTTTAAAAATACCGACCCAAGGTCCCAAAATAGTTCGTTTCGGTTCGATTTTAAGCCAAATGAACCAAAATTTTCTGGATATATAAAGAGTGATGAAATGTAACAACTATCAAATAAGGAGTGGTTCAATGTAACATCCAAGTATGTAATACCGTAATATTGGATTATGTGTCCGAGAAAAAAATAGAAAACAAGGTTTGAAGATTAAAATCTTGCGATCCCCCGGATAAACCATGCCATAACAACATCATGCAAACGAGTCAAATATCAATATATATTATAAAAGCCGACCGTTTTCGAGCCACCACGTTGATTCTGGCCCCACTTTATATATTGATTTTAATATTTTCTTATTCAACTGAGATGGATAATACTAACTTTATATCTTTTATTTTCCTTAATTATCTAATCTTTAATTTTATCTTTAAAAAGTCATACTATCTATCTTTAATTTTATTTCTGTAAATAATTTTATCTCAAATAGATAATAACAACTTTATTTATTTATTTTCCTTAATTATCCAATCTCTAATTTTATCTTTAAAATCATAGTATCTATCTTTAATTTCATTTCTGTAAATAATTTTATCTCAAATAGATAATAACAACTTTATTTATTTTATTTTCCTTAATTTTCAAATCTTTAACTTTTAACTTTAAAGCCATACATGATTTAGGTCGTACATCATTCAAGAACTTTAGGTTCAACTTAAAAAAAAACAGCGTACGACTATCTCTTAAAATAGATGATTTTACCCATAATCTTCAATATTATATTAAGATATACGGCATGGCATGGGATAATTTTAGTCTCCCTGTTCTTGAGTTACTAGATTACTGTCCGTACTCTATACGGAACACGATCGATAATAATTTTTTGATGTATTATTCAATTTATAAAGGAATGAGTAATAGTCAATCAATATCAATATCTCTATACTATATATTAAAGCCGATGAATTTCGAATCTCCACATTAATTTTGGCTCCACCACTTATTTGATAAAAAAAATTAGTAGTGAAAAGTTTTTCTTATGAATTATTTAAGATCCATATTTTATATTTTAATAATATTTATCTTTCTAACCTAATATCTATCTTTTTTGTATACAAGATTCACAAGATTTTGAAGTCATACATATATTGTACGATTTTTACCTTCCTAATAATATTTTAATAATATTACGGACTCAATTAAACTTATCATTGATTGTACGGGGGTCCAAAAACTTAACTTAGCAATAATTAATATTCTATCTATCTTAAATCCAAAAGGATAAAAAATGTAAGTGTTGATCGGTTAGGAGTCGTAATATATCTTTAAATAATTCGTGATTTGATAATGATCATAAAAATGTATAATACTGTATATTAATTCGAATTATATATAATCGTACTATTACGATGTATTTTATTCGTAAGTGGAATTATATATGTACAAAATTAAATAATATAATGTATTCAAAATAATATTAATATTTAAGACATAGTCGTACATTGTACGACAGGTTAAGCTAGTTATATTTATAGTACATATGGTAAGACGACCAATTACAGATAATTAAGTAGATGCCATGCATATATTGACGAGTCTTGAAACCACGTATCATCGGCTATATATTCAAGGCACTTTTCTTTGACCCTTCTTCCACTAGACACAAGGCGCGAGAGCGAGAGATTAAAAAAAAGAAGAGCGAGCCAGGGGTTTCATTGCGTGGTGTCTTTGCACTGCAACTCCAGGATGAATCCAAAGGGATCGCATTGATCCCAATTTATTTCATTTTTCATGTCCCCAAAAATCAAAAACATCACTTTTGACCTAAATTTTCATCAAAATGTACATGTGCATTCAAGAGAAGTGTAGGTGGGTAATTTGCCGCCATAATTAAGGATAATATTTCCGCCAGCCATGTAAGCATATCTAATAAATATCTTTATTAGCCTATTAAATCCTGGTAGTTATCCGGAAGTTGAAAGATTCTATCTTATTTAAGAAGATAGAGTTATTGATTGGGCTCCAAAGAAGAAACCCTAGCCCTCTCTCTCCACTATAAATACAAGGTTTGGCCATGTAGAAAGGATATACAACAACTACCCTAGAGGGGCTGATGATTGCCTGTCTCAGCCCTACCCTGCGCCTCTCTCTACTGTTTACCCTCGCGAATACTCTACTGACTTAGGCATCGGAGGTGGATTGGGGGGTCCCCGCCCCCTTTGTCCATTGTTTTGCAGGTCTAGGTCATTGAAGGAGGCTTGGAGAAGAAGGTCATTGAAGAAGGAATTGAGACTTGTACACCGACATATTTCGTGTACTAACAAGAAGTATTCATTTTAGCATCTCATTATACGTCTGCATAATTTTTGGATCATGCTATCCCTTTGGATTTCTCCTTCAGTTGCTCTTCGCCCTCCATTGATCGAGATCTTTAAAGTCTTGTTCGATTCATCAAACAAGCACGCTGGCTGGCTGCCTAGCCTAGCCTACGAATTTTCGACTCACTCGATCAAGCTAGCGATGCCCATGATCTTCGACTTCGTATGCTGCTGCTGCTCCGCATATATCCTGCAGGCTAGCTACATGAGCTAAATACTTCAAATACTGGCTTCAAATAAGCTTTCTATCTTGTATATGTTCATTTACCGGCGTGTGTGGTCTTATGATGAGCTTTTTACATTCAGTTTGGTACAGATCTGAAACCTCACATTACAGTCTTTGAACAAGATCGCAAGAAGCCGATTTCGAATTCCAACAGTGGATTATACAGGTGATCCTTATCGGCGTGTGTGGTCTTATGATGAGCTTTCTTTGAATCATTGTTAACATTTGAGATTGGCGTGTATGGAACCCATAATTAACCAACTTTATATTCTTTTCGAGTTCTGTAATTTATTTGTCTACAGTGCCTTCCAACTAATTGATATGATTGTTTTTTTTTTTGTTTGCATACTCTGATTGATGAGGCCAAAAGCAGGCTGATTGCATGCCCTTCCTATTTTTCATTCAACAACATGATGTTAGTTTTACTACACACCCATTAAGTCCTCAAAGCTTGGATTGGTGGTGCCGTGGTGGGGAAGGTAATTTTACAAGTATTTACGAATTTACGTATGAGAGGATGGTGCAACTCAGATCCTAGTATCTTCTTGATTTCAAGAGTGCTTCAGTTGGACTCTTGCGAATCCAGTTATGTGGTGCTAGTACTCAGTCTAGTTAAACAACACAGTGCATCAACACATGACAATCGGTTCTCCAGCCAACGAGTACATTAAGCCAACTGAATTCCTATGCTATTACAAATGCAGTGCAGCAGCAGCAGTTTTATAGTTAGAGATGCAATCTATGCAAGTACAGAAACACCTACAAAAGAAGTCTATATATGTTCAGTTCAGATGACACCCAAGAGCATGAAGATGATTAGCAGGCTTTTGTTTCTCAGCTACACACAAATGTGAGAGAACTAATCAAATAAACTGGCCTATATCAACCGCCCTATCCTAGATAGCATATCTACTCATTCACTATGTACATTACATCCACTTGAATTTACAGAGTATAAAATGGAAGAAAAGGATTGTATTCTGTGGTAGTTAGTGTACATCATTCCTAGATCTTTTATCTTCTTTATTGCAAATCCTATTTCTATCCTCCAATGCCATGTTTCGGTAAGGAAAGAACCCTAACTAAGACCACTACATCACTCGGGGTTTAAGAGGGCCATCAGAGGGCTGGCAAATTTGAGGTTAGTCATAGAAGTGTCAAATCAATTGACTAACTCCTACAACCAACCACAATCAAATTAAACCAGCTCAACAAGTGCACTTGTGATAGAGAGTGCACTTGACTAGACACAAACCAAACGGCTCAAATGAACTTCAAATTCAAGCAAACGATTTGCGCCTATGCTACATGGAAACAACCAATACCAACACCAGAAGAAAAATGGTTATCATAACTCTAGACTAGAAAATGAGTCTCCAAGTTTCCCACAGAAACAAAAACCAAAAAACACTGTCCTATAGGAGTTTCACGGTAACATAATCAAGTACAACGCAAGAAAGCCAACTCTGCATACCATGGTTCAGCATCGCCTTCAAAACCAGCAACATCCGTAGCCATAGTAACCCGTCCTACGATATACTACCCTATCATTAAGCACATGGATGGAGTCATCTCACAATGTCAGCACCATAGCCTAGTTCGTACATTCAAGATGAACTCCAAGCCTATCAGTTATGCAAACTCTTTCTGTCCAACTATGATCTACCAAGTTATCAGTCTATCACATGTAATGGAGCAACAGGTAAAAGAGATCAAATAACTGGTGGATATCAACAATGGAAACAGCTACTAACATTCAAAATCAAACATTAGTAGTCACTGATTGGTTCAATATCAAATTAACATCAACAATGTGCATTCAGTCATTCGATTAATAACCCTAAAAACAGAAATCGCTAAAGACATTCAAATACCAGCCGAATTAGGGTCAATTCCCCCCAAATCAGAACTCGTTGTACGCCTCGTTCGGATCATCGACAACGGAATAAAGCAATCCCCCGTACGGATCGTCCCCAAAGTTGGTAAACCTAAGGACGCCATGAAAGCAGATCAGAGCAGCAGAGATCAGGACGGAGACGAGCAAGTTGAGCCAGACGGCGGAGAAGACGAGGGCGAAGATGGTGAGGAGGCTGAGGAGGACGAGGACGAGCCGATCGTCGACGGTCTGATTGAGGACGACGATGGGGGTGGAGCGGTAGAAGTAGAAGAAGAACCAGGCGATTAAGGTGATGAGGAAGACGATGATGGCGATTGGGTGGAAAACGAGGCTGAGGAGGAGCACCAGGAGGGAGACGATGACGTAGTTGACCCGGAAGTGGGTCAGGTTTCGGGTTAGGCGAGAGGTGGCGTCGGAGAGGGAGACCGGGAGGGATACCAGGGAGAGGGAGAAGAACTCGGACCAGGGGCGACACGTGTCCAGCAGGGACTCGTGGAGAGCGTCCGAGCCGGGGAAGGGTTGTTGTTCTTCCGCCATTGGAAGTGCGAGGAGAGGGGGAGCAGGAAGGGTGTGGTTTTGTGAGAGATTTGACCTCTCCTTCGGTCCTCTGCCTACATAAGCTTTTTTTTCCTTTTTAATCTATCCATATAGGTTTTGACCAACAATTAAGATAGGTTTGACCCAAAAAAAATTAAGAGTGATAAAGAATAGGATAATTTAGAGGGTTTTATCAAGTTAATATGATTAAATAAACAAATAAATTGATTTAAAAAATAACATAGAGAGTTTGATGAGGTTAATATGATAAAGATTACACCTCATTTGATGAAAGTAATACAATAAAGGTTGTTGTGATTATACCGATTGTAGTCATGTTATGACAGAGGAGGAATATTTCGTTCAATTTGACAGTTATTGAAGTGATGAGGACTAGCCCGATGACTCAACGAAGGAGTTAGATGATGTTATGGAGATTTCCCTTCCACCTGTGGAGATGTCTATATCTCCTACTGTAGAGTCCTTTGTTGTGATCGATCATGATCCCTGTATCCTTCCTTCTTCTTCCTTACTCTCCATTGATATCTGTTTGTCTGCTCCGTCTACAAAAGGTCCTGAGCATGATAGTTTACCTAGACAATTTTCAAATCTTAAGGGTGGTAGTGCTAACATAAAAATCATTACTTTCGATTTACTACCTCATCCTTCCAATTGGTTCCATCCTAAACCATCTAACCTTGATTTCTCTAGTGGATTTGATAAACTAAGACGGTGTCTGAATGCTATCTATTTGGTTTCGAGTTATCATTGTGCTATATTTGCCTGCATGAGAGTTGTTCGCAGAATTTTGACAGATTGCTTAGGGCATTGACGATGTCCGATTATGACGATGTCGAACCATCGACATTAAACAAAAGCGCTACTTGGGAGGCAACCCAAGGTCAGATAGACTCTCCTCTTCTTCTTTCCTTCTTTCATTTAGCTTAGTTTTGTTTTGGTTTTGGAGACTAACATGCAGGTACGAGCCCAAAAGGCCATTTCTGGTGCAAAACCCCGCTCACAGTCGAGCTCAGAACCCATCCTGACGAACAGGTACTAGATCCGCGCACACAGTTTGTGGCGTTTTTATATCAAATTTCTCTCTTTACACCTGCTATTATCTAGCATAAATCTTCTAGTCCGTTCACATGGTCCATCTTCATGATCCTCTTTTTCTAATTGGTCCATATCACTCTTTAAAATGAAATAAAGTAAAATAAGGTATTTCTTGCTTAATTTTAGGGCTAATTTAACCAATTAGAAAACAAAGACCATTAGAATGAACCATGAAAGGGACCAGAAGATCTACGTTGGCTACAATGCACTGTTTGTTCTTAGATTGCATGTGTTAGGAGGAAGCAATCCCACCAACATCGTGTCAGTGGCCGCCAATACTGAATCCAACCTCTTTCTCCTGCTTTTAACACTTCAGCTGGAGCGTGTCAAGTACACATTGTAAACACCGTGATGTTGGCGCTTGAGGCCTACGATCTCGATTCACTTACCAACGATGCTTGAAGAAATGAGCTTTCTCTAGTCCATTAGCCAAATATTCATATCTTGTTCCGGATGACGAATTCATTGATTATATGTTGCTTGGGGTTTAGATGCCTCCTAATCACCGTTCCGATTGGCATTTGCAAATCCAATTTTATACGCGTCCAAAGATCCTTTACGTTCCTACTTGAAACACACCCTACCCTTGTCTACCCTATTTCTCCTATTCATACATGTGACTGAATATCAATCTATACTGAGAAGGGTGCTCGGGCGAAGGCCTACATTCATCCATTTAATAGAAGTCAAAATCATAGCAACATTCCCGCCCCCGCCAAAACACAAAGACAAAGGAGCAAACACGAGGGCAAAACATAAAGGAATACCACAAATCAGTAAAATGATATAAATGTCAAGCCCAAACCATAAAGTCATTTTAGAGCGACAAAATTGACCTAATGAAAGCTGGTCTACACTGAAAGCCTCCCTCGAAGTTGAGCAGAAGAGCGGAGTGCCTAAGTTGGTCTCACTTGAGAGGAATGAACCTGGATGAGTGGGTAGCACCAATACCGGGTCTACCGTGCTTCACAGGCTTGTACGAGATGGAGAACTCGGCAAGATAGTGGCCAATCATCTCGGGCTTTATCTCGACCTGGTTGAAGGTCTTGCCGTTGTACACACCGACGATGCTTCCAATCATCTCGGGAACGATAACCATGTTTCTGAGGTGGGTTCTGACCGGCTCAGGCTTCTCACCAGCTGGGGCGTCAAGTTTCTGATTCGTCAAACAAGGGGGAAAAAACATTATTGATACGAATATATATACATATACTTGTGTAGTTGATCAACTTTTAACCTCAATATCAAGGCTGATCGTTTTACAAACTACACAAGAATTACATGCACCAATGGAAATTGCAATTAAAAGGGCATATCCATTACTAAACTAGCCCACATTTCATTCCTCAATCAATCCAAAGAACATCAAATACCAATCCATGATAGGCAAAAATTATCACAAATTAATCTCAGGGCGGAATACTAATTGGCCTAAACTTTTAACTAAGCCAGCTTAAATTGGCCACACAGAAAAATCCGAAGTATCACCCCATAAACTAATGACAAACAACAGTAGCCGACTCTTGAAGAATAAGGCTCTCCATATTCAATCTTAGCACAGAATTCCAATCAACATTCCCCGCATATCATCATGGGACTACAATCAGAGCATTGCACAAACAAAACGAAATTGAGGATGAGAAAACTAACCGCCTTGCGCAGTTTCTTAATCAAAGCCATGGGCTTGCGCTTCAAACCTCTGGAGAACCTTCGGCGAATTCTGGCACGAAAGAGCTTAACGAGGTCGTCAGTGGACATGTCAAGGAGAGCGTCCAAGTCAACGCCACGGTAGCTGAACTTCTTGAACGTCCTCTTCTTCGGCTGCCCTGCAACCGCCACATCGGCCTCTACTTCCGCCTGCACAATACACACATGGACAGCAAGAGAGTGAGTGAATGAATGAGAGATCGTTAGTTCGAGGAGAAATTACGGAAACAGAGATGCGAAGAGGCCAGTACCATGGTTGGAGATAAGAGATGGTCAAGCTTCGCTGATCAGCCGCAGTCTGCCGGATGCGATAAACGGAAAGATCAAGTCTAGGGTTTGTTAGTTATTTGAGAGCATCGCTCCATCTGTCTGCGTGGGCTTCTTTTTTTATGGGCCATTGCAAGCGTTTCTGGATTTCGATTCATATTTTTTTGCGCATTTTGTTTACAGTTTACTTTAACATATTCAAAACATTATTTTTTTTTTTTTTTGATTGCGGAGCTACTAGCTCGAACAAGCCAAAATTAGGCTACCTTTTAGTTACAAGGATAACCTAGATCATCACGTCGGATGATTTTTAAAAAATCAAGCAGCAAGGGTTGTTGACTCAACAAACACCTTGACTGTGTTACAGATAAATGTGAAAGCGATAAGGACAAAGGATGAAGTCGTAGAGCTGCATTGAGACTTTGAAGATTGATTTGTCTTCTTGTTGGGAAATCAGCAGCAGCATTTGATTCCCTGAAACAATGATAAAAAACCACAAAGGTAATACTAGAGAATATTCTAATGTCAGCTAAAATAGAGTGTATTTCCCAAGGAACTTTCCAGATACGTTTTAAAGAATTAATTACAATCAAATTATCCCCTTCAATGATAAGATTGTTAATATTAGAGCAGTCAATATTTCTATGGGCGTGGAGAAGGCTAGACGCTTCAGCTTGCACAATTGTCATGGGTGGAAGTTGCTGACGACCTAAAGAAGTGATATAACCATTGTGGTCTCTAAGGATGAACCCAGCATGTGTTGATCCAGTTGTAAGTCTGGATGCGTCAAAATTTAATTTGGACCATTGAGTGGGCGGTTTTTTCCAATTCATATGATTTTTCCTTTTTGGTTTATTTTTGATTTTCGTAGTGATATTTTGACAGCCTTCCCAGGCTAAGGCACCTGAGAAAGCTAAATCAGATGGAATTGTCTTTTTAGTAATTCTTGATGGGTCAAAAATTTTAGCATTTCTATGTGCCCAAATGAACCACCAAAGAAAAGCAAGAAATGTTATATGATCATTATTTTGAAATGTTTGTTGGATATTTTGGTTGAAATGACCATGTGATATAATTTTGAAGTTGTAATTTAGTAACTTTTGCAGTCTTAGTATCATTGACTTGGTAAACGGACAATGAAAAAAGAGATGATTTAGGTTTTCATCTTGCATTTCACAAAGTGAACACAAGTTCGGAACTGAATTGTAAAACCGATTAATTCTATCTGTTGTTGGAAGGCAATCTGCACAAGATTTCCAAAGGAAGTTTTTGATTTTTGGTGTTAGTTTAGATTTCCAAATCCAGTCATAATCATAACTGAACGGATCCGCAATTGGCGTTAATAGAGACGTTGTCGATTGGACCGAGAAGTTCCCATCTGTTGCAGGCAACCAGATGAGGCGGTCCGGTGTATTTGTGCAAGGAATTCTAATTGTTGCTATAATATTGACTATTTGTGATGGTAATATTTGTTGTAGTAGTTGAATATCCCAGTTTTTATCGGGTAGGATAAAACTTGAAACGGGAATATTGGGATTTGAATTATCAATAAAAGTTGATAAGTGTACGTCTGGAATCCAAGGGTCCGTCCAAAACTTAATATTTTCTCCATTACCCAAAAGTCATCGGAGGCCTTCAGAAAATGTATTTCTGATATTTAGAAGTCTACCAAATTGCCAGGAGCAATTATTTTTGTTATAATCAAATAAGGAATCATTCTTAAGGTATTTTTCTGTAATAACTTGGACCCAAATATTTTGAGGTTGTGTAACAATTTTCCAAAGTAACTTCAATTGCAATGATATATTGATATTTTCAGCTGAGCGGAGGCTGAGACCTCCATTTTCTTTGGGGGAGCAGATACGCTCCCAACTGATCAAGGGATGGTGATTTGGTGTGTATTTGTTCCAAAAGAAGGATTTACAAACTGCGTCAATCTGCTTGAGCACACCTTATGGAAGCATAAAGCTTTGCATTAGATAGTTGACTTTGCTGAGGAGACACGATTGGATAAGGACAACCCTACCCGCTTGTGATATTGAATTTGCTTTCCATTGAGACAGTTGCTTTTTAAGGTTTGAAACAGCATCAGAGAATATAGAAATTTGAACCCTCCCTTTAAGGATAGGAATTCCAAGATATTTTTCCATGGTAGAAGTAATCTGAATGTTAAGTATACTGGCAAGGGTAGTTGCGGTTGTTTGTGAAATATTGGCTGAAGTTTGTAAAAAGCTTTTGTGATAGTTAATGGATAAGCTTGATACGAGGGTAAATTTTTGTAGAATGGTCCTAATATGTTCCATATTTTGTATAGTAGCATTTGCAAAAATTATTGTATCATCAGCAAAGCTAAGAAAAGGAATAACAGCCCCATTCTTAGTTAGCCTGATTCCTACATGGTTAGTGGTAAGACTTGCTTCTTGTTGAAGAGTACGAGTCAAATATTCCATACATAATACAAATATGAATGGAGACATCGGGTCTCCTTGGCGTATACCACAAGTGGGAGTAAATTCAGTTCCTGGTTCATTATTGACTAAAACCGACGAAGAAGAAGTAGTAATACATGTCATAACAAGATGAATCCAGTTTTGGTGAAAACCGAACTTAGTAAGGACGAGGCAGATAAAATTCCAATTGATTTTGTCATAAGCTTTCTCAAGATCTAATTTGATGGCCATCCAACCAAGACGCCCTTTCTTTTTCTTGTGGAAGGAGTGAAAAATCTCGTGAGCAATGAGTACATTATCTTGAATCAAACGACCTTTAACAAAGGCACTCTATAATGGGTGAATAATCGAAGGCAGTATATGCTGAATTCTGTTTGATAGAACTTTAGTAATAGCTTTATAAATGGTATTGCAAAGACTAATCGGTCTGTAATGATTTATGGAGTTTGGCGTATCAATTTTAGGGATTAAAGTGATAAAGGTCTTATTTGCCGCAGTCAACATTGATCCTGAATGAAAAAATGCTACAACCGCGCAAACAACCGACGTACCAACAGTCGGCCAATAGTGTTGGAAAAATTCAGCTGTGAAGCCATCAGGTCCCGGAGTTTTGTTGAGTGCTAGATCAAAGATAGCCGTTTTGATTTCAGATGGAGAAGGTTGTTTCGAAATTGAGATATTATCTTGGTCAGAGACGAGGGAAGGAATGATGTCCAAATCTTGAAGATTGATAGCCATATTTGAGTTGGAATGGAATCTGGAGGCTAGCTCCGAGGTAATATTTGCAGATATTGAATCGTGATCTGAGAGACACAACCCATCATGTGTTTGAAAAGTCGTAATGTTTTGTTTGAATCTTCGAATTTTTGAAATTGTTTAGAAGTATTTTGTATTCTTATCCACATTTTGTAAATGTGTTGTTTTCGCTCTTTGCTGCCAGAATTTATGATGAAAGTTCATTAATGCATTATATTTGTTAAGATGTTGTTGTAGTTTGATGAGGATAGTTTGGTTATAAGGGTCATGGAGTAAGTTATTTTGTAACTTTTGCAATTGTCTTTCGGAAGTCTTAAGTTGCTCGAAATTGTTATTAATATAACGTTTAGACCAATCTTTTGAATATTTTTTGAGCAACTGCATTTTCATTGAGACTTTGAACATAAAAGATCTTGAAAGTTTATATTGCCAAACCTTTTTTACGAGCTGAGCATAGGAAGGTTTATCGATCCAAGCGTTTTCAAATCGAAAAGGATATTTACGGAATTTCTTTTTGATCCCTAAATCAAATGAAATAAGACAGTGATCAGATGTTGTAAAAGGGTGATGGTGTATTTTGAGAGCGGGTAAAGATGTGACTAGGTCAGAATGAATAAGCACACGATCAAGCCGTTCAAACGTATTATCCGTTGATGTTGTATTTCTCCTCCAAGTAAACGGGAAGCCCGAGAAACTCGTGTTCAGAGCGTTCATTTTGTTTTGGAAGCCTCTGAGGCGATTGAATTTGTTTGGAGACGGGGTGACACCCCTGAATTTGTCCATGGGAGAATCAATTTCATTAAGGTCCCCTATTAAGAGGAACGGTAGTTGATATTGGGTAATCTCAATTTCTAACGTGGACCAGAAAGCAGGTTTATTTTCTTCTCGAGAAGGTGCATAAACAAAGATGAGGAGGTACGGGTGGAATGGATTGTTGACTTTCATGACGATTGTATTAGCGGTTTGCATAACGAGGGTACACGATTTGGTAAATTCTGTTTGGTAAATGAACAAGGCAATACCTCCTTTGGTACCATCCGAAGGAGACGATATACATTCATCGAATCCAATTTTTTTAATAATGGCATCCGATGGTGGTGTTTCTGATTTTGTTTCTACTAAGCATAAAAATTGTAATTTGTGTAATTTTCGTAGGAAGGCAATTTCATCCCAGAAATTAGGCCTCCTAATACCCCGCACATTCCAAAATGCACAGGTCATGAGAATGGTTTTAATAGTAACTGGTCATATTGAAGTGTCAAACAAATTGTCATTATCCTTTGCAGGATTTGTGGGGAAGTAATAACATAAACAAAACACAAGTAATAGCAAACGAGGAATAGACCGAAATAATCCTCATCATTCTTCCAGCACGTAATGAATTGTAATCTGTTAAGTTTATGGAAGGTGGTAAGACGCAGATTCCATAAATGCTCAAAGCAAACAAAAAAAGATATGAAGAAGGGGTAAAATCACAAGCCAACAGGCCCATGAAGCTGCAAAGGAACTAAGAAGTGGTGTACAAAAATTCCAGCAGAAAACAACAATGAAGATGTGATATCTCACAAAGGAGTAGTGATCAGTTTCATGTATATAGGTTAAATGCAAATACTAACAGCAGTGCAAATGATTAGGTGTTAAATAAGTAGCTAAAGAAGTATTGTTAGTTTGAGAAATAGTAGGACTTCCACAAAGGGAAGCAAAGGTTTGCATACAGACCATCAAAAAACAAGATAACCGATCTGTAGGGGATATAATGTAGCTGTTTTTGAACCAATTTAGACAAAAGTGTGCATAATAGTACAAGCAAAACAACACAAAGCTGCACATTTCAAGACAATTGTGATATACAAACTGCATTTTAATCGAAGTTATGAGAAGCTTGAGGGTGAATGAGGAGCCTGTCAAATACATATGTAGGCAATAGTTGGACTGAAACCTGTAGAACCTGTCACACAGGAAAGAGTTACTGGAGGAGACATGAATCAAGGTCATAGAAAAACCATGATCTGTATAATGAGTGTTGAAATAGTATGAAGTAGTAAGGTTGTAATAATAAGAAGAATATAACACATAGAAGTAGTTGATGAAAGATGGGAATATTATACATAGTTCTACCATTTGGACAACAACAATTGAAACAAGGTTAATAGAGATCTGTTGACAGCAACATAGCAAGGTTAAACAGGCATTTAAATTGGTAGATATTAGATTCAAATGAGGAAAAGTATAAAAGTCATTACAGTATTGTATAATGTGAGCTTGAAGCATTGATAATTGGTAAAAACTAAATTGGAATGTAATAATAAGGGTGCAGTTCATCAAATAACAACAAAGTTGAGTTGATAAGATGTGAGGAAGTAAATTGGTTGAGCAAACATCAGCAGAGATAGGGTCACATAGTAATTGAAAAAGAGTCAGACAGGGAATGAACACATATTTAAGTTTTTGGTATATAGTATTTTGATAGACAAGTAATGGCTGAATTATCAAATTCCAATAATCCATACACACAAGGATGCATAAGTTAGAATATAAAAGGGATTGAAGTAGAGTTTTATGAGTGTACTGATAAACATGATAGAGGTAAGTATGTGGATATAATTGTACTATTATAAATGGAACAGTAAATAAGTAGTCAAAGATGATTAATATTGTAAAAAAATCGATCCTTAGTTGTTGTGGGAATGGATTAATAATATTTAGGGAGAAGTGAGCAGAAATAAATATGTTTACAGCAAGTGGAGTGGTAGCTATCATAGATAATATTTTAATAGTTTGTTTCATACAAAAAGAATAAACAGTAAAGTTGTAGGTATGAAAGATCAAAGATACACAACCAAAGTTGAACTGAGCATAAGAAAACGTACCCACAAGTTGATGTTGAGTGATCGTGGTAGAAGGATCATACCAAGTTTCATGATGAAGTGGAATTGAACAAGTAGTAGTAACATTTTTCATTGTCACAAGGACAAAGGTGTCAAGGAAGTTTTCAATCACCCATAGGGTGATAAGTTTGTATATTGAAGTTGCAGAGAGTATAATACCATAGTTAGGGTGGCAAAAATCCCGAACAAAACCCCAAAGCTGGCCTAAAGCGAACTGCCAGGCCAAGAAAGCAAAGTTCCAAGCGCTCCACACAACCACAAGGGCACCAGAAGCAACCTGCAATAGAACAAAAGAACCCAGCAAACCCAGCAAGCAAAAAAAGAAAGAGCAAGTATTGTAGGCAAACACATGGAAAATGATCTTCAGATGTTGAAACAGAACAGAAAGGCTAAAAGGAACCAGCAAGTTGGAATAAAAAATTAAACACAAACGGCAATCAAAATAAAGGAACAGGAGAAGCGGCAAGTGAAAGGTATCCGAAAAACTAAAATCCAAGCCAGGAAAAGCATGAACAAAAGTATTCAGAGTATGCGAATTGAAAAGAGAAGGAGCAAAAACGGGACAGTACAAGGGGATAAAGGAGTAATAAGGCACCGCACCGAAGAAGTGGGTTAGTGAGATCTTACCAGATGGACGCGATAAGAAGCCACCATACCAGATCTGAAGACCCGAAAAGAGAGTAGAAGGCCACAGCCCCCAACAACTCGAACCAGGCACCGGGATAACCAAGCGACCACGGCACCAGACCACAGAGAAGACGAGGTAGACGCCAAAGAATTCCCACGGCACCAGACCACAGAGAAGACGAGGAGAGGGGCAACGATTCCACAACAGTCGGTGGAGGCCATCGTCGGACAACACCACATCAGAGACGAACGACGAAGAGGCGATCGTGACGAGGATGGGGAGACGAACAAGGAGATAACAAGCAAGGGGTAACCAAAGGGGGGAAAGGAAGGGTTCATGGACGGCCAACCCCTCAACGATAGAGAGGACGGAGATCCAAAGTTGGGGCGCCACACCACGAGCGACAAGCAAAAGGGCGATGGAGAGCACCGGAGACCTTTGGACAGCCAGGGGAAGCATGACGGCGGCTGAGAAAGGAGGGCTAGGGTTAGGAGTTTTTTGAGACGGGAGTTTTTGAGAGTTTTTTTCCACATATTCAAAACATTAATTTTGAATACTCGCAAATGACATTTTCCCAACAAAAAGAAATGATCCGTAGAAGGGTTCTATTCAATTATTTATTGCTTTATATATGAATTTTTTATAATGATTCTAAATTTTATCACATTTCTACTTTCTTTCAAAACAATGTTTAGCTTTTGAATTATATAATAGTATAATTTTCGTATATAATCAAACATTTCTATTAATATATTTACATATTAATTTTTTATACATGAATAAACATATATTTAAATGATCTATAATGAATGACATAAGATGCATAATCGAATTTTATATAAATTAATCCAAATTTTTTGGCATTTAAATCAAATTGTATAAACTCACTTATATAAATAAATCAATAATTTTGAATAATAAATTGCAATAATATTATAGTGTATTATAAATATAAAGATTATTTAAAAAGATAAAAAGAAAACTAGATTATATTATATATATTTTATTATGTTGTAAAATCGTTAATTAAATAAGAAGTATATATATCAACTAAATATCGTATTGAATCATTATCTTAGTTGATAAATCTATCATCATAAGTATATATCGTCATCATAACTATATACTAAAGTAGAGTTTAAAAATAGTAATTATCACGACACATGTTAATTTAATGTTGAACCACATCACTCATCTTTATTAATAACTAGGGGCGGGGGCACGGGCTTTGGATACAACAGTGAAGGGATCGGTAATGACAATATATGGTTGTTTTATATTGAGCAAATTGTTGACCACTTGTTTAAGAAAGAAAGGATAAGTAAAGTAATATAGGATCATTTCAAAAATTGTTTTGAGAAAAATGTGATGGCGGATAAATATATAATATATTAGTGTTAATGTTTTTAAAATACAATAAAGAAGACTACACATTGCATAAAATGCACCATATGCCATATAAGTGATTTGGAAATAATCGTCTATACAATTCATACCTGAAGGTTATGATATATTAATAGTATAGAAGACCATCTAAAAAATATGATATTAAATAATAGAATAACATAGTAATAGTATGATCCCATGTTAGACGGTCCCATATCTTTATTAATTATTGATAGTATAAGATATTAGAGGTGTGTCATATATTTTATAATTAATACGTTGATATTACCCTATGTGTCAAAGGAAAATGTGGGAGCGTATCCCCAAAATCACGTTTCATATCCATCGGGCTGATCTTATGGAAATAAGTTTTATTTGTGTAAGGAGAGCGTTGATTGTGTTTGGAAAAATGATTTTAAAATAAGCTTTATTTGCGCTTGAATGTTGTTAGAGAATGGCTAAACATAGTACAAATGGCCTCCTCCTTTATTTGACTAACTTCTATATACAGAAACCGTTTCATTACTAAAAAAAATAGTATAAATGGCTAAACATATTTTTAAAAGTATATCAGGTTTTTAGTCAATAAATCCAATCACGATATCTTCTCCAGCCTTGTCATGGCCTCCTCTTGTTGGCCACACCTCCGTAGGTAGCCCCAAGAAATGTGGTGTATGTGTTGTAAGTCTTTTCACTTTCCAATCTCTCTCAACAGACTTCACACCAGCTGCTTTGGCAAGTGCTTCTGCCTACTACAAATTGTGATTACATGAGGAGATCAAAGACAGAAAGCAACACAAATAAGACATCATCTAAAGTACATTATGGATTTTTAAAGCTCTAGATAAGCCCCAAAAGAAAGCTTCATCTGTTCAGGTGATATATGAACTGAAAAGGCATTTATTAGGTGCATGTAGCTGTACAGTTTCTGGTAAGAACCTCGCTGAAACAGCAACCCCATAAGCTTATCATGCTTGTTCTCTAGGTGGTGAGCATATGCTTTGACTGATTCACTGGCATATGTCACAGCTGAAGATGCCACCCAGTTTGAACTGAATAAGCTCATTGAAAGTTTTACAATGAAATAACATTTTGTCCGGCATATCAACATGCATATGGAGGTGCAGTATGACAATGTAATTGCAAGCTAAAGAACAATTCTGAGGAAAAATAAGACCTTTACATAATAGGAGAAGAAGTTGGAGATACTTCAGTGATTGTAAACCTAGAAACAAATCTATGACAAAATAAGAAAATACAATTACCGGGTGAGATCAATTTTTTCATCAGACTCAGATGCAGTGGCCTCAAGACCCTCCAATCCACCTGTATAGCTTATCACAGGATCATTCTCAAGAGTAACAATGTAAACGTTCCGTTTCACACCAACCACCAATTGAGTAAGTAGCACCAACAGAGACAACCCAAACAATCCGAATCTGATGCTCATCATTTTTACTGATCAGCTGTGGGTGATCTGCAATTGCAAAGATTATGTCTGTAGTTAACATGTAGCAATCAGGATCCAAGCCATCAGAAGCAACACAGATCGATACAGGAATTCCTAGTTTACAATCAAAAATTGGAGAAACTCCTTCAATATTGTCAGCGAAGAAAATGCATGGAGTTTCCAGTTTACAGACTCAATCATGGATCCAGCAACTAATATCAACTAAATCGGAACCCCCTTTATTAAAAAAAGGTTTTTAAGAAAGAAAAAGTTCATAAAGCAAGCAAAGCAAAATCCCAAAGCCAGCCTTAAATTAACGTGCAAATGTATGGCATCAAGAAAGGAATCAAACAAATCAGCAAATAGTTAGCATTAGCAAGAAGACCCATCTCAAATAAAGTGAGAGATAGGGCAAAATCAACAAACCAGACCAGATCATATTCATATCACAACCAACAAAGGAACCCAGAAAAAAGTTGAGATCCTACTCACACTAGCCCAAATGGAACTAAGAGTAGGGGACCCTTTTGGGCAAGAAACAGAAGGAAATCAAGTGTGTCTCAGATGCCCAAATAGCGCTTTGTTACTTGGATTTCAGTTGCAACCCCGGAAACCAACATCATATGAAACTATTATGATCCCAAATTACTAAAAATAGAAAATCAAATCACTAAGGGAAAATACAAATTATAACACCATAAGGAACTACCAACTAAAAGATATTAATTGAAACAACCTTGTCGGTGATATGATGAAGCTAAGATCGATACTATGATGAGTAAGAGCACTTGTTACTCTACATTTAACCACTTGCCCCACATGGTACATTGAACTTGGCTCACATCCTCTCTCCAAACCTAGTTCAGCTCTGCAATAAGAACATGACAATTATTGTCGAGAACGCCCAAACCTATGACATAAAGGCGAAATGGAACTATGCAAGAATCCAAAAAGCAACAGTATTTTGTTTCCAAGTCACTGTAATTTCCAATGCCAAGATAACCCAAAAAAAAAGGCAGATAAGAATCAACAGAACTTACATTGCATCAGATTATTCAACATTATCAGTAGAAGGTGTAGAATGATGTTGCAGGCTGCTGCTCGTAGGAAAGCAAGAATATTATTATTGTCAGTCCTGATCCAAAGTCCAACATATTAGTGATAGTAAATGAAAAAACAACGAATGCAATGCTTTTGCACTTCGATAGACACATATAAGCACTTGAATATGGGTATAAGAATTCTAGATGTACATAACTGCACCCATGGAGATCAATAAACTTTGTGAAGGATCTGTGTTAGTACTTCAGAGGTCGTCGACACCTACGATGTCGGCGACCAAAGTTAACAACCTTAGGTTGTGCAACGGAAATTCAAACACAGGAAAGATTTCGAAATACCAGATTTGAACACGACGATTTAGAGTGGAAACTCCTTGTAGCCAACGTGCTTGCAAGGAGAAAAACCACTTGCCTTTCAAGCTTCAACTTGAAAGGACTTGAAGAGCACTTCGCTCGTTATATTGATTTCTCGGGCTACAAAAGGTGTTCCTACTTCAAGATGCGCATCCCACGCTCCGGCGAATCCCACGCCCTCTCTTGCAAGTACTCTTGCCTTTTATCTCAACCCTCACTCAATACAACTCGCTCATACTCAACCTTCCTAAGGATCGAATCCCACGATCCTCTCTTCTACACCACACACTCTCAATACAAGTTTTTCTCTTGACCCTCTTGGTTCCTACAATGTACCCACGAAATTATATATAAAGAACCAAGAAGATTGCTGCACAATTCATCCTTTTTGCCCAAGGAATGAATTGTACACAATCCATACAAAATCCTTTCTTAAATAAAATCCTAAGACACAATAAAATCTTCCTTGTGATCTCCAAATATCCCATGAAGCTTTTCCTCTTTTATGCTCTTCTTCTTGCCTTAAAAACACATCAGAATCATCTTCCGTGCCTTCCTTAAACCATTCACGCGTTTTGCCTTTTATAGAATTCAGCACATGTTCGGACTTCTGGGCAGTGAGGTTGGCGGGAGGTCGACGACTTTTGATATTATCTTTGTGACGTAGGCGACTCCTGTTTTGGATTCACCAAGACACACAGTGTCTTGCCAAATTCCTCCAGATGACTTCTTGACATTCAGCGACCTTAGGTGACTTCTTGCAAGGTTGACGACTCCTGTCAGCAACCTGTTTGGAACCATCAAAACACACACACGGTTTTCCAACAAATTCCCCCTTTTTGATGGTGACAAACACCAATCTTTTATCTGCACTGAAAAGGGTTCTTCTGCAACCTGTCCAAGCATCTTAAAAGGCAATCAGAGCATCTCAAAAATAATTCCCCCTTAACTTTTCAAAAGTTCCCCCTAAGTTCAACATTCACTTGAAATTCAACATATCCCCTCAATTAAGCATGCAACCCTCAGCTATTTCCCCCTTTTGGCATCATCAAAAAGATCATAAATCATAGAGAAATAAGCAAGGCAAACATATTAGCTAATATAGGCAAAGGCATGCAGAAACCAAGTCAACGACCATGCAAGCATGGCAATGTTAAACAGAACACACACAGCAAGAGTATTAATATCTCACAATCATACTGAACTTAAGAAAAGGTTTTAGAGAGAGGAATAATGTGGTAGGGATAGAAAGCAGGATAGTGATAAAGTCAAGAGTGCACTAGTCGACGACTAGTTCATAGCTTTCAGCACTTCCTTGATGTCGTCAACATCTTCACTAACATCTGCCATCAACTTAAGCATCTGCGCCATACCCTTTGCCAATTCCAGATTTTGATTCTCCAGTTCATCGAACTTAGCATGCAGAGTTGCCGACTCTACTCCAGAACCTCCAGTCTTAGCAAAATCACTCTCAACTTCCCTACTTACCCATCTTTTTCTTTTTCTTTTTTTTTAAATTCAACATCATTTTTTCTTTTCTCCCTCCTCTTTTTTTTTTTTTTTAACTTCTTCTAACGAGTCCAACATCTTTTGGACTTCACCCTCTTTCAATAAGGCAAATGTCAATTTCGCCCAAAAATAACTCATACGCTTTCGCAATGAGTAGTCGGTGACAACAGCGATGTCGTTGACTTCAAAACAGCTACTCTTCAACACTTCACTTTTTCTGAGCACAACCCTAAAATAACCTGCCAAGTCGTCGACCTCAACTGACACACATGAGAAGTCGTCGACCTTCACCTGTTCTCACACTTCTGAACATAATCATCAAACTGAATGCACTCTGACAATTACCACTTGAAGTAGCTTGGGGGTTGGGTCACACCGGGTGATGTCAAAGCAACCCAAGCATAAAAATAATATTTTTGTGGAATTTGTCGATCATGTTGATAAGTCTCCGTTTAAAACACACAAACAAGCAAATAGGCTCATAGAGACTCTCAAGCATGATAGGTCGGGGACAGCAGTAGAATCAACCATCATTTGGGCTTGTAATGAGGGTTAAAGGGTCATCAGGTTGATTCTTTTGGGCTCAAAGAAAAAGTTCAATATAATTGCAAGCATAATCACAACAAGCAGGAGGTCGTCGACATGCACACAAGCAAAGTGAATCATCAATCAAGGCATGATTACCTTATTAGACTTACAACACATAAGCATGCTACTCTCACATGATAAACAATCAGATTTCAACCAGTCATTGAGGGGTAGCATGTAAGGTAACAAGTTAATCAAGAGAGACCATACCTAGCTCCATGCGAAGTCGTTCAAAGGGTTCACGATTTAAAGCTTTGGTGAAAATGTTTGTCCTTTGTTCATTCGTCCTGCAAAACTCCATAGAAACCATGCCTTTCTCCACACGTCGTCAACCTAGTCTAGGTTGGCGACATACTTGAATCATGGAGTCTTCCCTATCAGATTGAACGTCAATGACCTTCTTTCCTTTGTCGGTGACTTTAGCAGAGTTGTCGACCTTCTCAACAACCTCTTTAGCTTTCTCAAAGTCGTCGACTTCCTCAACTTTCTCATCATCTTCTCCATCCCTTTCACCTTGACCTTCTTGACTTGAAACTCTTTCTGAACTAGCCTCAGAACCACCTTGATCTTAAACATCCTCTTCATTCTGATCTGAGTCAGTGACACTGTCATTGTTCTTGTCATTAACATCCTCAAGACATAGGAAACTACTAGCTCCTCTCTGTGCAACTTGATCAACAACTACACGTTAGCATGACAAAACCAACTATGCCAGAGGTCGACGACCTCAGCCACAGACTTCAAGCACAATTCTTCTTCAGGTTGGAAGCTGGGATCCACTTTATAGACATTGTTTCTGCATAATCCCTCCCTTGTGTTGTTGAAGTGAGACAAAATCCTCAGATTTTCCTATCATATGAGCTGAGCACGCACTGTCGATGTACCAGGGGTTGTCGACACTCACTTCAACCTGCACAAACAAGATTAGTTTTTACGAACCCAGAGTTGTTTCACAACTCCTCCGGGTCGAGCAACATATTTCACAGCATGAGCAGAAACATTAGCATTAGCAGGTTTTGGGTTCTTAGCAAAGTCAGTGACATCATATTTCACATTAAAAGTCCTCGACTTCCTAGCCTTTTTAGAATGTCTAGCCCTTTTAACGCACTCATGTTGGTAATGACCTCCTTTGCCACAATACCAGCATGTGATGTGAGATTTTAAGCCTACATACTTACTATATCCTGGGTAGACAGGTTTGTTGTCGACACGGGCCTGGAAATTGATTCGCGAGGGACCAACTTTCTGGACTTGGTTTTCCCACATGGTACGAACCTTTTGATTAGGGTACCACTTCTGTTTCCCTTTACCCTTGTCCACCACATGCGATGAACAACTTGCATTGTGATCATGCATAGGGGATTTACCTTTGAGCGATTGAGAGCTAGAAGCGTTCCCCTTTTCATCTTGGTTTTTCCCATAGCCAAGACCAGGTTGCTGAACAACCTTCACAAACCTCTTTCTGAAGTCTTCCTTGACTTCTTGGACCTTGTCGGCGACCAACTCATTTTTCCATTTTTGCTTTTTAGCTTCATCATCTATCTTCAGATTTTCAAGATCATTAGACAACTTAGCATTTCCCAGTTTCAGCATGAGCTTTTCACCTTCAAGACTAGTTACCTGTTTTTCAAGGTCGTCGACCTGTTTCTGAAAGTCAACAACCTGAGACTCAAGGTTAGGACATTTAATGCAAGCAACAGATTTAGAGACAACATTCTTTTCCAAATCAATAGCCTTAGAGGACCAGACTTTGTTATCATCAATCAAATTAGCAATTTTTTTATCTTTTTCATCAATTTCTTCACTTAGCTCCGAAACTTGAAGACCAAGTTTTTTAATGATAGCACAAAGTTGTTCTCTAGACTTTTTAGCCAAAAGAGATGAGAGATCAGAGTTACTTAGCTCAGTTGAAAAGTCATCTCCCAAAGCCATGAAACATGCTCCTTTGGTTGGCGACCTGTCTTCTTCATCATCTGACATGTCCCAGGTCGCGAACAAGCTCTTCCCAACCTCCTTCTTTGGACATTCTTTGGCAAAGTGTCCCTTTTCTTTGCAGTGATAACATATCACTTCTCTACTTGGTTCAGGGGCTTTAGATTGAGCCTCGTTGCGACTCCAAAGTCTCTTCATAGCTTTAAAGATAAGAGCAACGTCGTCGTCGACATCCTCCATGTCTTCATGTCCTTGAGCAAGATCGAAAGCCTTTTCGACCTTAAAAGCAATGCCCCTGACTCTCTCAGAGTCAAGTCTATCTTCCCTCCTTTCTTGGATTCCTCCGAGCATGGTCAGTTGACCAACCACATCCTCCAAGGTTAGTGACTTCGTCTCCTTTTGAGTAAGAAGAGAAGTCGCCATCCTATCCCATTTCTTGTTGAGGCCAGAAATCAACTTGTTGGTTTGCTTCCATTGAGGAAGCTTCTCACCTAGAAACTCCAGTTGATTGACCACCGATTGGAATCTTGAGTAGTAGTCGTGGATGGACTCACCCTTTCCTTGGAACAAGTTCTCATATTCTCGCTCAAGGGTTATGATTCTATCCTTTTTGACATCATCATTTCCTTGATGGAGACGTTTGAGAGAGTCCCAGATTTCTTTGGCGGTGTCATAGCCAATGACCTTCTTGAGATCACTACTAGAAAGAGCATGGTGGAGGACTTTCTTTGCTCTTTCATTCTTCTCAAGCTTTTTGAAGTCAGCATCATTGTACTCCGTGACTTCTTTCTCCTTTCCATCAGCTTTGAGAATCTTTTCGGGGCCTATGCATATGACTTTCCAAAGCTGGCCATCAAGAGAGCATATGTGGGTTCTCATTTGCTTTGCCCACCAATTGTACTCTCCAGCCTTGAGAATTGGAGGCTTCCAGAAGGAGTCACTAATAGCGGTGTTGGAGGTAGACATCTTTCCTGCAAAGTACTAAAAAAATCTAGAGCCAAAGCTCTGATACCAATTGAAGGATCTGTGTTACTACTTCAGAGGTCGTCGACACCTACGATGTCGGTGACCAGAGTTAACAACCTTAGGTTGTGCAGCGAAAATTCAAACACAAGAAAGATTACGAAATACCAGATTTGAACACGACGATTTAGAGTGGAAACTCCTTGTAGCCAACGTGCTTGCAAGGAGAAAAACCACTTGCCTTTCAAGCTTCAACTTGAAAGGACTTGAAGAGCACTTCGCTCGTTATATTGATTTCTCGGGCTACAAAAGGTGTTCCTACTTCAAGATGCGCATCCCACGCTCCGGCGAATCCCACGCCCTCTCTTGCAAGTACTCTTGCCTTTTATCTCAACCCTCACTTAATACAACTCGCTCATACTCAACCTTCCTAAGGATCGAATCCCACGATCCTCTCTTCTACACCACACACTCTCAATACAAGTTTTTCTCTTGACCCTCTTGGTTCCTACAATGTACCCACGAAATTATATATAAAGAACCAAGAAGATTGCTACACAATTCATCCTTTTTGCCCAAGGAATGAATTGTACACAATCCATACAAAATCCTTTCTTAAATAAAATCCTAAGACACAATAAAATCTTCCTTGTGATCTCCAAATATCCCATGAAGATTTTCCTCCTTTATGCTCTTCTTCTTGCCTTAAAAACACCTCAGAATCATCTTCCGTGCCTTCCTTAAACCATTCACGTGTTTTGCCTTTTATAGAATTCAGCACGTGTTCGGACTTCTGGGCAGTGAGGTTGGCGGGAGGTCGACAAATTTTGATATTATCTTTGTGACGTCGGCGACTCCTGTTTTGGATTCACCAAGACACACAGTGTCTTGCAAAATTCCTCCAGATGACTTCTTGACATTCAGCGACCTTAGGTGACTCCTTGCAAGGTCGACGACTCCTGTCAGCAACCTATTTGGAACCATCAAAACACACACACGGTTTTCTAACACTTTGTATGATAGAGTACAATTGTACCCTTGTTTCTTGAAATGTGTAACATACCATATTAGAAGCTGGGCAATATCAGTAGCATACGGAAGAAGCTGACTGCAGCACAAATAAGGTTAATAACACTATACTGCTTGGTTTTATTATATATTGCAATTAGGATTTAAAATTCGCAGGATACTGTTATCAAGGTTTGTTGAGGAAGGAAAAAAGCAAGAATATAAAGAGAAATCGAGCAGTCATTTATAATTTACCTTTCAACTCCAGAGACAACAGCTGTGAGAACCTAAACTATACTAGTGTAACACTGGGAGCTGACTACGCTGAGCACAAACATCCTCATTGGAGTTGTGATGCGCTTTAAGGACGGGTGTGCATATCCATCCATCATCATGACCCTTTTAATTGTAGCCAAGATAGAGTTAACAGGAACTGAGATTTGAATCACCTTTTGTGTTCTTCTCCTATTTTAGCTTTTCAATCAATTACTGCTCTATGGTCTCGATCTACTCTTGAGCCAACCATGTATGTGCGCCCAGGAAAGACTTTCTCTTTAAAGCCGGTCACGTTGCAATGAGCAAACACGAATCCCCCATCTCTTGGGTTGGTGTTCTTCTTTGCTTGCACCGCGATTATGGATTCTGGATCATTTGGAAGCACATTGATCCTTGTGTTCTGCAAAGATGTGTGATTTAGATTACTTCAGTAGTGAGCAATGGCTCACCTCCAGCAAGAGTGTACACCAGAGAGAGGTTCCTCACATCTACAACATCCTGCATAAACCCAGAAAAAACCCTCAATTCCAAAACCCTCAATTACATAGAGCAATACTTTCTTCTGGCATTTCAAGTTATGCAATATCCTACAAAACCCTAAATTGCAGAACATACAATTGTTTTGCTTACCTCAAAGCTAGCACCACAAATAAGCTTAACCCAATCTCCCCTTTGAATTGAGGGCCTCCATGAGCATCTGCATCATCTGCGGATCCTCGAACCGGTCAGGATCGGCAGGGGAATCCAGGCACTAAATGAAATTGATGGCCACCCCTAGGGCAGCGATCCGGATAACGGGATCGGAATTGAAGGTTAGGCATTGGGAGAAGACAGAGTGCAAGGTGGATACATGGGGAATTAGGGTCTCGCCGATGTGCTGAGCCAATTCGGAGAACATGAGGAGGGCGGAGTCGCGGGGCCAAGGGTTTTCGGAGGTAACGGAATGGAAGATGAAGGGGAGGAAAGGAGGGCGGCGGCGAGTTCGGAGACGGTGTCGCAAATCTTCTTCGATACGGAGTGGACGGAGAAGAGGAGAGTGGATTTGACGGTGGAGCGGGTGGGTTCGGAGAGGCGGGGCCAGAGGGGGAGTCACTGGCGGAGAGGATCTTGCGGAGGAGGACGGCGGCGAAGGAGCGGGCGTCGGGGTGAGGGGAGGAGGAGAGGATGTGGGAGAGCTTGAGGGCAAGGAATCCCTCCTTATTGGCATAGATTGGAATTTTGACATGGACGTCCCTCCGTCTTTAACGGCCCGAGGAGGAGGAAAGAAAAACGGCAAAAGTCAATTAGGCCTATTGATTAGTCATCAAATTAATTGAGGTGTAATCAACAATATAGCAACTTTATGCATTCGGCCTCATCAATATTATTAAATGGGATATATAGAAAACCTATTATCTAAATAAAATTAAAGGCAGACCACATGAAAACCTTAGAATAGTGATAAAATGATGAGCATTCATTGCGGATTCCGACTATAGTTTATAGTATTATAGATATTTAAGTTATCAAATTTTGATTGTAGAACCTCACATGTATATAAAATATGAAAGAATATACATTATTAAAATTTTATCTATAAAGCGTTTTTTAAAGTTATTACCAAAAAGAGGTTTTCTTAAGGATATAATTAATTAATGATAGTATATACTAAATTAAAGACTAAAATAACAATATAAAACAACAGATATGAACTCCAAATATATATACAATTAAATTAATACTAGTATATATAAGAGATATAATAAATCACATAACCATTTTATTAAATCAATTTGATTGGTTGACATTTAATTAGGAATTTAGGGGTGTTCAACGGGTCGACCTGTTGACCCGAAGTGTGATAAAACATGACCTGTGACCCGACCTGTAACCCGAAACCGGGTACGAGTTTTACTGGTCGGGTCACGGGTCGACCCGTTTGACGGGTTTTATGCGTCAATTTACGGGTCGTGTCATGCGTCGACCCGTAAAACCCGTTTGACCCGACTATATAATTGTGTTTAATGATGTGTTTTCTCACTTTAAAAAAATTTTGAGTTGTATAATATTATTTTTAATTGTATAGAAAAAGTATAATCCATAGTCTAATTTTACGCGTCAATTATTTTTTAAATAAAGAATATAAAGTTAAATATAAATTATACAATCTTTGTTCGATTAAAAAAAAATATTATAACATAAATAATGTATCACTCACATAAACCCCCCAAAGACAAATTAAATAAAAAAATACAAGATTTTATATCAAACTATTCTTTTGAATAAGTTTATATACAATTTAAAGAAATTTTTTGTAAAATAAAAATTGTGCTTTCAAGATACAGGCACTAATACTAGTCTTGTATCTAAAATAAATCAACATGTAATGCTACACATATAATCATCAAATTAAAGGAAACACTTAGAACGCCGACTGGATCCTAACCATGCAAGAGCTCAACCAGTTTGGAAGAAACAAGGTCTAGAAACTCGTCCCACGACCCCATAAGAAAAATGTGATAGGGACACGCTGGGTCTTTCGCAACAAGCTTGATGAAAGTGGAAGAGTGGTTAGAAACAAGGCAAGGCTTGTGGCTTAAGGATTCAGGCAAGAGGAAGGGATCGACTATGATGAGATGTTCGCTCTTGTTGCTAGAATTGAAGTCACACGTCTTTTGATTGCCTTTGCCACTCACAAGGGATTCAAGCTGTTTCAAATGGACGTGAAGACCGCCTTACTTGACGGAAAAGTCAAAGAAGAGGTCTACGTTGCTCAGCCCCTAGGCTTTGAAAGCGAGAAGTTCCCAGATCACGTGTACCACCTTGACAAGACGGTATACAAACTGAAGGAAGCCCCTCGAGCCTCGTACGACAGTTTTGCAACCTTTCTTTTGTCAAATAGTTACACCAGAGGTTCAATTGATAAAACTCTTTTTTATTAAGAAAGTCCGTAAGGATATTTTAATTGTCCAAGTCTATGTTGATGACATAGTCTTTGGAGCCACTAACCTTACACTTGTAGAGGACTTTAAGAAGCTAATGAGCAATGAGTTTGAGATGTCCCTCATAGGAAAACTCAATTTCTTTTTAGGACTTCAAATCTCACAACAAAAGGAAGGGACGCGCATTCACCAACAAAAATATATTAGGGAAATGTTGGAGAAGTATGGGATGCACACATTAAAGTCAATTGACACCCCATCTCTCCAAACACACGCCTCGATACTAATGAGGATGGTAAGTGTGTTGAACAAAGGCTGTATAGAGGTATGATTGGTTCACTTCTCTATCTTACTGCTAGTAGGTCGTATATAATATTTATGGTACGCCTTTGTGCACGCTTCCAAGATAAACCAAAGGAGTCCCATATGAAAGAAGTGAAAAGGATTTTCAGGTACCTCTAATTCTTCCCGATTTACTTCCAAAATTGTAATCTCATTCAAGATATCTCCGGGAAGGATATAAGAAATTTGATTAATACTCACTCAACATTTAACCATTGATCAACAATTGTTTTCCTTCTCACCCTCCTCAATCTGGAGTGAGTAAGAGATAAAACTTTATGCAGCTAAATAAACACACAAGAAAGATACGTAATACCAGATTTGACCACTCGATTTAGAATAGAAATTCCTTGTAAACCAACGTGTTTACAAGGTGCTGAGAATAACCACTACCTTCCAAGATTCTCACTTAGTAGGACTTGAAGAGTTCTTGACTTGCTTTATTAACTTTTTGAGTTCTTACAAAGGTGCTCTTGTAAAGAAGAATGAATTTCACACTCTTTAACTATACTCTTGCCTTAGTATCCCAACTCTCACCTAGCAAAGCTCGTCAATTACTCAACCTCCTTGAAGGACTTTCACATTCAACTCACACAACCACCATGAACGATTCCCATGTTCAAAGCAATCAACACTCTTGATTTTCTTTCTAAGGTCACCTCTCTTTTAGTCTTACTCTCTTTGTTTACAAAAATATATAAAAGACCAAGAAGATTGTGGTACGATTTACTCCTTAAACGATTAAGGAATAAATTCTACACAATCCATAACAATATCTGTCCTAAAATACAGTTTAAGTACTAGAAAATCATCCCTAAAATATCTAGTATATCTTCATTGTTGATTTTATCTCCTTTTTACACATATTCTATCTTTAAAAAGCATCATGGAACATTTTGCAAACATCCATGAATGGATTACGTTGTGTTGCCTTATTTAGATTTTTGCCCGAACTACACGACATCTCTAATCGGCAACCTTTGAATCACATCTAGGCCGACAACCTGTTTGGAACCATCAGAACACTCGAACGTAATCTAACAAGTTTTAAAAAAAAATGTTTGTTTAAGACTTTAAGATTTGATTTCATAATATCAAAGAAGTTTAACTCATATATGATTGCACTACAACACCTAACAAACCAGTCTGCAATATTTTTATTTCTAAATATTTCCAAAATCACCTTGTTTTTTTTTCTCTTTCCTCAGCTTCCTATAGCACTAAGCTCTTATTTTCTCAAATTATGGTTCGACATATCAACTTTCTAGTTTGGGTCCTTGTTGTCTACTACTGACTAAACCGATTCTTAACCTACTAAATATCAGTTTGATATTTCGTCACCACACCCAAATAGTGTCAAGTTTGATGACCTTCCAAATTGCAACTTCACCCTAGCTAATTTCTTTCTAGGGGATACAACATTCATATTATTAATGTTGCACATACGTACATAAGAACATGGATAACTTATGTATTGAATAATCGTTAGGGAACGGAGACCCCTGGCTGTACTAGATAACGAAATTTTACTTGTTATTCCATTGGAACCCAGTAACCATTTCGATTGCAAATTTGTCGCATGGTTGGAAGGTTTATGTTGTAAATAAAGGTATAAATAAATAAAATACTGTAAATAAAAAATAATGTAAAGGGACAAGATGGTAATTACGTCCGAATAACCGCCTAGTCCGGTAGTTACACGGAAGGGGCATCTTATCCAACAAGCAGTTGCACAAAAACGGAAAGAGAAACAAACCCCGTTAGAGTTCGTCCAATCACAGAAGGACAAGTGTCCGAATGAACGAAGACCGACCTCGTCAGCCTATAAAGGACCCCACCTGTTCGGTCATCTCTTCATCTCTTTCCCTGTTACGACTCATTTCTGCAACACTTTCTTCCGCAGTTCCGCGCTCTTTTCGTGCACAAGAAAGAGAGAAATCGCTCGATCCGTTCTCCAATGGCGCAAGCTCTGCCTGAGAAGCCACTAACGGCGATACAAGAGGAAGTGGAGGTTAACAAGAAGTCCGGCGATCTCATGGTGTCGGCGCCGAAGGCCAGCCACGATCTCCCGGCGGCGAACAGAGGAGCGAAGGCAACCGACGAGGATCTCCTGATTAAGAAGGCCGCCGATCTTGATCTCTCTGGTGCGAAGGCGAACGCCATTTCTGATATCGCTGGGAAGAAAAACCGTATTCAAGTCTCCAACACCAAGAAGCCTCTCTTCTTCTACCTCAATCTCGCCAAGGTAAAATTCTTTCTGTTTTTTCAATGTAGAATGCATTCGCAATCTTGTCAGAGAGAACGATTGTTCTTTTGTTTTGAGAAAATGCAGTTGAATTGTCGTTGATCGGATTTGTGACCACTCTTGTGTAAACCGAGTGCAAAATCGGATGAGATCTGTGCTGAATTAAAACTGACCAGTTTTGTGATTCAAGCGATATGTATATTCCGGAGTTTCTGTGAAATCTGCATAATGTTTTGTGTTTCCACGGTTTTCTTGATTCTTCTTTACATTATTCGGTTGCATTATAGCTTCTCGTTGACGGTTGAGGAAAAACCAGTGCTGATCACAATTCCTGAAATTCTGATCGGTTTCTTGATTTTCTTGTGAGATGATGACTTTGTAGAGCAACTGTTTGTTTCTAATTAGGCTTGCATCATGCTTGTCTGTTTTGAGGTTATCTTTGTATGTGAAGGTGGAATTTATTCAAGTAACCTATCTACATGACATTTCACAATGAACTGAAAAGAACCCCACGCTAACCAGTTTTTGAATAGAATCATGTTAGGAAATCTTTCATCTATCAGTTGTAGGAATTTTAATAAAAATATATGTCAATAAAAATATAACTTAAATTTCAGAGAAACTGTGTATTGGTACATTCGGTTCACTACTGGATTAAATGTAGCAAGTATTGTGAAATGAACAATTTGTATAGATATTTCAGTAAAACGGATAGAATGACAATATAATAATCTCAGTTAAGTCTTGAAATCTGTGTTCTCAAGTTGAGGAAGACAAAAGTGGCGTGTGTTTGCTTCAGTTGATTTGGATTTGGTGCCTCCTGTAATGTACTCAAGTATCCAGTCTTCATTGCATTTGATAATAAACCTGGAAGAGGTCTGGTTTCACATTTACTTTCCCCATGAGAATTGTTCCTTATCATTGAAATGCTAGTATAAACTGAAGTTTTGGCTGAAAGATGTAAGGACTTTGTTGGATAAGAATTAATACACAGATTTGGTAACATAAATCTACTTCTGAATATTAGAGAAACTGATTCTTGGTACATTCAACTGACTGCTGGATTTAGGTTTGGCAAGTATATAAGTGAACAATTTGTAAAAAGATGCAGTACTTAGTTATCCCTTTGCCAGTTTAAATCCAATTAAATTAAGCCTCTGAAAATGATTTTCTTGCAGAGGTACATCAAGCAGTATAATGATGTTGAACTTTCTGCCTTGGGAATGGGTATGTATTTCCTCCTCCTTTTCTGTTTTAATTGCATCGTGTGAACATTATGAGGAACATTTATCTCTCGAGTCTTTCATAGTGACAATTATTCTGCAGTACAACCTTGGTACTTGTGTGATCATGATATTGCTTTTGGGGATCAATGTGACTCAATTTTCCTTAACTGTTGTGATATTTATTATTCTGCATCCACTCTGATACTTGTATGATCATGATACTGACATTGCAATTTGGAGAAAGGTGTGAGTCAATCCTTGCCTTTCTGCATTGCTGGATATTTTTCAAGCAAATTTTTTTCTAACACGATCATATGTCATTATTGTGCACAGCCATCCCTACTGTGGTGACAATTGCAGAGATGCTCAAGGCTAATGGTGTTGCTGTAGAGAAAAGTAAGTCCTGTCAACTTCTTTCTTTACTTGTTCATTACGCGATCTGTGATCCATATAAGCATGATTATTAATGTCCCCTATTGGTATCTGTCTGGAACAGAGGTTCTAACCTCAACCATTGAATCCAAGGATGAGCACAAGGGACGTGTGGTTCAGAAGGCTAAGGTATGAACCCTTCTCATGCCTGATGGGCAACATTTACTCTTGTTCTTTTATCTTTTGATGAAAACCTGTATCAGTCTTCTTACATGTTCTTCCTTGTTTATACAGATTGAGATTGTGCTGGAGAAAATGGAAGCTGAAAACCAGCCTGAAGAGTGATCTCGACTCTCGAGGACAAGTTTGAGGAGAAGGAACAATGAATTTAGTACCATCTTAAGTTTCCAGCTCAAGTATATTGACATTCTCAACAGTCTGTGCAAATTTCATCAACTATCTTGCTTTAAGGTAGATATATCATCTGATATACACTAGTGCGCAGTTGCACTTATAGGCATAAACGTACCAATTAGCTATACTTGCTGCACCTCGCAGCAAAGTAAAGCACCCTAGTGTGGATAAACCAATTGAATTTGGTCTCTTGTGTTGTATGCCTTTTTCTGTTTGCAAATATTAAACAATGTTGAATCAGTATTTCAGTAGTCGTTGCTGTGGAATTAGATAAACTTGTTCACGCAATTCAGTGACCATTGGTGTTATATGCATGTGGAAAGATATGATCTTTCGGCCCTACTCTACGATCAAAATTGGTCAAATAAAACTCTTAAAACAGGGATGATCTCCTACAGAGATGTGAATATTATTCTTTTTAACTTATATCAGATGACACCCATTAGTTCTATTTTAGGTTTCGTTGTTCTTTTCTATCCTATTAAACAACCCGTTCTATATTCCAGCAAGTAAGCAACCACCGGATCAAGTAATTCGCACCTAAATGAACGATATGTTAGTGTCCTCCCATTTGGAGATATGTTTTGTTTTTTTGAACATTTGAAGAGTTGGGAAGAACCAACAAGAATTTTAACATCTCGGAATAAATGTAGCAAAAGTTTAAAATTCAAAATTATTATTATTCGAATTCACCTGTAATGAAACTATAACAGATTCAAAAATAATACATAGGCTTGAAGAAAGTCCCGCACAGCATATTAAACCAGATTAGCAATTATCAGCATGATGCTAAGCAAGTGAAGACTGCCATCTCACACTGACAATCCGTTTGAAGGCCTGGGCATTGTATAACAATTTGGCCCACAAGCAGATTCGAGCTCGGGAAATTCTCGTCAAGAGACCATGCCCTGTAATGCCCAGTGGCTGTGATGTTCATCCATACAACGCATAATGCTGCTGCTCTGTGGAATGTGTATTCCCTCATAGTATCAAAACCACAGCTTTGTTCACTAAACCACAATTCTGTTCAACCCTGCAAGATCGCACATGTCAACATGGTAACTTATCTTCTGAGCAGCAAAGCTGGGGACACAACTCACCCCACCTTGCTCATTATCAAGAAGATCATAGATGATGTGATGGTGAGGGAACTCATTCAGCATAGATAGGGTCTCAAATGCTGCACTTGCGCGGCTTGACTTTGAAAACCGTGAGCCATTGTTGTTGCCTTGTATTTTATGGGATGAAGAATAGATGGGTTGATTGGGTGAAGTGATGAGCTTGATGAAGGAAGTGGTATGTAAGAGACTGAAGACGAGTTAGAAGGCTGAAGAGTATGGGTGCTAGAGGGTCTTGAAATTAAGAAGGCGTTTGATTCACCATAAAGATTCTCAGTTGACTAAGATAAAGGCATGAAACTGTACTTACAAAAGCTATTTGATCCTCGGCTTCCTTTTGGTTGTCTGTCACTGTCAATACCGAAGTGCAGTAAGTACATTTTTAAAGAAGGAATAGCATGAAACTGATCAAAACATTGCAACAAGCTTGCTAAGCTTCCAAATGCAGATCAAAAGAGTTATCAAAACCTGCTGGCGTTCAAAAGTTCAAGATACTATTAGCCAAACAGCTTTTCTATCATACGCCCTAACAACCTAGATTCAGAAAGTTATTTAGAATATCGAAGGCTTTTATTAAAGATTTCAAATCCTAAACAAACAAACCTTAAAAATCTTTTCAAAATGTGGACTCTCATCCTATCCCCTTAGGCATAGGATAGAGATTAGCCGTTAGTTGAAAACCATGATATCTATCACTAACAGAATGAGGAGGAAAAGATACACAATTGTTGTCTGCTCAAGTTGGCTTCACTTGCTTCTGGGAAGATGGAAGCGCAGCTTCACACCCAGTTGAATCAGCTATCTTGCCACTAGAAGTTTGATGCTAGTGCCTCAAATCTATAGCAACCTCGGCTATCTGACTATCAGCACCATTTGAGCCATTGGCTTCACTGTATGAGGCTTTTAGCATTCTGGTTCTTCCCTCTATAGACAAAAACAAAGTAGCTCATGACTCATGACAGCTACCACTTGTTTTATGATTTAAAGAAGACAATCTGATAATATACCCGGCCCGGTAAGAGATTTCTAACACTTTTTATTTGCTCATGGATGGATTGGCTTACTTGTTGTTGATAGGATGACAGGTCACTTCCAACTGCACTACCACTGGGCCACTGGCCTCTATATGGGATATCCCAATTCACCAGATTTGTTTTTTGTATTCTGAATCTGGTTGCAGAATTGACTTCGGTAGAACCGTCAATTGAATAGGATGTTTCAGATGTTTCTTCAGGAGCTTCGTCTTTGTACACCATGGTTTGACCTTCCAATAAGTCTTTTACTTGTGTAGTACACCACAAAGAGATTTGAAAGTGGTGCAAGGGAGCTGGTAAACACCAAATCAAGATAAAACAGTTCATGGTAATTTTAACATCCTATTGCTCCTTCAACAAGATCAAAGTACATATACATGATCTATCAAAGGCTACAGTGACAAGAGCATCAATCAGGCGTGAGGCACACACAGCTACAACATTGTTAAAAGTAAGAAATAAGATGGTGGAACAATGACTGCAACAAATCTTCTCTTCTCATTTCTGCACATAATACAAGAAAGAAGTGGCAAATGTGCATCAACTTTACTTTCCTATTTTCCATAAAAAAGATCAATGAATAGCAAATGTAACTACGGTTGTTCATGTAATTTTTGCTTAGTCTGTTTAAGTGAAGTTGCACAAGACAGGGCATGGTTTCCACTCACTAAAAGGCGCTATATTGAACAAAATATGCGGCTAATTCATAAAATGTTGGGCGTGCACTATATTGTTTTGAGAGGGAACATTTGTTGGAAATACCTCAGGAGTCTAGTCTAAAGCGTTAATAATTTTTAAACCATTATACATACATTGTAAGTATTGTGCTCTCCTCCGATTTCATAGCACGGTTATGGAAGAATAAAAGCTGATGCCGGCCACTTGATATTTCATTTCACAGCCGACATACATAAACACCTGATTTTGAATCATGATGCTTTGGATCAGAAGAAATTTAATTCGAATTTACAGACGGCATGGACTAAATATCGAATTTACAGATGACCATATGAGCAAGACGGACATAGTCGTTACCTTGAATAGAGGCCGTGAAGCGATAGAGTCCCAAATAACAGAGCAGCAGGCATGTATTAATCTTACAATCACACAAATCAATAATACCAAAGCAGCCAGGCAGGTTTTGTCAGATCCTGAGGGGACTAATTAATAGAATATCATCTTCGATTGAGCGAGAGCGGGTCGTAAGAGAAGGGAGGGGACTGCCACTTGTTGAGGACAGCAGAATGCTTGAGGTCGGAGGAGAGAGGGAATGCGTCCTTGCGCGTGTCCATGGGCGGCGGCGCCAGCTCCAACAGCGCCGGCGGAGATTTCACTGGGGAGAGGAGCGGGATCGCCACGCTCCACTCCGTCGACCGATTTGTCTGGATCGAAGCCGGAGCACGGCGCTGGAGACGGCTCGGCTGCCGGCGACGGCTGTTGGATTCGGCTGACATGGAATGATTGATTGATCTTGTTGTTGTTGTTGTTGTTGTTGTGATAGGGATTTGGGAGATGTGACTTGGGGGGGGAGATGAATGTATATATACATAGTTGTGTGTGTAGCGCACGCGCTCTGATAGACTGTTATTAACAGAAAGGGATGTACTGGAATCTGAGATGGCGTGTGTTGGCAGCCTCAACCTCTCATGATTTTTGGCAACGAAGCGTGTTGTGTAAAACTTGGCTGGAAATCCTTGCACGCACAGCTTATGTTGCTCATTCGTGGCTGCTACCCGTTACCTGGCTCTTAACACAACCATGAATTGGCTATTTGCGGACTATGTTGCAGTGAAACGTCAAAAGATGCCTTTACCACATTTCGGAAACGTCCGAAACGGTGAAACGCGCTCGAAACGCGACCGAAATGCGTTTCAAAATTTCTGAAACGGTCAACGTTTCATTGACCATGTAATTAGTGAAACGCGGCGTTTCTAAGAGCGTTTCTGGGGCGTTTCTGGTACTTTTAGAAAGTTTCGGGCATTTTTTTGCAAGTAGTCAAATTAAAAAAATACCCTAACTTGCCTCCCTCTCGACTTGCCTCCCTCTCGATCACTCTCAGTCTCTCACTCTCCCAATCTCTCTGTCCTCTCGATCTCTCTCACTCTCGCTCACTCTCTCACTCTCTTTCTTCTCTCGATCTCTCTCTCACTCTCTGTTGAGTGTTGTCTGCGGTCAACTTCACCAACGGCGACCTCTCGACCTCTATACTGATCGTCGCCGGTGTCTCAACCTCTATAGAAGAATGATGATGATGGTTTGTAGATGTTTCTGTTATGTTTTATGGATTGCCTAGACTCTTATTGTGTTGTTTGGAACTTATTATGGGGGTTTCTGCTAAGTTTTTGCTTGGACCTTATTGTGTTGTTTTGAACTTATCATTTACTGGTTTGAACTTGTTCTGAAATCATGTAATTATGTTCGATTGTACTTTAAACTTAATTGTCTTATTTGTTTAGATTGTTATTTACTTGTTTTAGTGGTACGTATTAATGTTATTCTTATCTAGATCTTTAAAATAATATATAATATATATTGCCGTTTCCTCGGCGTTTCGTTTCTTCTAAATTTTAGGATTGCCGTTTCGGCGTTTCGCGTTTCGCATTTTGCGTTTCGGCGTTTCACGTTTCGGTGCAACACAGTTTGCGGATAACAAAATGAGAAAATCTCATAATAATCGTGCTTTCAAAAAAGGCAATAAATCACCCTTTATATCTCTGCATTTGCATTAAACCACCCTTAATTAAATAGTTTCCGTTAAACCACCTATAGTGCTAAACCGTTTGTAGCTAACCACCCCTTTTAAGCTTCTCTTAATTTTCCCATTAGATAGACCCGGACAGTCCGTTACTCTATTTCTCCTTTTTTAAGAGAAAATGTTAGAAATATATGACCATAAAACTTGTGTATGTCATAACACGGGTCTTTGCTTTTGCCTTCACATACGTACAAAACGAGCTTGTAATCTTCCTTATGGAATCGATGAAATCGGAATGAAAGTTAAACCCTCATTTTCTCTCTTTCTAATGGAGATTCATCTTTAGAACATCTCCTCTATTTCCCTTTACATATTGCCTTATAAAGTTGCAGTTACATTGATCTTTGTCAAGCAAATTAAACGCTTGACTAGTTCAGAATTAAACACTTGTTTCACTCACTACAACAATCTAGTAGACAATCCGATTATAGCTTCTAAGATTTGTGCAAAAAAAAGAAAAACCACAATTGTAATTAGTTCACTATTGTTTAACCTAATAAAGATGAAAAAAAAGGACAAAGGGCTCCAACACTCATATGCTTCTTTATGAAGCCTTAGATTTGTTAGACATTATCATCATAACACTTGTAAGTTGAGAGCTAGAAGCAATGACATTTCTCCTAGTTGGTGCAATTGGAAATAATTGTCTTGTTAAACTTGATCTTGTGTTTGATCATCCACTATGTTGTTGTGGTCCATCGCCTTGTCGTTCTTGTCTTGTTGGCCTAACTCGTGATTCAGCTGTTAAAACATTGTCTCCAACCTACAATACAAAAGGACCCATTACATAGTTAACCTTGAAATAATAATTGTCGTACAATTATTACGATAAATACCAACTAAAGATGAAATTGAGGACTAGTTAAAACACTATCATCTTGATGAGTGGAGTCAACATGGTGCGATTTCTAGGGCTACAAGTGTAACACCCCCTTCTTAAAGCCAAAGGGTATTACCGCCAGTGACCTCGGATTTCTCCATCCAAAGTCACCCAAGGCTAAAAAGGTAACTTGAAGATGATTTGAGAATAACAAACTTTATCTTTTTAATTTAAATCGGATTACAAATGGGATAAACCTCCCGTAAGGTTACAATACGAATTTAAAAGAGTTGCAGCGGAATTTAAAAGATATTTCTTAAAATGTAAAAGCATGTGGGACCCAAAGACATGGTCAAAACAAAAGACGCTTTAAAGACTTCTTCCTTCCTTCCTTCCTTCCTTCCTGTAGATCCTGACGTCTTCGGCTTCCTTCTGAACAGCCTTCCCTTTCCTATCTGATATCCCCATAACGGCAAGGAATACCAGCCAACAAAGTTGGGAAAGAAAGAAGGGATGTTAGTCTAACGCGAGACTAAGCAAGTGGTAGAATAGGGTTCGGTTCTCATAAAGGGTTAGACATGAGGGCATCACAGACCAATTGAAAACCGGTTGACGCCCAATTGTCAAGGGTTCTTTAATGCGGAACGCATATGGCGCTTTAGGCGAGAGGCTTTAAGTGAGCAAGGCTCAAAAGAAAAAGATAATTTTAGCTTGAGGCTTTATGAGATGTGAGGCTTATGAGAAATGAGATTTCTCGGAAGTAGGATACTACATGGAAGTAGCTCCTAAGAAAGGTATGTGTTTAAGATTTGTTGGGAACTTAATTAATTCAAGCAACAGTGAAAAAAAATCCAACATTAATCGAATCGTATCAACCTCATCATAACTCGAAGATGCCGACAGGGAGGTGGCCACAAGGACGCTTATACACCTGAACCCATCTTGCCATTTTATAGGCATTTTAACAACTCGAGTCATGCATTCAGATTGGATAGGCGATTGTCAATAATGTGGACCCGAAGTGATTTTCCAAGTTGTACTAATCACCTCGCGTTTATTAATTTAATGTGCATTGGGCACTTATCTTATTAGATCATAAAGCAGAGCAATTTAATTAACGAGTTTTAAGTGACGGCTCATCGGAGCTTGGCCACGGATTAACAGGAAAGCAAGCGTCTCCTGAGCACTTAGCTAGAGTGCTATAGCCCATCCTAAGGAACGAGCATTAGTCGTACGACCTTAATATTACGAGCATGCACTAATTACACCTCGTAACATGAGTTATTAAGAAATTACGAGAGTCTTAAATCTCGCATTCCTAGTCTTAGACTAGTCCACAACAAAGTCTCGAAAAGAGACTTGAAACAATCAGAGGCCACACATCAACGGTCCTAAGTCCATGTACTAGCGCGTACGATATTAAAAACAATGGTCATTAATCCTAAGCATTATAATCCTAATCCGATTATTAGCAAACAAGGTTGTTCCCAACATTTAATTTGATAACGGAAAACAATTTCACGATTATCGAGTAAAGAGAAAAGGAGAACCATCCACTTGCCTTAACACGTTCTTAAAAACGCTAATCGAGGCGTGGAGTCGAGGCTAGCAAGGCCCTAGAAGAGGCCTAAGGCAAGGCAAGATGCAAGGCAAAGACAAGGCACGGCCCGAGCAACGGCTAGGCAACGGCCCGGGACAAAACACAAGCAAGGGAAGTGGCGGCGGGCGCTGCCCCCTTGGCGGCGGTCGCTGCCCGTATGTGTGTCGACGGCGCGATTTTGCAAGCTTCCTCCGATCGACTCCGGCCACCTTTCGACGAGATTTTGCCAACAGTAGAAAGAGGAACACTTCTACTCTTAGATTGTGGAGGATTTTGAGTGAGAGAGAGAAGGGAGAGGTGCCCATTCATCCATCACATTCACCTCCTATATATAGGTTTCTCAAGCCTCACAAGATCCAAAATGGATTGACTTCTAGCCTAACAATCCAAAAGGGGTTGACATTTGCAAGGTTGACATTGTGTAAAGGTGTTGGGATTGATCCCAAGTCAAAACCATAACAGCCATCAAAACCACGGCGCCCACAAGATGAGTGTTCGTCGAGCCACTTGCGTCTGCAGCAAGGCGGCGGTCGCTGCCATTTTGGCGGCGGTCGCTGCCTTCTGGGAACTGGGCAACGTCTTGGTAAAATTGGCATAACGTTTGGATACTTATCGGGATTGCCTCAAATTTTGAGTGATGAAACTAGACTCCTTTATGTACCATAAGGCTTTAGAATCACTCGATTCCGAGCTCTAATGTAGGTTTTATGAATTTTTGAAGTTAAAGTGTCCGTTTAGCGTTATCCAACGCTATTCGGTTAATCGGGTGACCATTTCCCTTTCTCTTGTCGTTCCAAAGACAAAATTGAGTCATAAAACTAAGGAGAATTTCATAATCAATTTTATTAAATTTGCGGATATTACAACAAGAACTCATACAATAAGAGAACTAGACAATAAGAGCACTAAGACTTGTATAAAATTATAACCTAGGGTTTGTAAGAATATACCGGTCCCCGTTTTTGCTTATTGGTTTTGGAAGTAACATGTACGGTCTTTGGATTTTTTGGTCTCTCTCCCACAATAGTAGCCTTGGACATTTCTAATGGCTTTGGAGGATTTATGCATTTTTGATACGGGGTTAGCCGTGAATTGGCCCGATCTTCGACAATCAACGACTCGAAACAAGGAAACAAGCAAATGATCAGAAATGCAAACAAAATGGAAAGCAACGACTGAAAATGGAAATGGAAATAAACAGACTCGACTCAATGAAAACGATAGGAAATGAGATCAACCAAATGAAACAACAAAGAGACCCTCGTTGCTTTGAAAACGAGAACCAAATTGAATGATCGAGTGACCAACCTTGTACGACTCCACACAATCAAGGATCCAGCCTTGAAAGCACGAAGAAGATGCTCGTATTCGACTAGCACACCAACTATGGACGATAATTGATGCAATCAAGACAAACCAAGTTGAAATTGCAATACTTTGAAGACAAGTCTTCGATTCTCACTATGGAGAGAAAACACTCAGTTTTGTGATAAAAGAAGTCTAACCAAAAGAGTAGCTAAAGGCTATTTATATGTCCTCCTAAAAGCAATAAAAACGACTAAGTAAAGCAATAGAAGGGCGGCCCATAAAGGCCTAACAAGCCCATGCAAGACACGCACAATCAAGTACGCAGGAGGCAAAGCGCGACATGGCAAGGCAAAGCGCGATCACGCCTTAGGGGATTTGCTCGCGCTTTGCCGGCTGAGGCGAACTTGTGCGCTGGCGCCGGTGCCCGCTTGTGCCGCAGCCTAGGCACCGCCGCGGTGCCTCAATTCTGGCACCTCTTGGCTTAGCTCTTTGACGACGAGGCTCATAAGTGATGATCGACTTGTTCTCAGGGGCATTCTTGGATTCCTTGACTCCATGGTAAGCCACAAATGCAAACAAGTCCCTTTGAAGCTTCTTAGCTCGCGCCTTTGTTATTGGACCATCAAAGAGGATGGGTGAACTCGGTGGTGGCTTGCCGGATGGTCCCTCATCAATTTTGGCTACATATGTCCTTTCATGCCACAATGAGACTACATATCATCAATTTGTATGTTAAAATAATACCCTTTTAAACTATGAAAGTCACATGTAATTTTGAAATATTTTTCACCTTTTTTTTATTTTCTCTAAAAAAATATAAACTTGTAATTTTTATTAAAAAATTTTATATTTTAAGAGAGTTATTTAAGCATTAATTAAAAAGTTGGCATTTTAAATGAAAATAACAAGGATTTATTAAAACCAATATATTTTTGTCATGAAATATGTGTAAACAGTTAACATTTTATAAAGTTTTATTACATAAAGAATTAAAGATATAAGGTGAGGCGTTTTTTCCAAGTTATCAAATCACCTAATAAAAATATGTGTATTAACTATTAAGTGATGTTTTGTATTGATACTTTTTATAAAATAGATTATAGTTAAAAAAACTAAAAATATGAGTAATTTATTCAATTAAACCAAATAATGTGGTCACATTTTAAATATTTTTAACATTCAAGGCTAGCACGCAGAATGTGCAAAACCTCGAGGTTACCACGCGGAATTCCAGAAAGGTTTATGTACCATGTGGAATTTGCAAAACCTCGGGGTCACCATACGGAATTTCCCAATATAAATTGAAGTCACCTTTTGTCTATCTGACATAAAAGTGACATTTGCATTGCCTAAATCTCTAATGAGATTTTCTAAGAACCAAACCCATGTGTCTTTCCTTTCGGCCTCAATCACAGCCAGTGGCGGAGCCAGAAAAAATTGGAAGAGGGGGCGAGTCAATTGTATTGATCAATAATAGAATAATATTTTATTATCATTATACTGTTAAAAAAATGAAGATTATAAATAAGTTTGAATATTTGTAATGATAGACAATTAATAAAATACTTATATGTAATAGATAAAATGTAAATTTAATTATGAAAAAGAAAATTAAAGTATCATTTTTATTCAAATATGAAAATAAATAAGGATTTGCTTTTAAATGTTGTCAAAGATTAGCTATATCAAATAATATTCCTATTTTATTTTATCAATTACAAAGCAAGCAAAATTTATAAATAATTAACCAAAACAAGAATATTTAAACATACTCACTTGCAAAATAAAAATCAATTATTATATATATAAAAGCCGACAGTTTTCGAGCCACCACGTTGATTCTGGCCCCACCAGATATTTAACTAAAATAATTTTTAAAGTGTTTTAATTAACTACCATAATTTTGCTACGTAAATTTTTAATCTTTTAAACTACTACCTTATCAACAATATCTATTCATACAATATCTAGCCGAAAATATAGTACGTAAATAAACCATATACAGTATCTATCCATAAAATATAGTACGTAAATTTTCAATAATATTCCTATTTTATTCGTACATGGATGAAACTGAGAAAACATGATTATGGAACGGTGACAATTTGATGCAAGATGACTTATCTTATCCGAATCCAATCAAAATTAGAATGAAGATGACACTTTGGGTTCTTGAAGATGAGATGAAGATCATGACATGTTCCCAAATGCCATGTTTTTTGGTGAGTTTTTTACGTATCAAATCCAATAAACTCTATAATTACCAATTTAAAATGGCCCCGTTGATAATACAATTAATTATTTTTTCAAATTTTGTTAAAAGTTAGCTATTAGAAAAGTTGTTAGATCAGATTATGTTTGCACGATACTAGCTAATTTTTTTAGCACGGATATTAACTACTTATTGTTTAGGTTTTTATGGGCTCCACTAAACCCTATAATTAAACTAATTCTCATCAATAACAATCACTCAAGTTCTACGTAATTTACATATTCAACACGGTCAAACTATTGTCATAATTGTGAAAGGAGAAAAATTAAATTTTTTATTTTCCATATATAAAATACAACAATTATTTAAGCATTTTTAGTTTCTTCCATATGATCTAGGATACAAATCTTTAATTGATTAACAATTTACTACTTCGTTCTCACATTAATTCCAAAGAGTTTTTGTTGTTAAAAATATCAAAGATTGAACCAGTTTAAGTTTAGTATTTTTATCGATTTTTTTGAATTTTATAAATTAAAATGGTGAATTTATAAGTCTTTCCAAATCTACAAGCGTTATTATTTGGTGAATCTTTTGTTTGAATTGGTTAGGATAAATTACTATAAATTAATTTGGTTAGCTTATATATCGTTCTATATAGAGAAGCAAAAATTGTTATCAATTTAGATTTTCTAGATTGATTATTCAAAGATATCTTTTTATGGTTAAGATTATTCAAAGATATGGGTATATCCGTATATGTATACACCTACAATATTTTTGTTTCATAAATTTATTATATTATCATTGTAAAATGTAAATTATACGATATATTCTATTTTTTTATCACAACATCGATCTTCTTTTATTTACAGAAAGGTTATACGCTTTCTCTATTCATACGAGTCCAAAGATCTCCAGTTTTTTTAATGACATTTCTATAATTGTTTTTCGTTAAAATATATTTAGTATAATATATTATTTTATTCCCGAAATTAATAATCAAAATAACTTATAAACATGTTTGTATTGATAAAAATAAATTTCTATAAAACAATATAATATTCGACAAAGAAAAATATAAACAAATATGATGCTCTTAAAAGTTCCAAATTTAGTTAACCAAATCTTGCCAAAACCAAATTGTAATCATTAAAATTGATATTTTCATTTAGTTTAAATATAAATAAAAGATATTACATGATATGATCAATTCTTTCCAAATTTGAATAATTTGTCAAAAGGTTTTGAATTAAAGTTTGAAATCTATTAAAAGGATAATATCAAAAACAAAATAAAGTTTAGAAACATTTTTAACTGCCATTTTTAAACATTATCGGTAAAAAATTATGTTGTATAAGTATTATTCAAACTTCAAAATTTAAAAATGCACCAGTTTATGGCTCATCTTTTTGTTCCAACTAAATATTATGATATTTCATTAGATGTCATTTTATCTCTTGATGTACTCTTTCTACTTTATATTGATTTGTTATCTATGTTAAAAGTTATTTATATTCATCAAATCTTCAATCTTAAAACTATATAGTTTATAAAAACGGATTTTTTACCATTTATATTAAGGGTATAGGACATCTTAAAATGGAAAGATTTATTATTTTTATTTATTTAAGGATTTAAAACTTTTCTGTGACAAGTCTATACACTTTCCTTTCAGGGTTTAGTTTCAAAAATTGGGAAGCTTATCATATGTCCTAATACCATATTTTACAAAAACCATTTGTAAAATGCAGATCTATTCAACTAGATTTAACAAAATGCATTATAACACATATATTATTTCGAGTCGAAACAGGTACAAGAAGTTCGTGTAATTCGATGTAGAAGTCTAATAAGAAAGATAATTCAAACATCCCCTTTACATGTACAAGGTCTACTCCATATTACAATCTAAGTCATTAATGTACCCTACGTTGAAGGAAAAAAACAAAATTGTAATATATTATATAATGTTTAAAGAAAAATAATTCAAATAACCATGTAAAACTAATGTAGATTAAATAACGAATAACTTAATTAAAACTTTAACGAATTCCGCGCAAGGCGCGGGAAACTTCACTAGTATATATATGAAAGCCGACAGTTTTCGAGCCACCACGTTGATTCTGGCCCCACCAGATATTTAACTAAAATAATTTTTAAAGTGTTTTAATTAACTACCATAATTTTGCTACGTAAATTTTTAATCTTTTAAACTACTACCTTATCAACAATATCTATTCATACAATATCTAGCCGAAAATATAGTACGTAAATAAACCATATACAGTATCTATCCATAAAATATAGTACGTAAATTTTCAATATCTTTTAATTTTGCTACGATCTATCCATACAATATCTAGTCGATTTTAAATATTATCCATTTATTTTTATTTTTTCGTGTACAACTTGCAAAACAACAAGTTGTACGTATCCATGCTTTGCAAATCTTTATTTTAAAAAGATATTGAAATAAAGATACGATTGATTATTGTAATTTTTTTAAATTAGTATATGCTATCTTTTTTTATGGTATAAACCGTTGGTTCTATCTTATTAGTCTCAATAAAAGATAGATTTTAATCTTTATCCTTCTATCTTTATTTTCCTAATATATATCTTTGTATGACCTAATATATCCTACATAAATTTTCAATAAATGATAGATTTTAACCTTTATCCTTGTATATTTTGATTTTTGGCCTTCAACCAAACAAAATTAGTCCCAGTTGACTATTTAACGTCTCCCCTTCCTCTCATGGGATCATTGTCGCACTCTTCCCGTCACCTCATGGTCTCGGGTTAACACAATTTTTCTCGGTATCCGTTATTCACTTTTGCCTGCGTAGCCATCGGTATCCTACATTTGAATTTTATTGTTTGAATGAGTTACTGACTTGAGATTTTTCATGATATTGTGTTCAGCGAATAATACAACTAATTAGTACATGTCTCTTGGCTAACAAGTATGCATATTACAGGTTTAAGTTTGCAGCGGTATATTAGCAATCGATATCTTTGGGAAAAAGAACATCTCAACAATGTAAAGTTTTTTTTATTTAATTTTTTTTAATCCTATACCTCAGTTGTTAAATTTTTGTTATTATATATTTTTTCCCCTCATGAATTTTACAGGAAGACAAGGCTAAATTTTATGCAGAAAATAGATTGAAGAGAAAACGTGCACTCTTAAGCCATCGCACAAATATTAACCGCAACATATTGCAAGGTACTCTCAAACTACCCATAATTTAGGTGTTTGTTGTATAATTTTTATTGTCCTTATTGTTTTGTTACTAATCATAAATTGTACATTAGAAAATTATAATCATGACATTAATCCTGTTATATTATGTTGGTGATTTTAGTGTCATCAATCGATGATCCCTGAGGAATCAGTGATGGTTCCTGAGGGATCAATGGCCTTTTAGTGTTATCGGGGTTCATGACGACTTTATGAGGTTCCATTTAGCTTATCATAAGTTTGGGGGTGTGGAGTACACGCTTGTGTGAGTATATTTGGGATCTAGTGGGAGATATTAAGGATATGTTACACTGAGATGTTCCTCTGGGATCAGTGGCTCTAAGAACAACAGTTCTGGCTGATTGGTACCTACGGGATCAACAGTTTAACGGTTTGAATATTGATCACGTGGGTTAACTACCTATATAACCGTTGGATAACCACTCTTGTAACTTCCTTTTATGATTGATTTCAGATGGGCCACGTGTCTCTCTAGGAGAGAGCCGTTGGAGATTAAGGATCAGCGGTAACCGCTGGTAACCGCCTTGTTAACTGCCCATAACGTCTAGAAACTGCTCCCTAGGCTTTCCTACGCCCTATATAAGGCTAAAGGAAGATGAAGTCGGGCTGGTTACATAATCTCTCAAATAGATTCAACCAAGTCGAAGCCATACATCCATTAATACATTATTCTATAGTTTGATCCTTACCACAAGCCTTGGAAAGGATCAGCAGATTTGTTTTATCTCACTTCAGATTTTGCGGATTCCCTAAGGCTTATAAGGGGCAAAATACTGATTTCGGAAAGTGTTTACACGACTCAAATCTTATCCGAAGACAGACTACATTGATCGTTCCCCAGGTGTTGAGCATTCCAGACGAAGCAGGATCAACAGACGCTGTCGGTGCCACTGGACCAGTGCAGGGATCAACACCAGAATCCAACAGTCGAAATTAGTATTTTTGGATCAATGACGTCTGTACGTGAGATGACAACGAAGTTCCAAAAGTTGGAGAAGTGTGAGGGGATGGACTTCCGCCGTTGGCAGAAGAAGATGCACTTCCTCTTGACCACACTCAAGGTGGTGTATGTCCTGCCCACGCCGATGCCCGAGGTGGGTGAAGACGAAGTTCTTGAAGACGTGAGGAAGAGGAACAAATGGGAGAACGATGACTACATTTGTAGAGGCCACATCTTGAATGGTATGTCCGATTCTCTCTTTGATGTGTATCAAAACGTTGAATCCGCTAAAGAACTATGGGACTCTCTTGAGTCCAAGTACATGGCCGAGGATGCTTCTAGTGTGAAGTTCCTTGTGAGTAATTTCAATAATTACAAGATGGTTGATACCAGGCCAGTGATGGAACAATATAACGAGATACTACGTATCTTGGGGCAATATGCTCAACACAAGTTGAACATGGATGAATCCATTTCGGTTTCATGTATCATTGATAAATTGCCTCCATCATGGAAAGACTTTAAACACATGTTAAAGCACAAGAAGGAAGATGTCTCTCTTGTTGAACTTGGAAGCCACTTGCGTATCGAGGAGAATATTCGTATGCAAGAGAAGGAAAAAGATACTCCAGTATCTTCCTCCATAAATATGGTCGAAGGTGGTTCCCAGAAAGGGATCAAGAATAAAGGCCAGAAGAGGCCTCGGAACAACACATACAATGGTCCCAACAAGAAGCGCTCCCCAAAGGGAGATGGCTGTTGGTACTGTGGCAAGCCAGGGCATTTCAGAAGAGATTGCAAGGCTGCAAAGGGAAAGAAAAACGTTACAAACCAGGTTGCTCAAGGTTCTAAGGAACCAGGGCAGAAATCTCATCAAGGTCAGGAAGGATCGACATCTGTTGATACCGGTATAGTTACATATCCTAATTTGGATTTTGTTTCTATGATTTCTGAAGAATTTTATGTGCAGGATGATGAGATAGCATGGTGGGTTGACTCGGGTGCTACCACTCACGTGTGTAGAGACAAATCGATGTTCAAGTCAGTCGTTCCCATGGACGATGGACGTGTACTTCATATGGGAAACGAGTCAACTGTTCCCGTTCAAGGCAAAGGACTAGTAGAGTTGGAGTTTTCGTCTGGGCAAACTTTAACTCTTAAGGATGTGTTGTATGTACCCAGAATAAGAAAGAACCTAGTATCTTGTAGTTTACTTAACAAGTTGGGCTTTCGTTTAGTGTTTAGAGCCGACAAGTTTATATTGTCGAAAGGCGGTGTATTTGTTGGTCGTGGTTATCTATGTAATGGGATGTTTAAATTAAGTATTAATAAAGTTATGAATTCAGTTTACATGACTTGTTCGAATGAATCTGTTCATTCGGGATCAACTGCTATTCCCATGAGTTCTGGATCAACTGTTGTTCCCTCAGGAACTGACTCTTCTTTGTGGCATGCTAGGATAGGACATGTGCATTATAAACGCATGCTTGATATGTCTAGAACTGGTTTGATTCCACCTGTTGACATCAATATCGAAAAATGTAGAACATGCATGCTAAACAAGATCACTAAACAACCTTTTCCTACTGTTCAAAGGATCAGTGTCATGCTTGAATTAATACATAGTGATTTGTGTGACTTTCATGCTACTCCCTCTATGGGTAATAAGAAGTATGTGGTTACTTATATCGATGATTATTCTCGTTATTGCTATGTATTTTTATTGCATACTAAGGATGAGGCCCTAGAGAAGTTTAAGCTTTATAAAACTGAAGTTGAACTTCAAGTGGGATCAAAGATCAAAAGGTTGCGCACCGATAGAGGTGGTGAATATTTTGACCCGGAATACTTCCAATCCGTAGGGATCATTCATGAAACTACGGCTCCCTACACACCACAACAAAATGGTGTTTCGGAGAGGAAGAATAGAGTTCTCAAGGAAATGGTTAATTCCATGCTTTCCTACTCAGGATTGAATGAGGGGTTTTGGGGAGAAGCCATGCTAACGGCTTGTTACCTGTTGAATAGAGTTCCAAATAAAAGGAACAAGACTACCCCTTATGAACTTTGGTTCAAAAGAAAACCAAGTTTGAATTATCTTCGAGTTTGGGGATGTCGGGCTATTGTTAGGCTGACTGATCCCAAAAGGAAGACGTTGGGTGAAAAAGGTGTAGAATGCATCTTTATTGGATATGCTGAGCATTCCAAGGTGTTGGATCGTAAGTCAGATAATGAGGGCGTCCTTAACTGGGTTAAGGGCGTCCCTTAGTGCAGCGGAATAAAGACTTAACAGAATACAAGATAAGTGAACACGAGTATTTATAGAGGAACCCCACTAAGACCAACTAGTCTTATGGGTAAACCTCTACCTCTGTTGGAGGATTTTCAATAGCCGTCCCTTATCTTATTGAGAGTGAGTCCTTACAACTTAGGCGAGTCGTTACACTTCTCTGAGCTAAGCGTCCGTCCTTAGTCTCACTAGTAACACTCCTTTCGACCTAACAAGTAACCTAACACTCTAGCTTATAAGGAAGCTATCACTCACGTCTCTCACGGTTCGTTGTGAGAGACAAACTACAACTCTAACTGATTTATGGTTTGTTTTGGATTTGGTGTGGTTGGACTTTCTTTCTCTTGCTTCAAGCTCACTTGATCTTCTCGATCTTCGTTGGTGTTCTTGATTGCTTCGGGAGAGCTTGAGAGAAAGTCTTCAAAGTCCACCAGCGCTATGCATACCCTTGGGAGGGTATTTATAGCGCAAGTGGTTCTTGTCCTCTAGCGTCCTCTGAGACTGGGCAGACTCCTTGATCTTGATCAACGGTGCGATGAGTCCCTTGAGAGAGTCAACTCTGTTGACGCTTGGGAAGCCTCCGCGTGGGTAGGGGACCATCGCTGGGAAAGCGACGTCTTTGGCATTGTCTACACGTGCCCAGACAAAGGAAGCTTCCTTCTTTGGACTAAGGCCGGACGATGATGTAATCATGTTGGAGCGGCCTTGATTCGAATTTGAACTTCGTCCGTATTTTGGCGCGCGTCCCTTTCTGATTAGGACTCCGTCCTATCTTGCGCAGGGACTTCGCCAATTACGTTTAGCCTCGGAAGTTCTGGTAACATGCGTCCCTACAGCTTAGGGACTGCTGTTCACTTGTTGTCCTTTTCACTCATGTGCGTCCCTGGACTTACCTGAGATCAACACTTGGACAACTTATCAAATACATTTGAGTTTGTCATTATCAAAACAAGGGACGATCATTATTGGTTTAGATATTAACGACTGGCGTCCTTAATATCGTCCCAACAATTTCCCCCTTTTTGATGATGACAAACTCTTTCAAATAATGCACATAGAAGTAAAGCTTTTAGCATGAGAAACTGCACTTGATTTTCTTTTCAGCTTGGATTGGCATGCAACACATTCTTTGAGTGCGTTCTATTTTATTCCTAACTAGCGTCCTTTGGACTTGGGCCGAAATTCCCCCTAAGCACATGCTTTCTATGACAACTTAAACGTAATCGCATCTCTGCAAAACTATACTTCCCCCTTTTGGCATCATCGAAAAGGATAACAAGTTGAAAAGCATGCAAGCACAAAGTCATAACTAAAGTAAAGAACGCTTAGACAATATGAAACACAAAATGTAGTGAATGGCATTCAAAATGAGAGAAGAGTACGATTATTACAGCCATGCACAAACTGTGTTCAAAACGGGGACAGCGTCCCAAAGTCTTAACAGAAACAAAAGAAAACAGTAAACTTTTTCAGGGATAGAGAGGGGGGGAGGTGATCATTTGCGGGGACGCTTGCCGAGAGCCTTGAGAACCTGCTCCTGAAGATGGTTGTTCTGTGCAAGGAGCTCATTGTTGCGCTCAAGAAGGTCTGTGTGGGTGTGGAGAGTGTCGTGAACCTGCTGAATCAAGTCTATCATCATGCACTGGTTCTCGATCATCATACCCATCAGATACTTGGTAGAGTGCTTCTCGGCTTCATCAGGGACGCTCATACCATCGAGCTCTTCCTCATCATCAGCAGCGTCCTCTGCCGGCGTCCCAACTACTTGGAGATTTTCCGACGCAGGATCACCTTCCTCTGTTTCACCAGCAGCAGCCTTAGCTCTTTGTTCAGCCCTAGCCTTCTTCTCAGCCTCTTTGCGTTCCTTCTCCATTTGGCGTTTGATGGACGGAAGAGGCTCATCACACCTCAGTTTTCCAACTGGGGGAAGTGTGATTTGCCTAACGTCCCAATGAATGCCAAAGGAACGCTCTTGCTTAGGAGCATACAGTCCCTGCTGCTTCAGTATTTGCTTGACCAGGCCTGGAAACGGAAGAGAGTGCCTGCCTCCTGTGCACTTGCCCATGTGTTCCAATATAATCCGAGGCAGGTTGATGGGCCTGCGTTCCAAGAAAGCGTCCAAGAGGATACTGTCTGTGATCTGGACAATGGACTTATTTTCTTGACGTGGGACGACCATGCGCACAATGAAGTGGTGCGCTAGGACTCCCGTCTTGGAGAGGCAATGGGCAACTCTGTCTCTAGCAGCTGGCTGTCTCCCATTGAATATTCTGTGGAAAATCTCTTCTTGGGAGAAACGGCCAAAGGTCTTGTTAGGCAGATCGTGCAAAGCATCAGAAGGAGAGGGACGCAGGCCTAGCATATTTCGGACGGTGCCCTCAGCAACTGAGTACTCGTCCCCATCAATCTCAAACGATCCCTGAGGCTTCCCTTTGACTATAGAAATTTCAAATTTGGAGTAGAAGCGAAGAACCTCATCGGGATCAACTTCAGCAGCCTCTGCGCCCAAGTGCGTCCAACCCTGGAATTCCAGCAGGTCTAGGAACTCCTGGCGTTGATTCTCCTCAAGGAACTGGGACGTGAACAGGAGAGGCGACAAGATTTTCTTGAGGCGCTTCTGCTTGGAGCCATTACTGATGATAACCTCATCACCAGCGTCCTGTTCATCACCGTCACCGTCCTCATCCTCATGATCCTCATCAATCGGAGCTTCTTCTTCATCAGAGGCCTCATCCCTTTGTTCCTGGGCTTCGACCATTTCGACATCCTCAGCAGCGGACGCCTGTTCAGTTGGAGGCGCGTCCTCTGCTGGAGTCCTTGCCAAGGACTCGATAGGGACGTCATCTGAAGCCGTCCCCTGAGCTTGTATATTTTCCTCGAGGGCCTGAGCTGGCGGAGGAGGAGGAGTTGAAGCTCTGGGAGGGGAGGGAGTGGGAGTTCTTAACTTGGCCTTGGTTGGGGGAGCAGAGGAGGTGCTGGGCGCAACCATGGAGATAGGCTTGACTTGGAGCGGAGCAGGGGGAGGAGGAGGCGCCTTGGCGGGGGAGTCCTCTAGGGCAATGACAGTTGGTACAGCGTCCTTGGCCGGGACCTGTACTTGAGGAACTTCCTTTGCCGGGGCCTTGGGCATCGGCTTAGCTAGGTCCGCCTCAATCTCTTTTTCCAGCGGATCCTCAGCAGCAGGAGCAGGGAGAGCGTCCTTGGCCTGAGTAGCGTCCTTGGCCTGGACCTGAGGAGCGTCCTCTACCCTTGGAGGAGGAGGAGGAAGAAGAGGAACAGCCTTTAAGCTCTCCTGGATCGCCTTTTCCACGGCGTCCTTTTCAGCCTTCTCTTGCTCTTGGCGCGCCTTCTCTTCTTTTTCAAGCTCAATCTCTGAGAGGCGGATGGCGGCCATTTCTTCATCTGTGACGCCCTCAAGCTGAGCAGAGGTCTTGAGGCGTCGCTTAGGGGCGGGAGGAGGGGAGGAAGGGACTGGTTTAGGAGGAGTGGAGGAAGGGCCTTTGATTTGGAGCTTTGGAGGAGGAGGGGGAGAGGAGGCCCGTTTTCTCTTTTGGGAAGGGACGGAGCCCGCAGGAGCCACGATGAACTCCATTATGTCTGGGAGGAGTTTGGCGAGCTCTTCCACGGATCCACCAAAAGAGTCAGATATGATCCCTGGCCCCATGAATGGAGGATTGGTGTGATTGGTTTCTTCAAGGCGGGGCTTGACATACGTCACCATGAAGTAGTAGAGTAGTCTTTGGATTTTAGGTGGATGGTCATGTGCGGACGCTCGTAGGCAGATGTTAGCGAGCGTCCTAGGTTCCTTTTCGAGCCAGTCCTCAATGAGAGGGTCAAGGGGAGGACGGCGTTTGGGTTGGGACGGAAGTCTAGACACGGCGCCTTTGCCAGCGACTCCGTCGTCAGACATTGGCTCAGGTTTGAAGGGCTTCTCCAGAAATGAGAACCTCTTCTGGGTTGGTTTGGGTTGAGGGCGAGAGGGTGGTTGTTTTTGTTGAGGTTTGGAAGAGGAGTAAGATTTTTGTGACTGAGGAGGGGTGTTTGAGTGGCGCTGGGAGGATTGGGATGAAGAAGAACGGTGGCGAGGGGGTTCTTGGCGGCCGGAAGGTCGACCTCTTGACTCCATTAATGACCGGCCTCTGACCGGAGGAGATTTTGAGGAGCTTGGGTTTTTCGCCGCCGGAGAAGGGGTTTGATTCTTGGAAGCTCTTGTGTTGGCCATTGGGTTTAAATAGATGTGAGTTTAGGGTTGGGGAGAGGAACTCGGGATTTTGAAATCTGGGAATTTTGAGATCTGGGTTTGAGATTTTTGCTAAGATTGTGTAAACAACGAGAGAGTGAAGAAAGGAAATCAGAGGGAGCAGGACCTATTTATAGGAAGAAGACGAAGTTGGACGGTCAAGGGTACTAGGGTCTTTACACTCGGCTTCCTCCACCCGCCTTCCCACACGTGGCTTTCTTCGCTACTAAGAAACACAGCTGTTGTGCACTGTTCGCGCGTATCCCGAGATCTTCGCTGAAACTTCTTAAGACGGTTCACCTTCTCTTTTTCAATAAACTCACAACTGCAAAGGACTCTGTCTCAGCGTCCTTTCAACACACAACACATCTATTCTGAACTTACCCATGGCGTTCCAAACACTGATCACAACCTCTGAACTTAGAACTCTGTAAGGGCTGCTTTCAGCTCTTTGACACGCGTCCCTTGATCACTTAGAACCATTTTTGAAAATCAAGCAAGTACGTTCCGTAAAGAGAAAACAAAGAACGTTCATAGGACGCGTTTGCAAGATTCTCGGCTTAGGTAAGCTTAGAGTTCCCATCATTTCGGCTTGTAATGAGGGTAGGGTGATCAGGGATACTCTTGAGATGAAAGGCGAAATGAATACCGTTCAAAACATAAGTGAAACACATGTCTTAGACTAGCGTCCTTTAAAGATGACTTTAAATGCGTGACATACTTTAAGAACAAGTTCTCAACAAGACATAGCCAATCACTGAGGGAATAATAGAACGGGACTTGATCATTTAAAAGTTATCATCCCTAGAAGCAACCTGAGGTGCTCAAAGGGACGTCTATCAAGTGCTTTTGTGAAAATATCGGCCACTTGGTCCTCAGTCCTAACATGATCCACTCTAATCAACCCAAGTTCAACATTATCACGAAGGAAATGATGTCTTATATGAATGTGCTTCGTCCTAGAATGATGAACAGGATTTTTGGCAATACTTATGGCACTAGTGTTGTCACACAAGATAGGGACTGTGTTGAGGAACGTACCATAATCTTCAAGTTGGTACTTGATCCATAGGACTTGTGAGCAGCACGAAGCAGCAGCAACGTACTCAGCTTCCGCGGTTGAGAGTGCCACGGAGTTTTGCTTTTTAGATCCCCAAGATACAAGACATGACCCAAGGAATTGAGCCATTCCTGAGGTGCTCTTCCTATCCACCACATGGCCAGCGTAGTCTGCGTCAGAGTACGCTACCAGATTTAGGGACGTTCTTCTGGGATACCATAGGCATAGGTCATCCCGTCCCTTGAGATATCTGAAGATTCTCTTCACTTCTTGCATGTGGGACTCCTTTGGATTTGCTTGGAAGCGAGCACACAAGCACACAGCGAACATGATATCGGGACGACTTGCCGTTAGATATAGCAAGGACCCTATCATTCCTCTGTAGAGCTTTTGATCTACACTCTTGCCTTCTTCATCAGCATAGAGGCGAGTGTTGGGGGAGATGGGAGTGTCAATGGGTTTTGAAGAGTTCATCCCATACTTCTCAAGCATTTCACGAATGTACTTTTGTTGATGAATGCGCGTCCCATCTCTAAGCTGAGTGATCTGAAGTCCCAAGAAGAAGTTGAGTTCTCCTATGAGGGACATGTCAAACTCACTACTCATCAAGTTCTTGAATTCCTCTACAAGTTTCATGTTAGTGCTTCCAAAGACTATGTCATCAACATAGACTTGGACAATCAAGACATCTTTAAGGACTTTCTTTAAGAAGAGGGTTTTATCAATGTTACCTCGTGTGTACCCGTTGGACAAGAGGAAGGACGCAAACCTATCGTACCATGCACGAGGGGCTTGCTTGAGTCCATATAGTGCCTTGTCCAAGAAGTACACATGATCAGGGTGATCGGCGTCCTCAAATCCTGGGGGTTGAGCAACATACACTTCCTCTTTGAGTTTGCCGTTGAGGAAGGCTGTCTTGACGTCCATTTGAAAAAGCTTGAACCCTTTGTGAGCGGCATAGGCTATAAGTAGGCGAATGGCTTCAATTCTGGCAACAGGAGCGAAGGTTTCATCATAATCAATTCCTTCCTCTTGTCTATAGCCTTGAGCCACCAGCCTTGCTTTGTTCCTTGAGACACGACCGCTCTCATCAAGCTTGTTCCTGTAGACCCACCTCGTCCCTATTATGTTTTTATTTCTTGGACGAGGGACGAGGGTCCAAACCTTGTTCCTCTCGAATTGATTAAGTTCTTCTTGCATTGCTTGAATCCAATCAGCGTCCTGAAGAGCTTCCTTTATGTTCTTAGGTTCAACTAAGGACACAAAGGCGTTGAAGGCACAGAACGCTATGTTGGCATTGAGGGACTGATTCACGGCTGATCTTGTTTGAACTCCTTTTGAAATATCTGAGATGATTTGATCTGTTGAATGAAGTCTTGAAAGATTGGATCCCCTATGAGTAGCGTCCCTTGAAGGAGCACATCTAGGGTCCGTCCAATCCGAATCATCTGAGTCAAACCCATCGTCTTCATTGAGAGGTTCAGAGAATTCCCCCTCAGGTTGAGCGTCCTCTCCTTGACGCTGTTCTCCTTGTAAGCTTGATTCAGCAGCATCATGTTGAGCTGGAGACTCACTTTGAGATGGAGCCTCCTGAACAACACTGGGAACTTCTACTGAGACTTCTTCAGGATTTGGAGTAGCGTTCTTTGGAACATAGTATTTTTCAGAGGACCCAAAGTCAACTTCATCATCGGAGTCATCTTGCTGCTGAGAAGATGAGCGTTCTTTCTTGCTTGGTTTATCTTTGTGAGAAGACTTTTCTTTGAACACAACATGAATGCTCTCCTCAAGCTTTAGAGTCCTTTTGTTGAAGACTCTGTATGCTTTGCTGGTGAGGGAGTATCCAAGGAAAATGGCTTCATCACTTCTTGCATCAAACTTCCCAAGTCTTTCTTTATCATTGTTGTGAACAAAGCACTTGCATCCAAAGACTCTGAGATAGTCGATGCGAGGCTTTCTTCCATTCAGCAACTCGTAGGACGTTTTCTTCAGCAAAGGACGGATCATGGCTCGATTGATGATATAGCATGCTGTAGCAATAGCTTCAGCCCAGAAGTATTTGGGGACGCTATTAGCTAGAAGCATCGTCCTTGCCATATCCTCCAGCGTCCTATTCTTTCTTTCCACAACGCCATTTTGTTGAGGAGTCCTTGGAGCTGAGAAGTTGTGTGAGACGCCATGTTGATCACAGTAGGCCAGGAACTCTGAGTTTTGAAACTCCGTCCCACGGTCTGATCTTATGGCTTTGAGAGGCGTCTCAAGGGCAACTTCTACTTGTTTGATGAAGACTTTGAATGCGTTGAAGCAATCTGTTTTTGAAGCCAAGAAAAGAACCCAGGTGAATCGAGAAAAATCATCTACAAGGACATAGATATATCTCTTTCCACCATAGCTCAACGTCTTCATTGGACCACAAAGATCCATATGGAGAAGTTCCAAAGGTTTCTTTGTGCTGACATCGTTTTTTGATTTAAAGGACGTTCTTGTTTGCTTCCCTTTGATACAGGCTTCACACTGTTCAATTTTCTCAGGATCAATTTGGGGAAGACCTTTCACAAGATTTCTCTGATGAAGCTTGAGGATTGTGCTTGGTCCAGCATGGCCAAGTCGGCGATGCCAGAGGTCAGCGTCCTCTTTTGACACAGATAGGCACAATTCAGATTTTGGCTTGAATTCCTGGTTGAAGATGTAGACATTGTTCTTTCGGACTCCCTTGAGGACGACTTTGTTGGACTTCTTGTTGATGACGAGGCACTCCTTTGAGTCAAATGTTACCCTGTTCTCACCCTGGTCACACATTTGAGAGACACTTAAGAGATTGAAGCCAAGTCCTTCAACAAGGCTAACATTTGTCGCTTTGATGGACGGATTAAGAATAGCAGTTCCCGTCCCTTTGATCTTTCCTTTGCCCTTGTTGCCAAACGAGACAGTTCCTCCCGTGGCACTACTCTGGATAGAAGTGAGATGGATCTGGCTTCCTGTCATGTGATTTGAGGCGCCACTGTCAATGATCCATGGGCGTCCCCTCACTTCCACCTGCCAAGACAAAGTTAGTGTTTGGCGACCCAGGCAAGGTGTTCCTTACCTGGTTCGTTACAGAAATAGTACTTTGGGTCTGGCATGTAGTCATTTATATTCACATCATTTGAAATAGCATGCTTTCGGAAAGAACTCTTGGACCGTCTAGGACGTCTAGGGTTAGCCTTAGGGACGGACTTATCATTTCCAAAGTTAGTCCTAGCGGCTTTACCACTTTCAATGTCGTTCTTCAATTTCAAGCAATCATATTTGAAGTGATCTCCTTGTCCACAGTACCAACACGTCCTATAGTAAGTACCAAGGTAGTACTTCTTGTTGGGACGTTGGATTTTGTTCTTTTTCATCTGTTGAGGGTCACAAACTTTTGAACCTTCCCCCTTAGCAATTTTCTTATAGATCCTATGACTAGTGGAGTTAGTGTAGTAGTCCTCTTGACCTTTCTCTCCACTCTCTAGGACTCTAATTCTTTCAAGAAGGTTCTTGGTCTTTTCCCTTTCTAACTCAAGTTCTGAGGTTTTGCTTGCCTCAAAGTCGCTAGGGAGAGAGTTCCTAGTGTCAGACTCATATCCTAGCCCTCTCTTGGCTGGAACAAACACTATTGGATGAACTTCCTCAGTTACTGGGCTCTTTCCTAGCACTTTCACCTCTTCCCTAAGCTTAGCATTTTCTAGCTTAAGACACATCACTTCAGTTTTCATGGATTTAATTTCGTCACAGGAGGACTCTAGTTGCAATGCTACTGTAGCACAGTTCTCACATTCAACTATCCTATTTTCACTTTCAAGTTCAAGCTCATCCATTCTATGTTGCATAGCTACACTTTCTTCCATGATTCTATTTATGAGCTTTATGAGTTTGGATTTAGAACATTTTTCCAAGGAGTTCATCATGGATTCACGAGTTACCTCTTGTTCATTTTCTGGAGCGTCCTCTTCAGCGACTGAGACATCCTCCACAGCCATGTACGCCACTTGTTCATCATCTGAGGCGTCCTCTATGGCTATGTACGCCTCTGGTCCTTCAGGTTCTTCATCATCAGAACTCACATTATCCCATACGGATTCGCAAGCTCCCAAAAGAGCTTTCATCTTGATTTCTTTTGAGTTCAGTCCCGTAGTACATCTTTTGGCAAAATGTCCTTTCTTGTTACACTTGTAACAAGTAAGTTCCTTCATTTCTGCCTCTGTATACTTGGGACTCTCCTTTTTGTATGGCATCTTGTTTCTCTTGGAATCTCTGGACTTCTTACCCCACAGGCGGGCAACTTTGTGAAGAAGGGCAATCTCTTCCTCTTCTTCTAGTTGTTCCTTTGACTTGCTTTCCCTCTCTTTCAAGGCTTGAGCACGCATTCTTTCACGATTTTCATTCTTATTTGCTTCCACCATTAGCGCAATATCTCTTTGGTGGCGTAAATACTCAGCGTACTCTGGAGTTGCCGTCATCAAAGCAAGATCTGTCTGGGGGTTCCTAGCCAACTCAGCCATATCAGCCTCCCTTCTGGCTTCATAGCCTCTCAGCTTCCCATAGATTTCTTCCATATCCAGGGTTTTGTTGGCTGTATTTTCCTTGAATGTGGTCCTATCAAAGTTCCATTTTCCTGTGAGTCCATCAATGACCACTCCGACTCTGTTCCTCATTGAGACTTCAGCTTCTTCGATGCCCAAGTTTCGCATCTTGGTCACAAGGGCTTCAAAGCGGTATGAGTAGTCCTTGACAGATTCATTTGGAAGCATTCTGAAGGCATAGAACTCTCGTTTGATTTCAAGCTTGACATCTTCCTTCATCTCCGCCGTACCCACATGGTACTTTTCAAGCGCTTCCCATTGTAGTTTGGCAGTTGCCAAATTGCTGACTCGGGTGGCGTCCCTCTCGCAAAGGGACGCTTGAAGGAAGCAGATTGCCTTAGCGTTCGTCTCCAACAGCTTGAATTCGTCAGGACCCCACTCGTCCTCTTTGTCTTTCTTGTCAGCGGGGATGGCAAGGTCACCTTTCATGATCACTCTCCAGCATTGATAGTTCTGACTTCGGCAAAAGTTCTCGAAGCGGGTCTTCCATCGGTTGAAGTTGCCGTCCGTCAGACGAGGAGGCTTAACAAAGGAGATTCCAATAGGTTCCATGTCCATCTTGTACCTGCAACTCAACAAAATCTAGAGCGCCTGCTCTGATACCAATTGTTGGATCGTAAGTCAGATAATGAGGGCGTCCTTAACTGGGTTAAGGGCGTCCCTTAGTGCAGCGGAATAAAGACTTAACAGAATACAAGATAAGTGAACACGAGTATTTATAGAGGAACCCCACTAAGACCAACTAGTCTTATGGGTAAACCTCTACCTCTGTTGGAGGATTTTCAATAGCCGTCCCTTATCTTATTGAGAGTGAGTCCTTACAACTTAGGCGAGTCGTTACACTTCTCTGAGCTAAGCGTCCGTCCTTAGTCTCACTAGTAACACTCCTTTCGACCTAACAAGTAACCTAACACTCTAGCTTATAAGGAAGCTATCACTCACGTCTCTCACGGTTCGTTGTGAGAGACAAACTACAACTCTAACTGATTTATGGTTTGTTTTGGATTTGGTGTGGTTGGACTTTCTTTCTCTTGCTTCAAGCTCACTTGATCTTCTCGATCTTCGTTGGTGTTCTTGATTGCTTCGGGAGAGCTTGAGAGAAAGTCTTCAAAGTCCACCAGCGCTATGCATACCCTTGGGAGGGTATTTATAGCGCAAGTGGTTCTTGTCCTCTAGCGTCCTCTGAGACTGGGCAGACTCCTTGATCTTGATCAACGGTGCGATGAGTCCCTTGAGAGAGTCAACTCTGTTGACGCTTGGGAAGCCTCCGCGTGGGTAGGGGACCATCGCTGGGAAAGCGACGTCTTTGGCATTGTCTACACGTGCCCAGACAAAGGAAGCTTCCTTCTTTGGACTAAGGCCGGACGATGATGTAATCATGTTGGAGCGGCCTTGATTCGAATTTGAACTTCGTCCGTATTTTGGCGCGCGTCCCTTTCTGATTAGGACTCCGTCCTATCTTGCGCAGGGACTTCGCCAATTACGTTTAGCCTCGGAAGTTCTGGTAACATGCGTCCCTACAGCTTAGGGACTGCTGTTCACTTGTTGTCCTTTTCACTCATGTGCGTCCCTGGACTTACCTGAGATCAACACTTGGACAACTTATCAAATACATTTGAGTTTGTCATTATCAAAACAAGGGACGATCATTATTGGTTTAGATATTAACGACTGGCGTCCTTAATATCGCCCCAACACAAGGCATATAGGTTCTATGTTATTGAGCCAAACAAATATATTTCGGTTCATACCGTTATTGAATCAAGAGATGCAATATTTGATGAAAAACGATTTTCGTTAATACCTATATCAAAAGGTATGATGCCCAACTCAAGTGGAGATAATGAAATGGTTCCTAGTTCCAGAACTATCAGTAGTTCTGATATACCACATGGGAACAATGAACCTGAAATCCGAAAAAGTAAAAGAGTAAGGAAAGGAACTTCCTTTGGTCCCGATTTCCATGTTTATTTGGTAGAGGGATCAAGAGACGAGGTTGGTTCCAATCATCTATATTGTTACAATATTGAAGATGAACCAAGGACCTTTGATGAGGCAATGAGGTCTCAAGACGTGTCCTTTTGGAAGGAAGCCATTAATGATGAGATGGATTCCATCATGGGGAACAATACATGGGTCTTGGTTGATCTTCCCCCTGGTTGTAAACCTTTGGGAAGTAAGTGGATCTTCAAGAGGAAGATGAAAGTGGATGGTACCATAGATAAGTTTAAGGCCAGATTGGTTATCCAAGGCTTTAGACAAAAGTATGGAACAGACTACTTTGATACCTATGCACCAGTTGCACGTATCACCACCATTAGATTGCTAATTGCTTTAGCATCTATACATAATCTGGTGATCCACCAAATGGACGTTAAAACTGCGTTCCTTAATGGGGATCTAGAGGAGGAGGTTTATATGAAACAACCCGAGGGTTTTGTTATGCCCGGACAAGAGCATAAAGTGTGCAAGTTGATCAAATCCTTGTATGGGCTGAAACAAGCACCTAAGAAATGGCATCTAAAGTTTGATGAGGTTGTGTTGTCCCATGGATTCAAGTTGAACCAAGCGGACAAGTGTGTGTATAGCAAATTTGATGATCCCAGCAGCGGAGTCATTATCTGTCTATATGTAGATGACATGTTGATCTTTGGCACGGATCAAAGACAAGTAGATCTTGTGAAGGAATTTTTGTCATCAAAATTCTCCATGAAAGACATGGGAGAAGCTGATGTTATCTTAGGGATTAAGATAAAAAGGGGGGAAAATGGAGTTTTATCTTTATCACAATCTCATTACATTGAGAAAGTGTTGGATAAGTTTCATTGTAATAACTACACTACTATGAATACCCCATATGATCCATCTGTGAAACTGATCCCTAACCAGGGATCAACGATGTTGCAACTCGAGTATTCCAGGATCATTGGATGCTTGATGTATGCCATGACAAGTACAAGACCGGATATTGCTTTTGCAGTAGGAAAACTAAGCCGATACACTAGTAATCCTAGTGCGTATCATTGGCAAGCTGTTCGTCGAGTACTTAGGTACTTGAAGGGAACAATAGAGTTTGGTCTAACTTATGATGGGTCACCTTCGGTCCTTGAAGGATATTCTGATGCAAGTTGGATAACAAATGAAGAGGATCATTCATCTACTAGTGGATGGGTGTTTCTTCTTGGGGGAGGTGCCATCTCTTGGTCCTCGAAGAAACAAACTTGTATTTCAAGTTCTACCATGGAATCAGAGTTTATTGCTTTGGCTTCTGCTGGAAAAGAGGCAGAATGGTTGAGGAACTTGGTGTATGATGTTCCCTTATGGGAAAAACTGATTTCACCCATATCGATCCATTGTGACAGCGCTGCAACTTTGGCTAAGGCATATAGCCATGTATACAATGGGAAATCACGTCACTTGGGCGTGAGGCATAGTGCGGTAAGAGAGCTCATTACGCATGGGGTGGTATCAGTTGATTTTGTAAGGTCACAAGAAAACTTGGCTGATCACTTGACGAAGGGATTAGCAAGGGACTTAGTCTCTAAGTCTGCAAAGGGGATGGGATTAAGACCCATTTAAAGCTCTCTGGTGGTGGGACACCCAATTCCTTCATGACTAACATTATGGACGAATTCAATGTGGAAAGCCCTCTACTAAGAGACTGAAAGCACAAAGGAACAGTCCCCAAGGTACGTGCTTTGTTCCTACAGGATCAGAGGTTGAAGATTCTATCTTCTTAATAGTTCCTTTGAAAAAGTACAATGTAGGAGTACGAATAAAGGATCTACCTATGTGGGCGTGGAGTTTATGGTCGCTCCATGAAGCTTGGGTTGGCTTCACATACGCTCATGAATGGATAAGGACTCAAGGACCATTAATGGAGTCAAGTTAGACTATAGAAGTGTATAGTGACTTATGTGTGTGTTATCTTTATGCATCTAAAGAGGTTGATTGGTTCAATCCTTAGGACACCATGATTCCGAGGTGTATAAAATGTGTAATTACACTAAGACACAAATTCAATCGTCACGACATTTGTGTTTATGCATGAGTTTGGGATGAAGACTTGCTTATTTTATGAATCAGGGATTACACTAAAATGGGGGAGGATTGTTGGTGATTTTAGTGTCATCAATCGTTGATCCCTGAGGAATCAGTGATGGTTCCTGAGGGATCAATGGCCTTTTAGTGTTATCGGGGTTCATGACGACTTTATGAGGTTCCATTTAGCTTATCACAAGTTTGGGGGTGTGGAGTACACGCTTGTGTGAGTATATTTGGGATCTAGTGGGAGATATTAAGGATATGTTACACTGAGATGTCCCTCTGGGATCAGTGGCTCTAAGAACAACAGTTCTGGCTGATTGGTACCTACGGGATCAACAGTTTAACGGTTTGAATATTGATCACGTGGGTTAACTACCTATATAACCGTTGGATAACCACTCTTGTAACTTCCTTTTATGATTGATTTCAGATGGGCCACGTGTCTCTCTAGGAGAGAGCCGTTGGAGATTAAGGATCAGCGGTAACCGCTGGTAACCGCCTTGTTAACTGCCCATAACGTCTAGAAACTGCTCCCTAGGCTTTCCTACGCCCTATATAAGGCTAAAGGAAGATGAAGTCGGGCTGGTTACATAATCTCTCAAATAGATTCAACCAAGTCGAAGCCATACATCCATTAATACATTATTCTATAGTTTGATCCTTACCACAAGCCTTGGAAAGGATCAGCAGATTTGTTTTATCTCACTTCAGATTTTGCGGATTCCCTAAGGCTTATAAGGGGCAAAATACTGATTTCGGAAAGTGTTTACACGACTCAAATCTTATCCGAAGACAGACTACATTGATCGTTCCCCAGGTGTTGCGCATTCCAGACGAAGCAGGATCAACAGACGCTGTCGGTGCCACTGGACCAGTGCAGGGATCAACACTAGAATCCAACATATTATTTATGTGCGTGTAGAATATGCAGACTTGGGTGATTTATGTTATAAGTGTGAATTTTGTGGTGCTCTGATGTGGTATGAAGAAAGATTTGATAAACAAGCCACACCAAGAAATCCAGTGTTCTCTTTATAAAAAAGATACTAGGTGAAATATCAATTTATGATAAATATTATAAGTGAAATATAAATTTATACTCTTATAATGAGATTTTAGAAAAAAGATATATCTAAGAAAGTGTAAATATTATGTCTTCTATGTATGTTTATGGTTATACGAACAACAAAAACAACATCACTCCTTTTAGAAAAAAATATGTTCATATATCATAACTTATATTATATTTTTCTATATCAATATTCGCTTTTAATATATCTAATTATAATATTAATATTTTAGAGTCAAATAGTCGTGCATGGCACGACAGGTTAAACTAGTACAAAACTAATAGCTAGACTAACCACGTAGATACAAGTACAAGAAAAAAGATTAGAGGGGACAAAAAAAAAAGAAAAAAAAGAAGGGCGTCCCAAATCCCAAACGCCAAACAAAAAAATAAAAAATGAAAGTAGTCCCCAGTTGGATTCGAACACGGGTTGCAGGAAACAAGAGGGGGCAAACTACCATTTGTGCTAGGATTTTAATTAGCATTTTTTTTCAACTCTTACCTATTATACCTATAGCCAGGAAGAAGAGAAGGGGCGTTCGCCCCCCTTCGCCCCCGCTCCGCTCCGCCTCTGATCACAGCACAAGCCACATGAAATATTTATCATTTCCATCCTTTCCAATTGTTGTGAGGACTTGGCCAATGTATGCGCCTTTCAAATGGGGACCATCCAAGCAAATAATTGGCCTGTACCCCTCTTGAAAGCCTTTTCTACACGTATCTAGATAAATATATATTCTCTGGAAGATGGGTTTTTCTGGATAATCTGAATTCACCTTAACGTATGTCGAGCTACCTAGGTTCCATTTCATGATGGTTGCTGCATAAGTCCATACCTTTTCACATTGTGATGTGGCATCACCTTGAGTCATAAAATAAGCATGTAGTCTAGCCGTACACGCTTGTGTAGAAGTGATCATCAAACCAAGGTCTCTCGTTACTGAATTCTTAAAAGGTGTCATGTGCCAACGTGGGTCATCTCTATAATTCTCCAAATATCTTTCAGCCAACCAAACAGAAGTCATCTTACTATTTTGAATCATCCATCCAAAATGATGCTCAAGATTAAAGGTCTTTAATTAAAATGTACCATCATGACTTATTCTTCTTGCACAAGCCTTGAAATTACGAGAGATTTGTTTGCACACACACTTCTTTCTTGCGTGTTGCATTTGACATTCACATATATGCTTACAATAAGCGGACACCTTAAGCTTGTCATTATGCAGATGATACTGATCAAAACCTTGCTCGATAGCAAATTGTCGTAGAGCTCTTCTAAACATATCATTTGAACTGAATAACATATTATCTTTTAACGCAATAGGTTTCTTGAAATCTGCATGCGGTTTGAACTAAGGGTACCTATCATCATACAAAAATAGGTTATAGAAGAATTTGCACAAAACCACCGGTTAAATAGGCGATTTTACAAATAGCCACCCGTTATACAAGATTTTGTTTTAAACCACCAAAAACTCTACTTCTGTTAACAAATAGCCTGCATGTGCCTCGTTCCCTTGCGAATCTTGACACTCGTTCTTATAGTGATCCTTTTCACCATAGTTCTAACACTTCACTGACTCTTGTCCTTGAAAAACTTCCCCTTTCCCTTGGACTTCGACTTTCCATGACCTTACTTGCCCCTACTTCCAGCATTTAGATCCGAACCTGATGTAGAACCTGACTCTCTCCTGCGAGCTCCCTCGCCAATAACCAAGTCCCTCACATGTCGAACTTCAACTTCTCCTTTCCAACCGACGTGCTCAGGGCAGTAATTGTACCGCTCCAACTCAATGGTAATGAAGAAAGCAAAAGCAGAGCTTGTACCTCATCTTCCAAGTAGATCTTCACCGAACTCAACTGAGCCATCGTCATATTGAGTTCGCTCAAGTGATTGGCCACCGATGTGTCTTCTCTCATCCGCAAATTGAACAACTTTCTCATTACATTCACCTTGTTCACTACTGACGGCTTCCCGTACAGATCAGACAAGGTCTTGAGCATTTCCTTCGTTGTCATCGACTTGATCATGTAGCACATGACATTCTTGGACAATGACAAGCGTATCACACTAATCTCTTTCCTATCCAGCAACTTCTAGTCATCATCCTTCATGCCTTCTGGCTTCTCGCCCATCGTAGGATGCTTTTCAGACCTATAGAGATAGTTCTCAATCTGCATCTTCCAATACCCCAAGTCTGAGCCATCAAACTTCTCAATGGGGGAACTTTCCAACATCCATCGCCCATCGCAGGAACTAGCTCTGATACCAGTTGTTGGGGAAAATTTGAAGGATCGTTCTTGTAGTAGATGGAATGAAAGCATCCAAGGGAAAACAATAGATTTGTTCACCTAGTTTGTTACAAGGACTACGTCTAGGGGTACTACCAAGGCAGGGATTCTCCACTAGATGGACTCAAGGGTTACAAGGATACTAATCTTCTGATCTAGCCTGATCAAGATCTTTCTAAGCCTAACCTCTCAATCTTGCTTTTCAGGATTTTCTCTCAATGTTTTTTATAACACACAATTATAATAATCCAGTTGAGTATAAATAGAAAACTAGAGCTAGAAAATAGAATTTCCCCTAAGAAACAATATCTCCCGAAAAGGATAGAAGATTTCAGACGGATCTCACGAAACACTACGGCACAAAACGCGGCTAGGCCCTAAGACGCTGGCAGGCGCGGCCATAGCCCGCCAGCGTCTCTGGCGCCCCTGCACGCGCTTTCGAACGCGACTTCGCTCATACCAAAGAGCGGGCGCCCGGCCCCGGGCATGCCCGCGTCTCGACGTTTCTACCCGAACTCGATCTCGTGCATGCTTGCGACCCAATTCGCCCTTCTTCTACCTCTCTTCCTCGTTTTCGGTCCTTAGCTTATTCCAACTTCTTTCCGCCTAATCGAATCAGGCTCCATACTTAGCAATATATACATGATACCCCTATATATACATAGCTTCCTTGTCTTACAAACACTCTATCTTATACCCTACAATCATAGGATCTCGATTATTTGGTTAAACAACCTATCGAACACATGGGAACACATCGCAACCATCTAGTCAAATCCAGTATTCGCTAGCTATCCTGGAGAAATGCTGTTTGGGCCTGAAGTGGGCTTCTAGGCTTGTAGGTGCTCCTTAGGCCTCCCCAAACACATATCTCAACCCTTAATCTCATAAACCCAATGCATCAAATTTGTTCACATTTTACTCCTTGAATTAAGTTCTCGTATGATCCCAACCCAATAATTTATAGAGGAATTTACAAAAAAAAAACACTCGTTAAATGGTCAATTCTACAAATACCACCCATTAAGTAGCTATTTTTTTTTTAAAATGGAGAACCACTTGCAGTCTATTTCGTTTGTTTTCTGGTGAAGTAGCGCATAAGTAGACCCGGTAAAAAGTGATCCGAACCCGAAATCCGAACTGAACCGACCCGGCCTTAATCCGAAATTGGACCCAAACAACGAAAAATGAACAATCCAAACTTGACCCAGGCCCGATCTGAATCCGATCCGATCTACAACTGAGCCGAACCGAAATGACTCGAATAAAATAGAATCCAAAACCATCTGAACCGAATTGACCCAAACAGACCAAGAAAACAAGCGAACACGTGTATATATATACAGTGTGTTAGTTGGTCTGTGAGAGTAGAGTGGGAAAAAGGTACTCTCACGTGTACAGGACAAGGGTATTCTCCCGAACTAGACGACGATACTGTTCCAGAGACGTAGGAGGGGCAAAGGTAACATCCCCTATGTAAAAACACAAGATGAGTAAATTTGTGTGTTTGTTTATAAAAGGATCGTTAGTGATGACACATGTATAAATGGAACTTATGTATGTTGAAAGTAGTATTTCTCTCTATAGTCTTCATATCGATATGTTGATTGAATTTCGGGTTTAAGTTTTTTAACAATTGGTATCAGAGCCCGAGACAAAGAACTGGAAGAATTCGAAATTAGTGAAGGATGTTGAGCACTATGGAGAAGAAAAGACGCGAAATGGAAAATAGAAGAAGGGAACAAATCGAGAAGATCGAAAAGATAAAATTGGGCGCTCCGATCAAACATTGATTTTTAATCAAACAACAAAACCAAGAGGAAATTCTCAGACGCAGAAGTAGGCATCGCCACTGATGATATACACAACGCGGGGTTATGCTACAGTGGTTCAGTGGCGGAGAAGGAAACGGGCTTGTGTTCGATAAACCAAGTTTAAGGGGGTGAATGTTGAATTGGATTAAACTTGGTTTGGTTTTTAAATTTAAATGTTTGGTATTTAGATTTAAATGTTACAAGCTGTAGGCATATAACTAACTATTTCCAGGGTGGTTCATTAGTTGTTAAATGGTGGTTAATTAACTACATGTTCCTGTAATGCCGGAGGTTATATATATTTGCATATATATACCGGCCGTGTGTTAGTGGGTCTGTCAGGTTAGAGAGGAAAAAATCACTCTTACGTGTACGAGACGAAGGTATTGTCCCGATCTGGACGAAGGTACCGTTCTAGAGTCGTAGGAGGTGCAAAGGTAACGTCCCCTATGTAAACACACATGAAGAGTTAATTTGTGTGTTGGTTTGTAAAATGATCGTTAGTGATGACACATGTATAAATGGAACTTATGAGTTTTGAAAGTAGTATTTCTCTATATAGTGTTCATATCGATGTGTTGACTGAATTTCGGGTTCAAGTTTTTCAACAATTGGTATTAGAGCCCGAGACAAAGATCTTGTAGAACCCGAAATTAGTGAAGGATGTTAAGCACTATGGAGAAGAAAAGACGTGAAATGGAAAATAGAAGAAGGGAACGAATCGAGAAGATTGGGAAGATAAAATTGGACGCTCCGAGCAAACATCGATTTTTAATCGAACAACAAAACCAAGAGGAAATTCTCGGACGCCGAAGTAGGCATCGCCGCCGATGATATAGACGACGCGGAGTCGTCCTACGGTGGTGGAGTGGCGGAGAAGGAAACGGGCTTGTGTTCGATAAACCAAGTTTAAGGGGGTGAATGTTGGATTAAACTTGGTTTGGTATTTAGATTTAAATGGTATTTAGATTTTTATGTTACGGGTTGTAGACGTGTAACTAACTATCTCTATGGTGGTTAATTAGTTGTTAAATGGTGGTTAATTAACTACAAGTGACTGTAATGCCGGAGGTTAAATATATTTGTATACATTTACCGGTTGTGTGTTAGTGGGTCTGTCAGGTTAGAGCGGGAAAAGGCACTCTTACGTGTACGAGGCGAAAGTATTGTCCCAATCTGGACGAAGGTACCGTTCTAGAGACGTAGGAGGTGCAAAGGTAACGTCCCCTATGTAAACACACAAGAAGAGTTAATTTGTGTGTTGGTTTGTAAAATGATCGTTAGTGATGACACATGTATAAATGGAACTTATGTGTATTGAAAGTAGTATTTCTCTATATAGTGTTCATATCGATGTGTTGATTGAATTTCGGGTTCGAGTTTTTCAACCATTGGTATTAGAGCCCGAGACAAAGATCTTGTAGAAACCGAAATTAGTGAAGGATGTTAAGCAATATGGAGAAAAAAAGACGTGAAATGGAAAATAGAAGAAGGGAACGAATCGAGAAGATTGGGAAGATAAAATTGGGCGCTCCGATCAAACATCGATTTTAATGGAACAACAAAACCAAGAGGAAATTCTCGCACGCCGAAGTAGGCATCGCCGCCGATGACATAGACGATGCGGAGTCGTCCTACGGTGGTGGAGAAGGAAACGGGCTTGTGTTCGATAAACCAAGTTTAAGGGGTGAATGTTGGATTAAACTTGGTTTGGTATTTAGATTTAAATGTTTGGTATTTAGTTTTTTATGTTACGGGTTTTAGGCGTGTAACTAACTATTTCTATGGTGGTTAATTAGTTGTTAAATGGTGGTTAATTAACTACAAGTAACTATAATGCCGGAGGTTAAATATATTTGTACACATTTACCGGTTGTGTGTTAGTGGGTCTGTGAGAGTAGAGCAAGAAAAAGGCGCTCTTACGTGTAGGGAACGAAGGTATTGTCCCGATCTAGATGAAGGTACCGGTCCAGAGACGAAGGAGGGGCAAAGGTAACGTCTCCTATGTAAACACACAGGAAGAGTACATTTGTGTGTTGGTTTGTAAAAGGATCGTTAGTGATGACACATGTATAAATGGAACTTATTTGTGTTGAAAGTAAGTATTTCAGTATATAGTGTTCATATCGATGTGTTGATTGAATTTCGGGTTCGAGTTTTTCAACAACGCTTTGCATCGGCCCACAGTGCTTTGTGATCCAACACCTCTAAATCGATTCCTTTCTCGCTCGCCTCCTTCCTCGACCTATCTGATCTCTCCTTCATTGGCGTTGGAATCAGTCGGTGGATGGCTACGCTTGTGAGACATTACGGTCTCGGATGCCAAAACTCTGTCAATCTCGCTCAATTGGAGGCGGCGGTGAAGGAGAAGCGATACTTGACGCGTTAGGGCTAGTGGATTTGGAGAACGAGGTCGGGATGTTGAATGTGATGAAGGGTGTGAGTGTTGTACTTAGCGATGGGGGAAGAGCAGTTTCTTTTTTTTTTTTAGATAAGGAAAGGAATTAGGGGACCCTCTTAAAAAACAGAAGGTCGCCCTAGAGCATCCAAATTAGGGTTGTCCAACGGTCCGGGTCGCCCGTAACCCGGACCGACCCGACCCATAAATTTACAGGTCGGGTCACGGGTCAAAAAAATCTGGAATTACGGTTACGGGCAGGTTACGGGTCGACCGTAAACCCGTAATATTTTTTTTAAAATTTTATACTAGAGGAGTAGAGGTGGCTTTTACTTTTAGCCTCTAGGGTTGGAATTGTAGACCCAATCTGCCGCTCTCCAAGTCTCCCATTCTCCATTCTTCGACAGTTTGATCAACGCTCACCATCTCACCGCTCACCTACTCGATCGGCGCCGCTCTCCATCTCCGTCGACGGCCTACTTCGGCGTCCCGTGGTGGCGGCCTTAGCCTGAGTCCCGATGTCCCAGATCTGACTCCGCTCCGTCGGCGGCTCCGTTCGCTCAGATCTAAACTCGCTCTTCGCTCGCCATCGCTCAAATCTGACCCAGCTCGTCGTCGGCGGCTCCGTCCCGACCCCGCTCTTCACTCCGTTCATTCGCCACCGCTCGGCGAAGCTCCCTTGAGTCCCGACCCCGACCACGACACTCGAGCCTTCGCTTAATGACCCATTTGCTTAAATTAATCTATGTAAAGTTTTTTCCTCCCAAGTTTTCTTTTGCTGTGAGTTGTTTTGTGCTTGAAATTTTTATTCAATTGATTACTTTCCATCGTTTGCCTAGATTATGTGAGTAGCTGCACAAAAGCATGTAGCATTATTAGGTGTGTTAAACGGGTCAGCGGGTCATGTTGTGCTGTTTGACCTGGTCAAACGGGTCAACCCGAGACCCGACCTGTAAAACCCGTAACCCGGTTCGGGTTATGATGTATCTCATTTTGGTGGTGTTTTAGTAGTTAATTTCTCTTGTAAATATGTGTCTTTTGTTCCTTTCTTTGTTAGTTTTGTCCCTCTTTAGCTTAGATTCCGATTTTCTATGAGATTCGGAGACTATGCGAATTTGTTGTGTTTTGTAGGTAAATTGGCACGTTTTGAGGACATTTGGAAGGAGTTTCTAAGGAGGAGCAAAGCTTGAGAGCAAAGGAGCGGAAGAGCCAAGCAAGGAACGAAGAGGAACTCAAGGAAAGCCAAGAAGAGAAGAGGATCGAGGCCCGGAACGACGTGCCCAGCAAGTCGGGCCCGAGTTGGCACTTTGGAGGCTCGGACCGAGGTTGGTGACGTGGGGCCCGAGGTACTCCGTGTCGGTCCAAGTCGGCAAAGTGAGGATTGGGCTCCAAGGCACATAATTGTGATCTACCACTTTTGCCCTTCTTCTATTTTTGGAAATCCTTGGTCCCTAATTAAAAGGAGAAGACAATTAGAGAGAGAAAGGAGGCTAATCCACACATCTAATCACTCTCAAAGGCTCAAGGAAGACTGGGAGAGCAAGGAGGAGGAAGGAAGAGGAGAAGAAGAGAGGAAATCGTTGGAGAGTAGGAGTCTAGGAGGAATTTGTGAGTATGAACTTGTTTTGCTTGTGTTTAGTGGATTTGAGATTTGGATCTTGTGAATTCCTTTGATTTGAATGCAATTTAGCTTTGATTTGAGTTGGATGATTGAGATTTGCTTGCTTTGTCTATTGATTGCTTTTTACTCTTACTTCATGGAGTAGATTCCATAGTCTTAGGCTATGGGGGAAACCCCTAGCTAGGATTGGGTGTGAACCCCCAATTCCATAGCCTTGAGTGCTTGATCTATGAATCCTCTCTACATTGAGCTTCAATTCTCTTGTGAGAACAAGGGATCAAGGGCTTGTGGTTGGTAAGCGTAAGCGAAAGCGATCTCGAGCCCATCACTTGACCTTGCATCGAAGGGAAGGTGAAAACCCTCTATGGTCGATGTGTAGAGTGGAGGGATCGAAGGCAAACAACCTCGATCTCACAAGGATCATCACTTATTGGCTGAATTGGGGTGGAATTACCCAAGTCTAGTTAGGGAAGGAACCTAAAAACCCAAGACCGATCTACTATTTTGACAAGACCGAGTTACCCAGACCTCGGGCCCGACTTCCACTGTGTCGGTCCCGTGCCAACTCTCATCGATCCTCCTCGGACCGAGGTGACCAAAGTCGGTCCCGATGAGTTCCCTTTGATTTTCCTTGTTTTTGCCTTTCTTTTCCCCTTTTTAGTCTTTTTGGTACACTCAACGCAAGAACTCCCGTGTGTTCGACACCATACCCTTATACTACATCGGGGTTCGGTTTATAAATTTAAATTTTGACCCTCCAATCCGGAACTTATCAGAATTTTGGCGCCGTTTGAGGTACCATCTTTTGTTGAGTCTTTGATTTTGTACTGATTTGGGTGAGGGACTAGCTCAAACCCCTTGTTTGTTTTGATTCGGTTTTATTTGTGTCCTTAATTATAGGTGTATGGGAGCTCGTTCCGTCCGAGGAACACTTGAGTTCGACTTTGTTAGTGATCCGGAGAGCCTTATCAAGCAAGCTCGAAAGAAGAAGAGAATGGAGAACCAAGCATTACATGATGATGAGGTTGATAGGATGAGGGCCGACATGGCTCGTATGCAACTTGAGATGGCCAACCGAGATGCCGAAGCTAGGAGAGAGCGTGAGCAAAGGATGAGATTGGAGGCTCAAGTCAACACCCAACCCCGGAATGCACGTCAATATATGCATCCGGAGTTGAAGGTGTCGGAACCGGCAATTGTCTTGCCGGAGGTTTCAAAGAACTTCGAGATCAAGACTCAATTCATCTCACTTATTAAGAGGGACCAATTTCAAGGGAGACCGAATGAGTGCGCGATTGAGTATGTGAAGCAATTCAAGGATCTATGTGAGACCATCTCGACGGATGAGGAGACGCTAGAGTACGTGCTACTCAAGGCCTTCAAGTGGTCGTTGGGAGGCAAGGCATTGCATTGGTTGGAGAGCCAAGCACCTCGATCCATCACATCATTGAGGGCTCTCAACGAAGCATTTTTGATGAAGTTCTTTCCTCCAACAAAGACAACGGAGCTTAGAAGGAAGATAGCAAATTTTCAACAAGGACCCCACGAGCCACTCTTTGAGGCTTGGGATCGGTTCAAGGAAATGTTGAGGCAATGTCCAACGCATGGGCAACAACCTTACGTTCTTCAAGACATATTCTTCCAAGGAATCAACCCCGCCACCAAGGACAAGTTGAACCTTCACACCGATTGTGGGTTCATTGATTTGTCTCCGGAGCAAGCATGGGAGTTGCTCGACAAACTTTCCGACTATGAAGCCATGTACGGAGTGAGTCAAGTCAACAAAGAGGCAAGAGTTCAAGGAGATGGTACAAGGAGGCTCTACGACCCGAAGAATGAAGAGGTTGATAAGGATGTGAAGATTCAATTCCTTGAGGATGAGTTGAACAAGATGAGGAGGCAAATGAATCACCTCAAGCAAAGCACAAGAGCATGTGAAGAATGTGGTTCTTTCAAGCATGGAGCTCAAGAGTGTCCCAATGAACGCCAAGTTCGCTTGGCGGAGCAAATCGAGGAGGCACACTATGTTCAAAGAAACTATGGAGGAAGAGTCAACTTCAACAATGGAGGGAATGGAAGGTGGAACTCAGGCCAAACCAATGGCTACAACAACAACTACAACCAAAATGAGCCAAGGGCCCAACCACCACCATACCGACCTCCGGGGTTCTATGAACAAACTCCGCAGTGGGCACAAGACTTGAAGAATCATTTCACCAATGTGGAGAGAAGAGTTGATGAGATGAGCATCCAATTCAAGGAGTTTGGTGTATGGAGAAGACAAGTGGACAACCAATTTGTTCACATGGCGAATCAACTTCCGAGAGAGGAAGGGAGACTCCCGGGCCGACCCGAGGAGAATCCCCGTGCCCCACAACAATAAAATGAAGTCCGAGCCATAGGTTTGAGGAGTGGACGAAGTTTGCCCGAGCCACAAGTGCCAAGGACAAGAGAAGAGAGTCGGACCGAGTTGCCCAGTAACTCGGGCCCGACATGCCAAGAAGTCAAGCCAGAAGACGGAGGAAGCCCCCTGACCAGGACCGAGGAGGAGCGGAACTCGGGCCCGACATGCCCTGTAGTCGGACCAACTTCCCCAGCTCTGCCCTGCCTTAGGACCGAGGTCCCGCACATCGGTCCCGATGTCGATCCCACGTCAATCCAAGTTGAGAATGTTTAGAGTGATCCAAGCCGGTCCAAGGAAGTGGATTCAACCAAGAAACAAGGTGGCACAACTCTTCCTTACCCATTGAAGAAGCCCAAGGAAGTTGTGGAGGGCAAGTTTAAGAGGTTCTTGAAGCTCTTGCAAGGTTTGAACATCACCATACCAATCACCGACGCTCTAAGTGAGATGCCATCATATGCAAAGTTCTTGAAGGAAATTTTGAGCAAGAAGAGGTCGATTGTGGAGATGCAAAACGAGGTGAAAATCTGCTACCTCAAAAATTGGGTGATCCCGGAAGATTTGCAATAACCGTGGGGATTGGATCCCAAAACTTCAAGGCTCTTTGTGATTTAGGAGCAAGCATATCGGTTATGCCCATGAGCATATGGAGGAGGGCTAACATTGGTGATATGGAACCGGTTGACATGAGTCTTACTATGGCCGATGGTTCATCTACAAAGGCCACGGGAATCTTAGATGACGTCCCGGTTAGAGTTGGGAGGTATTTTGTCCCCGACGATTTCGTGATCCTTGATATGAAAGAAGACCCTTTGGTACCCATTATTCTTGGAAGGCTGTTTCTAGCCACGGCGGGTGCCAAATTTGATGTAAGAAATGGAAAGGTGACTTTTGAGATAGGCGAAGATAAGGTGGAGTTCCATTTCAACAAAGCTCTAAATGAACCGGATGCTTTGGCAATCTTGAAATTGGAGGAAAGTGCCAAGCGGAAAAGAGAGGAAGTGGAAGCCACAAGAGAGGAAGAAGCACCTTTGAGGAGCCATGATATAGTCAATGCTCAAGTTCAAGAGAGAGAGTTGGTAGATCCATTTGAGCACCATGAGGAGTCAAGAGGTGATGATAGTTCGAAAGGCCAAGAAGAGTATCCTTCTTCGTATCCTTTTGATGTGGGAGACTCTTAGATTTGTTTAAGTGACTTGAAAGAGGATCTAGAGGATAGTTACATATGTTTGAGTGATTTGAAAGAGGATTTGAGCTATAATGTCATTGAGTCTCCTAGAAATTCTCTAGATGTTTGTGATGTAGGGAATGAAGATCAAGTTGAGAAGGAGCAAGAGGTGCAAACCTACACTTTGGAGGAGAAAGGTGAAGGAGAATTTGGAGGCCACACCTACATCAACCACAAGTGGTGGTTTTATGGCTATGAAGGGCGTGGAGATGGACATGACTACGGTGATCAATTCACCATTTTTCATCCACCGTGAAGGTCGAGGTTAGAAGTCAAGCTAGTGACTTAAAAGAAGCGCTCCTCGGGAGGCAACCCGAGCTTAGTAGGTTTATTTTCGTAGATTCTAGTTTAATTTTCTTGTCTTAGTTTAGATTCTTTCTAATCTCTCCTTAGCTTGTGTTTTGTGGAATTGTGTGTTGTGTGAGCTTCATGATTGAGTATGGTAGTGGTGAAAATAATAAAAGGACTTGTGGGTAAAGATTTGGCAAGAAGAGGGAATTTTAGGAAGCCAAACCAAGCCGGATCGAGGTACCCAGTTTCTCAGGCCCGACGTAGGTGACGTCGGTCCGACTTAGCCGGTCAACCTTGGTCTTGATTTTTGAGGAAATGCCCATTATACCCCTCTGACCTAAACTTTGTCTCTTTCCCATTTAAAGTCTCCTTTCCCATACCTACCTCCCATCACCTTCATAACCACCTTCCCAAAATACCAAGCTCACCTCCAAAAACCCCCAAATCGGTCTCCCATCTCCATCACACTCGATCCCCTAGCAATCCCCACAACAATCTCGATCCAACACCCTAGCCATCCCCAACATCGATCCCAAAAGCAAAAGAATCCCAACAATTCCCACTGTTCTTCATCCCTCTCCTAGATCTAGGTGGAGAGTTTGAGTTCTAAGGAGTTTGATTGCTAGCAAGTCTTTATCTCTTCAAATTTGGTATGTGAATCTCAATCTCTACTTAATTCCTTGTGAATTTCATGCTTTTATTGTTTGAATTGAGATTTGCCATGATTGAATGAGTTTAGATCTTGAGCATCCATGGTGTCTTGCATGAATAGTGGAATTTGTTCTTAATTGTTGATTATGCATGTTAGAACCTACTTGGAACTTCGATTGATGAAGAGAAATGGTTGATATTGGATTTTAGGAGCATGATAGAGTGATTTTGGGTGAATTAGGTTGAGAAGTCGAATTTAGGCTCGGACCGAGATACCCAGATCTCGGGTCCGACGTTGTAGAGTCGGTCCAAGACTCAGGACCGAGGTTGAGCACCTCGGGCCCGACGTCTTGTGTTGGTCGGTCCTAGTTCCATTTGGCTTTCTCTTGCGTGGGCTTTAGGATTCATGAGCTTGATTGTTGGTTAAGGCTTATTTATCATGATATATCTTCTAGCTTGACCATTGTTGTGTGATCCTTTGTTCATACATGTTGGATTTTGTGGATTAAGTGTCTAGAAGACAAGTATGGGGTCATTCTTGTGTGATAAGTTGTTAGGTGTGGAAGCATGTGATCTTGGTGAGGTTGTATAGATCTTATCTTGTAGTTCTTTGCTTTGAATGTGTGTAGGTACCATGACAACCCGAGCATCTTCTTCACGCATGGAGAGACCATCAAAGAAGTCAAAGAAGTCAAAGAAAGTGCAAAGGATGGATGATGTGCAATTTGAGGATGATGATGTGGCTCAAAGCTATGAGCGATACATGGGTCTAGCTCACCACACTAGGTGGCTAGATTGGGAAGCTATAAGGAAGATGAGTATGAACTTGGCGCTCAACCGTTGCTACTCTCATATTGGGCTAGACGTGATGCTACAACACTCACTACCCCGCCTTGACGTCGGAGTTTATGGCCACCTTCAAGTGCACTTATGAAGGAGTTGAGAGTGAGGGCATGATCTCCTTCCAATTGGGCAACGAGGTGCAAGAGCTCTCTCTTAGGAATTTGGCGGTCTACCTTGGATTTCCTTTTCCGAGAGATGAAGCTTTTGTGGACAATGAGAAGGTGAATTACCTTTGGAAGTATGTAGCGGGAAGGAGCGAGATGAGGAAAGGAGCTTCAACCAATGAGATAGCAAGTCCCCTCTTCCGAGTCATGATCCGAGCTTTGGGATGTGCCATCTTTGCTAGGCACGAGCTAAGTAAGCCGATGAAGGAAGAAGCCATGTTGCTCTATGAGATGTTGTTTCAAAATGTCAAGCCGATGAACCTCACATGGGAATGGGTGAAAATGGTGAGGGATTTCCAAAGTTCCTCATGGATTTACTTTGGAGGGATGATAGCCCGCTTGCTCATCGTCTTGAGGTGGATCTTTCCAAGTACACGCCGGCACCAAATGGGGTAGAGTTCATGGATCTCAAGTACTTCAAGAAAGCCAACATCATTAAGGAGAAGGCCGTCACCGGTGCCACCACTTATCTAGCACCTCATTCCAACTTTGACAAGGTGCACATTCCTTTGGGGCCACGTCTCTTTGACCTCTCGAACTACTATAATTGGTTTCAAGTGTGGGCCGGCAAAGAGAATCCTTTTGGAGAACCGGAGGGGACGATTGAGTGTAGACGACGTGCCCAACACATTCGTTTCACTACTCCCCAAGCTTCTCCGGACACCGAAGATGAAGAGCCCAACCAATTTGAGTTTGCAAGAAAGGAGGCCATGGATGTTGACTCGCCTCCCGAAGAAGAAGATGATGGATACCGCAACTTGTTCACCGACCAAGCTCCAACGCTCCTGGACCGAGATGCAGGGCACCTCGGGCCCGACGTCCATCAACGTCGGTCCGACACATACTTGCCCGAGCCGGTCCCTAGTCACTTTGAGAGGGGAGAGGGAAGTGGAGCAAGGCAAGAGCAACCACATTTTGGAGGGTACGAAGGTTATGCCCAATGGTATGGGCCCAGAATGGTCTTCCCCGAACCTCAACAATCGGTGGACATGAACTTTCTAGCCAACCAATTGGCTCACCTTCAACTCCAACAATCAAGCATGCTACAAGAGGCACACCAACTCAACCTTCAACAACAACACTTGAATTTCCAACAACAACAACTCTCCTACCAACAAGAAGATTTCCAAGCTCAATTTGAAGAAGTGAACCGAAACCTTGCTTACACTAGGCGTGATGTGGATGATTTGAGAGTGGTAGAGGACCAAAGATGGAGCGTTCAAGAAAGCTTCAATGAATGGATGTCGGGAACTACCCTTTCCGCGAGGACCCATGGACGCGCCCCACACCTCAACTTCAACCGCCAAGTCAAGATCCTTTCCATGCCCATGTGTACGAGCGAGAGAGGCAAGCACGGCTCCAAAGGGGACGCCGCCGAGGACACCCTCCAAACTAAGCCTAGACATGCCAATCAAGAATAAGAAATTGTGAGCCTTCTTAACTCTTGTCTCTTTTACTTTTGAGTTTTGATTTCTTTGTTTTGATGAGGACATCAAACTTCTAAGTATGGGGTGGGGTTAGTAGCTCATAGTTTCATGTGTAGGTTTCTTGTGTTTGTTCTTGTTTTGTTAAGGGATGTTTTCTTTAAGATAGTGGCATGTTATGTTCCATGAATGATGATTGAATTTGATGGTTTGTATGGATGAGTTTGTTTTGTTTTTGAGAAAAAGTTTTGCAAAAAAAACCCTAAAAATTCGAATATTGTGTGAAAAAAAAGAACAAAAAGATTTTGTTTTTGGACTGGGAATTCCCATCTTAGATGTTCAAAGAAGGCTAATGATGATGTGAGCATGTAAAGTCCTTTGCATATTTTTGGATAGTTTAGCCTCTAAATGGATGTTGTTTTTGATGTGATGTGATATCATGCTTGTTTTTATTGAGCACATGAGTTCTAGGATGAGTTCTTATACAACTAAGTAAGTGTGAATCTTGTGAGATGATTTTTGGCCATTTTAGGGATGCTTGTTCATATTTGCATATCCCTCATTTTCTTGTGTGATTAGCTCATGCATGCTTAGTAAAACTTGCTATTGCGGTGTTTATCTATTTTCCAAGACCAATATGAGACTTGTTCTATGCATTGTCACATTGATTTGAACTTTATTTCATTAAGTCACAAAATGTTCCATATCCTACCTTTGAAGATAAACCGTTGTTTGTAGCCCCGTTGTAGCCTTAATCCTTTGTTTGAAACACCTCAAAAATATGATTCCTAACCTATATGACTTGACCCTTATGGGATTGGACTTTAGTGAGAGGTTTTGGAGTGTATTTGAAGAGTTGAGATTCTCTTTGGTGAAGGGCGAAAAATGGAGTTATAAACCAAGTGGGTAGTGCATCTTTGTTGAGAAGAAAGAAAGAAAAGTTGGAAATAGTAGTGGATTGAAAGCAAAGTGTTTAAGTGAAAAAAAAAATGGGTTCCGACCGAGTTAAAGTGCACATTGGGCCCGAGTTAGAGTGCAAGTCGGTCCAAAGTGGAAAAAGTGAGAAAAATCCAACAAAAAGTATAGTGCAAAGATGAAGTGGAATGTTTAGTGAAAGAGTGGGTTGAAAGTTGAAAAGAGAAGAAGAAAAATCAAAGTCTTTTGGATGAGTGAAAGTTGAAAGTGGAAGAATTTGGTGAAGTTGGTGAGAGACTAGAAAGTTCAATCCCCATTGTAAGCACCACAAGACCAAAATGATTCCCACCTTGAGAAACACCAAAAGCCCCATTACAACCCGGCCGAATGGAACCTCTTTGAGGACCTCCATTGAGCCAAGTTCATATTCTTTGTGTGCATTGTAATAGGCATCTCTAGGTGGAGGAATTGATGATATTAGCTTCAATGGTAAAGTCTTTACTTGCATGAATTTTGAGTATGAGTGTTCATTGCTAAACCTAAACACATGAGGAGTGATACACATTTTCATGTCCCTAAAGTGAGGCTTGGTTGCATTAGACTTTATTCCTTCAACACTTGATCATATGTGATGATGTAATCTTGCTAGCATATCTATCACTTGTGCTTACTTGTGTTTTCATATGAGGCTTTACTTGAAGATTGTGCTTCGGTCTTGCTTACATTGTTATTGCTTGAGGACAAGCAAGTTTAAGTATGGGGTATTCTGATGTCTCTCATTTTGGTGGTGTTTTAGTAGTTAATTTCTCTTGTAAATATGTGTCTTTTGTTCCTTTCTTTGTTAGTTTTGTCCCAATATAGCTTAGATTCCGATTTTCTATGAGATTCGGAGACTATGCGAATTTGTTGTGTTTTGTAGGTAAATTGGCACGTTTTGAGGACGTTTGGAAGGAGTTTTAAGGAGGAGCAAAGCTTGAGAGCAAAGGAGCGGAAGAGCCAAACAAGTAATGAAGAGGAACTCAAGGAAAGCCAAGAAGAGAAGAGGATCGAGGCCCGGAACGACGTGCCCAGCAAGTCGGGCCCGAGTTGGCACTTTGGAGGCTCGGACCAAGGTTGGTGACGTGGGGCCCGAGGTACTCCGTGTCGGTCCAAGTCGGCAAAGTGAGGATTGGGCTCCAAGGCACATAATTGTGATCTACCACTTTTGCCCTTCTTCTATTTTTGGAAATCCTTGGTCCCTAATTAAAAGGAGAAGACAATTAGAGAGAGAAAGGAGGCTAATCCACACATCTAATCACTCTCAAAGGCTCAAGGAAGACTGGGAGAGCAAGGAGGAGGAAGGAAGAGGAGAAGAAGAGAGGAAATCGTTGGAGAGTCGGAGTCTAGGAGGAATTTGTGAGTTTGAACTTGTTTTGCTTGTGTTTAGTGGATTTGAGATTTGGATCTTGTGAATTCCTTTGATTTGAATGCAATTTAGCTTTGATTTGAGTTGGATGATTGAGATTTGCTTGCTTTGTCTATTGATTGCTTTTTACTCTTATTTCATGGAGTAGATTCCATAGTCTTGGGCTATGGGGGAAACTCCTAGCTAGAATTGGGTGTGAACCCCCAATTCCATAGCCTTGAGTGCTTGATCTATGAATACTCTCTACATTGAGCTTCAATTCTCTTGTGAGAACAAGGGATCAAGGGCTTGTGGTTGGTAAGAGTAAGCGAAAGCGATCTCGAGCCCATCACTTGACCTTGCATCGAAGGGAAGGTGAAAACCCCCTATGGTCGATGTGTAGAGTGGAGGGATCGAAGGCAAACAACCTCGTTCTCACAAGGATCATCACTTATTGGCTGAATTGGGGTGGAATTACCCAAGTCTAGTTAGGGAAGGAACCGAAAAACCCAAGACCGATCTACTATTTTGACAAGACCGAGTTACCCAGACCTCGGGCCCGACTTCCACTGTGTCGGTCCCGTGCCAACTCTCATCGATCCTCCTCGGACCGAGGTGACCAAAGTCGGTCCCGAGGAGTTCCCTTTGATTTTCCTTCTTTTTGCCTTTCTTTTCCCCTCTTTTGTCTTTCTGGTACACTCAACGCACGAACTCCCGTGTGTTCGACACCTACCCTTATACGACCCTCCAATCCGGAACCCATCAGGTTACGGGTTAGATCTCAGGTAAAAAAATTTTAATTTACGGGTTGGATCGAGTCGACCCGTTGGACAACCCTAATCCAAATGGATGAGGTCCAAAAGACCTAAATCGGCTGAGAGAGGGACACTGGATGTAGAATGGAAATAACCAGCAATATAGTCGACAACAGAATTCCCCCTGCCCCCCAACGAATTCCCCCCTGCTCCCTGCCCCCCAACTTTGAAAGCAGGCTAGCATCTGGTGGATATCCGCTCTGATTTGCTCAATCTCCCATGGGCAACACCAATCACCGAGGATTGCGTTGATCAACTGCAAATTATCACCCTCAATCGTGATGTGGGGAGTGCCACGTTTGATGGCCTCAAGAATCCCCTGACGTAGAGCAATGGCTTCGGTGCAAAGAACGGAGTGTCTCTCAATGAGTCCCCCGTCACTAAAGAGAGGCGAGCCTAAGTGGTTCCGGAGGATGAAACCGATCATAGAGACGCCTTCAGAGTTGAAAACACCATCGAAATTTAGCTCTTGGCTCGGTTAAGGTTTTTTTCCACTACCGTTGTAGTCTTTTTCTTTTGTGCTTTTCTATTCCTATCTGTCTGGTTGGAGCTCTCACGAGTATTTGTGTTTTTCCAATCTCGCAATAGGTCCTTCAAGAATTCGCATATACTGTTTTGGCTAGGTTGTGTATGACTTTTTCTCATGTCGAATGATTTCATGTTTCTAAAATAGGGGAAGAGTAGTTTAAGTGCTATTTAACGGCCACTTTGGTGGGAAAACCCTGTAAAAAAATTTAATTAAAAAAAACTAGGGGTATAGAGGTAATTATTTGCTATCTTACGGGAAAGGAGATGGAACCAATGCCAGGGTAACGGTGGAAATTTGGATAATCGGTCGGATTTCGGTTGAATAATTGGGTTTCGGGTTATTCGGATGTTAACAATATCGGATATAAATGGATAATCGGGTGCATTCGGGTAGGGTTAGATAGGGGCGAATATTCAAACGGTCGGATAACTCAGGTTAGCGGATTATAATCGGTTAATTTAATTCGGGTTTCGGTTAAGTCGGTTTCCGGTTGAGTCGGTTTTTTCAATTTTCGATTGAATCGGATTTCGGTTGAATCGGTTTTCGGTTGAATTGGTTTCGGCTGAATCTGTTTCGGTTGAACCGGTTTTTGTTAAATCAATTTTTGATTGAATTGGGTCTCAACAGAATTGTGTTTGTAGAATTAGGTTTTGATAGTTCGAATAGTGAATCAATCTAATTTTGATTTAACTATATTTTAAATAATGTATTTTTTCTATATTTCAAGCGTACGATGTAAGCATATACCAATATAATTATATTAATATCTATGAGATCTTATACATTAATTCTCAAACTCATATCCATTCTCATGATCATATTCATATACCAATAAATAAGATCTTATATTTTGTCAAACAAATATATCTTTAGTAACGAATGATAATTTTGAATTATTAATATCTGTCAAATTATGATAAATAGTTTTAAAATAACATAAGATTGCTTGGATACGGTATGGTTATGTACTTTATATCTTAGTTTGGAGTTTTAATTTTTATCTGATATAAACTATTGTTTGGAAGTCGGATACGTGGTTTTGTACTTTATATAATCAAATGATCTTAAAGTGTCATATGTTATTTATGTGTATCTATCTCTTTTTTATCCGTATTAATTATTGTGTCACCCCATTCACATAGAAGAGTCATGATGTAAACATAATTAAAATGGAAGAAAAGAATCCATAGTGTATATTTATTTTAAATTATGTTCGGATTGTTTCGGGTATCATATATAATTATCGGGTACAATCGCGTTCGGGTTCTTTCGGATGTCGGGTATAATCGGGTTCGGATTGTTTCGGGTTTCGGATATAACTCGGGTCGGGTATTTTTGGGTCGGGTTATTCAGGTTTCGGTTTGAAACTGGATTGAGATTTCGGATGTAATCGGGTTCGGATCATTCTTCAACGGGTTGTTTATACCTCCGGTTCAAATTCGGTTTTGAGTCGGTTGCGGATTTGATTTGATAAAGTTTTTTTCGGGTCTCGGTCGGTTCTCCAAACGAATAATTCGGTCGGTTAGTTTGGATCGGGTCAGAATTTGCCACCCCTATGCTGGGGTGGTTCTTCGTTGAAAAAACAATTTACGGGGTGCGTCAAAATAAATAGCTATTTAACCAAGAGGTTTATTTGCAAATTCCTCTAATTCATATCCTTTGCTTGAAAACCACTTATTATCTGAGGTACTATTTGCACACTACTTTTTGTCTATCTGCACCACAGAACCTGGTGGCGTGGAAATTCCACGGAGCCTCATGGCGTGGATGGTAAAACCGGATCACGGACTAACCGTCTGAGGAGTTGGTGGCGTGGACGCCCACTAAACGTGGTGGCGTGGACTCCCACTAAACGTGGTGGCGTGGACGCCCACTAAACGAGATGGCGTGGAGCGTAAACCTTTTCACCACATGAAAAATTCAAATATCCGGATTGAAATCTTTACTCCACGCCACGGAGTTTAGTGAGCGTCCACGCCACCACGTTTAGTGGACGTCCACGCCACGAACTCCTAAGTCGGGTGATCCGTAATCCGGTTTTACCGTCCACGCCACGAGGTTCCGTGGAATTTTCACGCCACCACGTTCCGTGGTGCAGATAGCCAAAAATCAGTGTGCAAATAGATTCTACCCTTATTATCCAAATTGATAAAGACTACTGAAATAGGCATTAAACCCACGTGACAAATTGCAAGCTGTTGTATTAAACAAAATTAAAGGAAGCAATCTGTGCATCATTGATGTAGACAATTAGCTGAGGGTCAAGCCCCCGCCCTTTTTATATTAAACCAAGCACATCTCTTCTTCTCCATCCTACCACTAATCCCTAACAGCTCAATAAAAAATCGCAACCCAAAACTCATTAAGCATCCATGGCCATGAACCCGAGCCACGGCGATCGAGTCGAAGAGCTCAAGGCCTTCGACGACACAAAAGCAGGGGTCAAGGGACTCGTTGACTCCGGCATCACCAAACTCCCCCACATGTTCATCCATCCTCCCACCGCTCCCGACCCTGCGGTCCCGTCATCAGGGCCCACAATTCCGGTAATAGACCTGGAAGGAGTACTGGGGAACGATCCGGTGCTACGCAAGCGCACCGTAGGTGAGATGCGCGAGGCTGCTGAGACGTTCGGGTTCTTCCAGGTGGTGAACCACGGGATCCCGGAGGGTGTGCTGGAGGAGATGCTGGGCGGGGCCCGGCGATTCTTCGAGCAGGATCTGGAGGTCAAGAAGGACTACTTCTCTAGGGATTACTCGAGGAGTTTTGTTTACAATAGTAACTTTGATTTGTATGTTTCCAAGGCTGCTACTTGGAAGGACAGCCTTTCTTGTGTGATGACTCCTACTCCTAATGTTGACGAAATCCCTCTTGCTTGCAGGTAATTATTTTCTTCTACTTTTTTTTTTTTTTTTTAATTCATTCGTAATCAAGGCGGTTTCATTATAATTAATTTGTTAGTGTCGGCGAATTCGGTTGTACGTTTAGTTATTTATCCTAAAATATTTCAGATCGAGCTGGAAGGGATTCGATCGTCTTCTTTGTGTGATTTTATATAATAGAGCTACGAGACTGATTAGTCATAATATATGTTTGTAAGCTATAGGTGATTAGGTGATACTTTAGAGGTCAGAAGGCAGATATATATTAGTCCAGAGAGTCTAAACTCTCAAGATAATATTGTTTGAAAGGATAACTTTTAATTTAGACTCTCAAGATAAATTATATAAGATCTCTTCTTGTAAGGTAAAATAATATTTAATTTAAATAATTTTAGATATTTTTAATTATATAAATAAATTTATAGAATATAGTTAAGAAAATCAAAATAATTATTTTGTTAAATTTGTGAGATAAAGTTCTGTGGGTTCCGTTTTATAATATAGTAAGGTAGATATGCGACTGATGAGTGTATACGTTGTACGTGGTTGTGTCAAATTGAGTTAATTATTTGTTGCCCATAATTCAATGCAGGGATATAATACTGGAATACTCAAAGCAAGTGATGGAATTAGCCGGCGTACTCTTGGAGTTGTTATCGGAAGCACTTGGTCTTCCCTCAAACTATCTCAAGGACATGGGATGTGTGGACGGGCATTGCATGCACTGCCATTACAGCCCGCCATGCCCGGAACCGGAGAAGACGATGTCCACTCCAAGGCATTCCGACGCCACCTTCATAACACTGCTCTTGCAAGACCAAATCGGCGGCCTCCAAATCATGCACGGGGATCAGTGGTTCCACGTTACTCCCATGCCCGCTGCTCTCGTCGTCAACATCGGAGACTTCCTTCAGGTAACTCTATAAAGCCTGGATGTATATATATGGCTCAATCTCGTATCATTAATTGAATCCTAACTTTAAGTTGAAACCTAATTAAGCAAGAAACGCACACATATATATGGAATTGTTTGGGGTCACTAGGGGCTATGGGGTGAGTTATAATTTTACATATTATAAGCTTGACCCATTCTGACACCCAAACAAAATGTTATGGACATGTAAAAGATTGAATGTATTGTTTGCAACCCAAAGTTTTATGTCATTTACTTGATCAAAATGCATCTATCATATCTTTTGCTAAACTTCATACCTTTATACTAATTGAACTCGAGAGTTTCAAAACAATATACTGAATATATAGATTAAGTTAAAATGTTTAAGTATCGTTTGATATGGTATGCATGTTTTGAAATATTTATTCTAGTAAAAAATTTATTACTTTTGGAAGGTTTTTTAAAAATGATTTTCAGTGTTTTGTATTTCTTTCATGAGATCGATAAAAATGTTTAGATATATCAGATATTTTTTTATCTATCCAAGTAAAATCCCAGACAATAAAATATACCGTCTGACGATGTACCTTACACTAGATAGATACCGCACATGTAAACGTCATTATAAAATGGTTAGTTTGTCTGACATCGTTCAATTAGATTTTACGGAAATTTCACCTGGTAACCCTGAGGTTAAGGTAATTTCACGTGGTACCCAACAGTTTTTTCTATTTCATGTGGTAACTCTCACCTTTTATAAAATTTTGCATCATGCCCAAGGTTTAAATTTAGCCATAAAAGCGTTAAGTGGGAGTGGAAAACGTCAGCTTTTGGGTTGTAAAGAAAAATAATTTACTAGATATTCTCGAACAATTATGACTTTGGTTAGAAATTAGAAGACTTAAAACCAAGAAACAAATACACCAGTACAGGGTAACATGACAATGGATCCAAAAGGTGAGATCGTGGAGTAAACTCACTCCATCAAATAATTAACATGACGAGTTAACTAGGAACTGATCCCTCAAATTACATTAGCTAACTAAGTTAAAAAAAACCTGATGCAATAATTAATTATGCAATTGAATAAATAGCCAACAATGCGGTATAATATATATATATATATTTAATTGTGATCACTAACAGTAATATATATACATGCAAGCATAGAATTGTGATCACTATCAATAATATATAGCCAACAATGAAATTATATCAGTTGTCACAAAAGGCTAAGAAAACTCGATCAAGGAAGAAATCAACAGAATTTTAAACTCTAGATTTCAAAAATTAGATCCTGATAAGATGAAATTGGTACCTTGAAATGCCTTGTCGGACACAACCATAGTCTTTCAAGCCACCACCGTCGTCCGGTAGCGTCATCGAAGACCACGTTGGACCCACATTGAAGACCACGCTAGAGCCACATCGAAGATCATGCTAGCGAATTCGTCATCTGCCATCGTCTTTTGTTAAATCATCCACCACCGCCACAACCTTGTTCACCATTGAGGAGGATAGGAGGATAAGTTCTTGTGAGAAGGCATTCTGGTGAGATGGAGCAACAAGTATTGTTGCAATTGAAAATGAGAAGACGAAGAGTGGGTATTTTCAATTCCCTTTTTTAGTGTTCTTTTAACACCTCTTAACGTTTTTATGGCTAAATTTAATCCTTGGGCATGATGCAGAATTTTATAAAAGGCGAGGGTTACCACACCAAATATAAAAAACTGTTGGGTACCACGTAAAATTGCTTTAACCTCAGGGTTACCGTGCGAAATTTCCGTAGATTTTAATTTGTTATTAGTCGATTCAGAAATGGTTGACTTTTTACAAGAACTACCCTAAAAGATGAAGATATGGTGAACTACCTCAATGTTACTTTTTTTTTTGGTCGAAACTACCTCAATGTTACTGCACGTTCTAATTCTATATGATAAATTCATAACGTGTAATAATATTGTTGTATAGCTTCTATCAAATGATAAGTTCAAGAGCGTTGAGCATAGGGCCCTGGCAAACCGGGTCGGTCCGAGAGTTTCAATTGCAAGCTTTTTCAACGGAACAAGGTTGTTGCCTAACCCGAGGCTGTACGGACCGATCAGGGAGTTAGTGTCGGAAGCCAATCCAGCCAAGTACCGAGAAACAACGTTGAAAGACTACCTTCTTGCTATCCTTAATAGGGGCACGGATGGCGCCCCTGGCTTGTCCTTCTTGCGACTCTAAACTAGCAATATTGTTTGGAAGTTCTAATAAGGTTTTGTGTCAATGTTAAATGGTATATGCAATGTTCTTCAGCTTGATTGTATAATTTATCTTCAGTTCTGTTGGATCTTCTCATGGTCATTGTAAGCTATGTGCGCTACAGATAGCATATACAAGAATGCTAATGTTTGTGATTATAGTATAATGGACACTATTGGATAAATGATAACGATGATTTAGTCGTTTTAAACCACAATTATGCAAAGAAAACCACACTAACTTAAACCTAAGTATAAAGCAAGTAAGGGTCGATTCCACAGGGAGACAAGTTATCTTTAGTAGTGAAGTTTGTGTCAAACAGAAGTAACAAAGGGGGTTTTTAGGTTTAATTCACACAGCAGCAAGCAAATCATAAGAATTCAAGAGTTTATAAATCAGTATTTGGAAACACTTAGGCAAACAAATATCCGCATTCGCTTGACAAGTTGATCATTGATTTCATTCAATATCTATGCAATGGAAATTCCAATTCCTTTTCAAAAGTAATTAATAGCACAACCTGATACTATTAACCCTAACTAGATAAATAATCATGAAACTATCAAGATTCAATCTAACTAGCAGCATTCAATAACAGGAATATAATTGGATACAAACTAAGATAAAACAACCAGCTTTTACCCTAGAATGCAAATCAATTCTCTTGTGCATAAGACTAACACAACCAGATATTAGCACGATGCAGTTGCTACTTATGAATTAGAGATGCTCAACCAGAAACACTCTAAATCTAGCAATAACCTAATAACAACAAATCCTAGATGATCAGGGTAGAAATCATTGAAACAAGTCAATAACAATTCAAGCAAGAGAAAAGATTAAATCCATGCAATCGATAAGGAATTAGAAATCTCACAACTGAATCAGAACGAACACTTCAATTGTCTGTCTAAGCAAAGAGGCTTAGTTCTCCATAGGTCTCCAAAACACAAAATAATTCCCAACTCAAAAACTAGGTCTAAACAAAGGGTCTAAAACTCCTTAAATAGGAGAAAACAATCTATCTAAAATACATAAAAACCGGACCAAAAATAATATCCATAAGTCCAATAAATAAAACGCAGTGTTTAAAGGACGAATTCGCCTCGGAGCTGGCAACGGGCGCTGCCTATGGGGCAGCGGTCGCCGCCTCCCAAAAATCACGTTTTCTTCGCTTCAGCTTCAAGTGGTCTTTGGTGCACTTCGACCCTTCCTTCTTCAATGCTCAAAACTCCATCTTTAGCACCTAAAACATGACTAGAAGTATGCTAAAAACCTATCTAAATACACAACATAAATGTGTATATCAATAAAGTAATGTAACATCAGTATGTTTTCGTACTATTTGAAATAGCGCTTCATCTCAGACTATTGGAATTCACATCCATAATTATGAACATAGCCATAGAAAGTGCCGGCCGCCATATTATCTTTGAAATACTCTACCTCGTATTTAGGCGAATTGATCCGAATGTGTTGGGACATTGTTAGGGACGCTCAATCATTAACACTGGATATACGATGTCTATCCCTAGTTTTGATAATGACAAATCCTTGTAAACTAATGTTTGCCCAAGTGTTACTCCTATAAACGCTTCCAAGGACACTCATCATTGAGAAAAGAACAACAAGTGAATGTGTTTCCTACGAAGTAGGAAGTCGTCCATACAAGAAGGAAAACATGTCAAAGGTACATGATGTCGCGCTTTTTAGTCGTTTTCCTAGGTAGTTTTCTAGCTTGCTTTGCATGCTTTTCCTTTGTGTTTGTGTGTTTTGCATAAGATTTTGACTCTCTTTCGAGGGTTGGAGTCGTTTGTGTGTTGTTTCGTGTTGTGTAGGTATTTGGAGCTTTTTGGAGAAGTTTTCATGCATTTTAGGAGCTTTCTAGGAGCCACTAGCTTTCAAGAATCAAAGTGTCAAGAACCAAAATCCAAAGTTGCAACCAAGGGAGCCTCAAAGAAGTACAAGGAACTCAAGAAAATCAAGGAGCAAAAGGGCAAAAGCACCCAACAAAAGTCCACCCAATCGGAGCAAGAACGGAACAAAACGAAGAAAACTCCACGTTCTGCAGTAGGTCGGCGCCGACCCCCATATGGTCGCGGCCGACCCCTCTCAGCATCCGAAAATAAGTCCGTGCGCTGCAAGTAACGCCTTTTGGCGGGATTTTCGAAACCCGAAAAAGCGGGCGGCTGTGGCAGGCGTGTGGCAGAGATGTGGCAGTGGAGGAAGCTTCCCTCCCTGGCTTTTGTGGGCTGCTTCAAAACCCCCATTTTGTCCCACTTTCTAATCAGCTTTCCAAGGAGGGAAAAGGCTCAAGGGGAGAGAGAAGAGAGTGTTGGCTGAGGGGAGAAGAAGAAGAACGTGAAGAAGTTGGGTTTGGAGAAGAAGAGTGTGAGTGTGAGAGAGAAGTGGTTTGTAAGGAGAGGTAGTGGAGAAGAAACCTTGTTCTAGTTAGTGCTCTAGGAAGAAGACAACAATGGCGTTTGAAGACATTTGTGGGTTTGTTTAAATTTGTAAGTTTGGATCTTGAAATTAATTGAAGTTGTTTGCTTTAGATGATGGTTTTCTCTTCTTTAGTGTTGTTTGTGTGTTTGATTATGTGTGAGTAGTTAGCTTGCTAGGGTTGGGGTGAAACCCACCATGAAAGTGCATTTGAGACTTTGATTGTTTGGATCCATGCTTAATTTGGAATCTCTGCCCATAAATCCCTCTTATGAGCTTAAAACCCTTGAAGAAGGGGGAATGTTCTTGTTTGCTTCCTAATTGAGAGGTTTGGTTGTGAATGTGGACTATCCGGGTTAGATGAAAGTCGAACCTTTCGAAGAACAAGTTGGATTGCATGTTAACCCTTTCATGTAAGTGGAGGCTCTTGATGTGTTCTTTTGTGATGAAAGTCACCCATGAGGTTGTGAGTTGAGTTGGTCCTCTATCATTGTTTGAATGCATGCTCGTGGTGTCGTGAATCCCCACCCCTAGTTGTTTTTCCTTGATTTTACGAAACCCATCTTTCGTGCCTAGAATAGGTCGGCCGCGACCAGTTGCAGGGTCGGCCGCGACCTCCTCTGTAGTCGTTTTCCTTGCGTTGTGAAGTTCTGTAATAGGTCGGCCGCGACCTCCCTAGGGTCGGCCACGACCTACTCCTGAAGCTTGTTATTTGTGTTCGTTTGCTTGTTTTGCTTTGTTTTGTTTTGCTTTGTTTTCGTAGTTTGATTGCTAGACTACAGAACTACTAGCTCCCGTGGACGATCCTGACTTCGCTATACTCAGCGGGGTCTTGACAAATTTATTTGTTAAGGTAAGACCCTCTCAACAAATTGGCGCCGTTGCCGGGGAGTTAGTTTAGTTTCCAAGTCTAGCTTTCTTTTGGGTGAGGGACTAGCCCGAACCCCTATTTTGTTACTAATCCGTTTCTCTAGTGCTTTGTACGCAGGTGTATGCCCTCTAGTTCACGAAGGGTAATTGACCATTTCCCCTTTGATCCCGAAATAGAGAGAACCCTTCGCCGAAGGCTAAGAGAACGAAAAGCAATGGCCGACGCTGAGGCTCTTGCTCATCAAATGGCGAACTTCGCGCTCAAATGGAGCGTATGCAAATGGAGCGTGATGCTCAAGCCACAGCTGCGCGGCAAGAAAGAGATGAGGCCGCCCGCCTCCGAGAACAACTTGATGCCATCTCGAGGAACGCTAAGCAATACATGCATCCGGAGCTTAGGGTTCCCGAGTCCGCTGTTGTGCTCCCGGCAATAGAGCGTGCTTTTGAGATCAAGTCCCACTTCATTACCCTTATCAAAAGATCTCAATATGAAGGCAAGCCCACCGAATGCCCCATGGAGCACATCAAGAACTTCACTGATCTTTGTGACACTATCGCCACCGATGATGTCTCACTTGAGTATGTTCTCCTCAAGGCGTTCAAGTGGTCTCTATGTGGGAAAGCTCTTCATTGGCTCGAAAGTTTACCCGCTAGATCCATCACTACATGGAAGGCTTTGCACGACTTGTTCATGACGAAGTTCTTTTCACCGGCCAAAACCACCGAGCTAAGGAAGCGCATCACCTCCTACCATCAACTTCCCAACGAGACATTTGTTGAAACGTGGGAGAGATTCAAGGAGCTTCTTCGGCAATGTCCAACCCATGGACAACCTCCTTATGTTCTTCAAGAGATATTCTTTCAAGGAATCAATGCCGCAACAAAAGACCGCATCAACCTCCACACCGATTGCGGTTTCATTGAGATGGATCCCGACGAGGCGTGGGGTCTCATGGACAAACTTACCAACTATGATGCCATGTACGGAACCCAACAAGCCGTCCGGATCCCACCAAGAAAGCTCTATGATCCCAATAGTGAGCCAATTGATCAAGATGTGAAGTTTCAATTTATGCAAGATGAGATCAACAAGCTCAAGAAGCAAGTGAGCTACTTCAAGTCCGCCGGCCCTCCTTGTCAAGAGTGCGGTTCTCAAGCTCACACCGCCGCCCCTTGTACCAATGTGGAGCAAGTCCGGGCCGCCGAGGCTTATGCGGAGGCAAACTATATGAGAGGACCCTACCGAGGCCAAAACAACGTTTATGCGGGGAGGAACAACAACTATCCTCAATGGAATACCCATGGCCAAGGTCAAGGTTATCCACCTCCCCCGCAAGAACAAAGGGGCCCTCCTTATAGACCTCCCGGTTATCAAACGGAGCCATCATGGGTCCAAGAGTTGCATGAAGGATTGATGCAAGGGGTGAGAACCGAGCTCACCACTCAGTTGAAAGGTGTCCACACGAGATTGGGAGACCTTGACACATGGAGAAAGAACGTTGACTCCCAACTCGGTGATCTTGCGGCTCAAATCCCACGACCTCAAGGGCGCTTACCGGGCCACCCCGATGAGAACCCAAGAGGCCATATTGCCGCCGTTCATCTAAGAAGCGGAAAGAAGTTGCCGGACCGAATAGTAAGTGAAGAGACGGCGAACAAAGAGGACGAGACCCCCCTGGAACAGGTCGTGGCGACCCCCCAATGGTCTCCACCGACCCTGTCCCGGCTACGAAGGAGGTCGCAGCCGACCACCCTCAGGTCGCTGCCGACCCTCCTCAGAGAATCCCGATTTCTGTCCCCTTACCTCCGACAACGAAGGTACTTCCCTACCCATCCAAAAAGGCTAATGATTTCACGGAGGGAAAGTTCAAACGCTTTGTGAAGGTCCTCCAAGGCCTCAACATCACCATTCCCTTTGCCGAAGCATTGAACGAGATGCCCGCCTACACCAAATTTCTCAAGGAGATCTTGTCAAAGAAGAGGTCAATGTCCGAATTGACCAATGATGTGCGGTCTATTGAGCTCCCGGAAAAGCTTGGTGATCCAGGTAAGTTTGCTATTACCATTGGCATAGGTGCTCACCGATTCAAGGCTTTATGTGATCTTGGTGCAAGTGCTAGCCTTCTCCCTCTTTCTATATGGTTCAAGACCAACATGGGTCCTTTGGTCCCGGTAAACATGAGGCTCTATATGGCGGATGGCTCTTGTGTGCAACCCACCGACATTGTTGATGACTTTCCTATCCAAGTCGGCAAGTTCTTCGTGCCCAACGACTTTATTGTGATGGAGATGCCGGAAGATCCCGTCGTCCCGATCATTCTTGGACGGCCATTCCATGCCACCGCCGGTGCCGTGATTGATGTGAAGAAAGGTCTCCTCACTTTTGAGATTGGAGAAGAAGTGGTAGGTCGGAGCCGACCCCTGTTGTAGGTCGGAGCCGACCGCCCCTAGGTCGCCCGCGACCTCCGACAGGATCTCGCCAACATGCTTGATTGAAGACGAGGATGGCGAAGCGAAGGAGTTTCTGAAGGCGGATGAAGACGATGACCTTATTACACCACTCCCGCCCACTCCGGAGCTTAAGACTCTCCCCGAGTCTTTGAGGTATGAGTTTCTTGGCCCAAATTCCACTTTTCCGGTTATTATAAATGCAAATCTAAATGCGGAAGAAGTTGGAAAGTTGCTTGATGTTCTTAGGATTCATAGGAAAGCCATTGGGTACTCGCTTGAGGACTTGAGTGGGCTTTCACCTTCCTTGTGCATGCATCGAATTTTTCTTGAGGAAGGACATAGGCCAACCATTGAGCATCAACGGCGACTCAATCCAAACATGAAGGAAGTGGTGAAAAAGGAAATTTTGAGGATGCTTGATGCGGGAATCATATTCCCGATTTCGGATAGCAAGTGGGTGAGCCCGGTTCATGTAGTTCCAAAGAAGAGTGGTCTCACCGTTGTGGAGAATGAGAAGGGCGAATTGATTCCTACTAGGACTACTACTAGTTGGCGCATGTGCATTGATTATAGGAAACTCAATAGTGCCACTAGGAAGGATCATTTTCCTTTGCCCTTTATTGACCAAGTGCTAGAGAGATTAGCTCTTCATGACTACTTTTGTTATCTCGATGGCTATAGTGGTTTTTGGCAGGTTCCGATACACCCCGATGACCAAGAGAAGACAACTTTCACATGTCCTTATGGAACGTTTGCTTATAGGAGAATGCCATTTGGACTGTGCAATGCACCCTCCACCATCCAAAGGTGTATGATGGCTATCTTCTCCGACATGATTGAGGACATTGTGGAGGTTTTCATGGATGACTTCTCGGTGTACGGTACCACTTTTGACTCTTGCCTTGCTAATCTTTCTAGAGTTCTCAAGAGATGTGAAGAAACCAACCTAGTGCTAAATTGGGAAAAATGTCACTTTATGGTTAGAGAAGGGATTGTCCTATGGCATGTGGTGTCTAAGAGGGGAATTGAAGTGGATCAAGCTAAAATTGAATTAATTGAAAAATTGCCACCCCCCACCTCCGTAAGAGGAATTAGAAGCTTTCTAGGACATGCCGGATTTTATAGGAGGTTCATCCAAGATTTCTCTAAAATTTCCAAGCCATTGACTAACCTCCTCATGAAAGATGTTGTGTTTGAGTTTTCTTCCGAGTGTCTTGAAGCTTTTCATAGGATCCGGGACGCACTCGTGTCGGCTCCTATCATGCAACCACCCGATTGGACACTCCCCTTTGAGATCATGTGTGATGCAAGTGATTATGCCGTAGGTTCCGTTCTTGGGCAAAGAAAGGAGAAGAAGCTTCATGCTATTTACTATGCAAGCAAGACGCTTGATGACGCCCAAGGCAAGTACACCACAACGGAGAAAGAGTTTCTAGCCGTGGTGTTCGCATTTGAGAAGTTCCGGTCTTACTTAGTGGGCTCGAAAGTGATAGTCTACACCGACCACGCGGCTGTCCGTTACCTCATGGACAAGAAGGATGCTAAACCGCGCTTGCTCCGGTGGATGCTCCTCCTTCAAGAATTTGATCTAGAGATACGAGACAAGAAGGGAGCGGAAAACCTTGTGGCGGATCATCTTTCAAGGCTACCCATTGAGCACATTACGGAGTCCGGAATCATGGTTCCAATCAACGACTCCCGCCCGGACGAAACTCTTCTAAGCTGCGAAGTGTTGCGGGAAGGAAGCTCCTGGAGTAGGTCGGCTGCGACCACCATATGGTCGGCTGCGACCTCCTCTGCCCCTTCTCCGGTTCTTGTTGATGATCGTGATGGTTCGCAAGCGGCCCCAGTCGAGGTCGCCCAAGGTCACATCTTTTACCTCTCTTGTGTACTTCCTAATCCTCCTTCCCCTTCTCCCATTTTGCACTCAATAGATGCTATTAAGGGGGTGAAAGCCCCGTGGTTTGCGGATTTTGCCAATTATGTTGTAGGTGGCATTGTTCCGGATGGATTGACTTCCCAAGCCAAGAAGAAATTCCTTCACGACGTCAAGCGCTACTATTGGGACGACCCTTACTTGTTCAAGCAAGGAAGTGATCACATCTTTAGACGTTGTGTGCCGGATGAAGAGATCGAAGGAGTGATCCGTCATTGCCACACTCTTCCGACGGGAGGCCACGCTAAGGGATTCAAAACCACCGCGAAGATTCTTCAAAGTGGATTCTATTGGCCTACTATCTTCAAGGATGTGCAAGCTTATGTTACCGCTTGTGGTGAATGCCAAAGAGCAGGGAACATTACATGGAGAAACGAGAACCCGCTCACCGGAATCTTAGAGGTGGAACTCTTTGATGTTTGGGGTATTGACTTTATGGGGCCCTTCCCCTCATCGGGTCCCTACAAGTATATACTCGTGGCGGTTGATTATGTTTCCAAGTGGGTTGAAGCCGTAGCCACAAGAACAAATGATGCACGAGTGGTGGCTAAGTTCATGAAGACCAACATTTTCCCCCGGTTTGGTGTACCCCGAGTTCTCATTAGTGATGGTGGTTCACATTTCATTGAGAGGAGCTTTGAATCTCTTTTGACCAAGTATGGGGTCTCTCATAGGGTGGCCACACCCTACCATCCTCAAACTAGTGGTCAAGTGGAGGTTTCTAACCGGCAAATCAAGAGCATTCTTGAAAAGACGGTGTCCTGCTCAAGGAAAGATTGGTCCTCCAAGCTTGATGATGCTTTATGGGCATACCGCACCGCCTACAAGACACTACTCCGCACCACTCCTTTCAACCTAGTGTATGGCAAGTCGTGTCACTTGCCCGTCGAGCTTGAACATAAGGCTTTATGGGCTCTCAAAGAGCTCAACATGGACCTCGACGCGGCCGGAGCAAAAAGATTCACGGACTTGCAAGAATTGGAAGAATTGAGGCTTAAGGCCTATGAGAACTCAAGGATCTACAAGGAGAAGACCAAGAGGTGGCATGATAGAAAGCTTGTGCCCAAAAACATCAAGGAAGGTGACCGAGTACTCCTCTTTAATTCTAGGATTCGCCTCTTTCCCGGGAAATTGAGAACCCGATGGAGTGGACCGTTCACGGTTCATCGTATGTACCCTCACGGCGCGGCCGACCTCATAGATGACAATGGAGGAATTTTCAAGGTCAATGGCCACCGGTTGAAGAAGTACTACGAGAAGGTGGACCACGATGAAGAAATCCGAGCCACATGGGCTCTTATCACCGTCACCTAGCTAAGGTACCACTCGTCTAGCTCAAAGACGTTAAAGAAAGCGCTTTTCGGGAGGCAACCCGATCTTTCCCTTTCTTAGTCTAGATAGGTAGTTTGCTTTGCATTTTCCATAAGTACTTTGTAGGGATCCGAGGTTTTGGTCGGGTGCATGAAGATGGAGACGAAAGAACAAAGTGGTGGAAAGCTCCCTGGAACTGATCGGCGCCGACCCCCCATAGGTCGCGGCCGACCCCCTCTGGCGAAAGGTAGAAATTGTGTAAAAATTTCGGGAAATTACAAGTAAGCCCCTGAACTTTTTCTTTACAATTTTTATCCCTTCCCACCTCTTTTTACTCTCATCCTCCACGACCTAGCCCCCATTCTTCACGACCCATTGCCTCCATAGCCTCCTTCAAGCTCTCATTCACCATCTTACTCCATAACCACTAGATTTACCTCCTTTCTTCCAAATTTCACCAAAATCCTTCCTAATCTTCCTTCCTCTACTCAAATCTCCCACAAAAACCCAGAAATTTCGACCCACCCAAACCAAAAACCCACAACCACGACCTCCCACAACCTCGGCTTCGACCCCTATTTTGCTTGCATTCATCTTATTTGACACTCTTTTGTAATGTTCTTCTACTCCCTTGCTTTTAAATTCAAGTTTACTTGAGTTATTTTGAGGGTTTAGTTTGAAATCTAGATTTGGGTGTTCTTGAACTTGAATGTTACAATTTGAGTTGTATGTGCTTAGATCTACATGTTTGGTTGAGGATTCTTGAGTTTTGGTATGATTTAGTGCTTGATCTATGTTTGTTTGGGTGATTTTGGGTCAATCAAATTTTTCTAGGATTTTTGGTAGCCATTAAAGAGGTTTAAAGCTGAATTTTCGAATGTGACTACCTGTAGCAGGTCGGCGCCGACCACCCTTGGTCGCGGCCGACCATCTCCAGAATTTGAAGTTTTGTTGTCGCTTGTTTTGACGCGTACTTGCTTATGCACGAGCTCCCATGGGTCGTCCCCGACCCCGGATGTCTCGTTATATCTTTGAAAACATGCTCTTTGAGTTACTCTTGCCATGGATTGATTGATTAAAGCATGAGTCCTTCCCATTTCTTGCTTGCATTTCATGATTATACATACTTAGGTGGAAATTTTCGTATGAAATTGAAAGTGTGTGTTTCTAGCAAGTATGGGGTGACTTTTTGGAAATTGGTTGTGTGACCCTTGTGTGGTGTTTGTGTTGTTTGATTTGGAAATTACCTTGGAAGTTTTTTTGTTGGTTTTGTAGAAAAAATGGCATCATCCTCAAGGGCGACCAAAAAACAAAAGAAGGGCAAGAATATGGCGGTGATGGATGACGTGGTGATCCGAGACGAAGGACAAATGCAACTTTATGTGGACATGATGGCGGAGACGGTGAAGGCGCGGTCCTACTATCCCGATTCGCATGTGAGCCTTCATATGCACTCGGCGGTGGAGGAGGCGTTTCGTTTACTTGGAGCCGAGCGACTCCTTGAGGACCCCGTCCCAAGACATTACCCGGCGCTTACTTGTGAATTCGCCGCCACCCTCACCATCTCGGGACCTCACCCGGCGGATTTTGGCAAGACCAAGATTGAATTTCAAATGGGTGGGAAGAAGCATTCCACCACCATTACCAAGCTCAACAAGATGCTAGGCCTCCCCACACCATCGAGAACCTATGCCATAAAAGACTTCCCCGTCCAAAAGATGTGGTCTTACCTCGCCGGCAAAAGTGAAACCACAAGCAACCCTCATGCTCGGGACATTGCTAGCCCGGTCTTCAAGGTGATCTTGTGCATTCTTGGCGCCGCTTTCTGGTGCAAGTACGAGCTCTCTCGCCCCACCTTGTGTGAGCTCGCGTGCTTGTCCTCCATTCTCTTCACTAACTCTCCCACAATGAACTTTGCCTATGAGTTCGTCCACAACATCATCAACCAACGAAAGAACCCGAAATTTACCATGTGTGGTTGGTGCGGTGGTCCTCATTGCCCAAGCTCTCAAGGTTGATCTTGCCCACTACAACTCCAAGCCCGTTACTCGCATGGATGTCCGGTACTATTTGAACACCAAGGTGGTTGAGTGGACTGAGGCGATTGGCTACCACAACAACTTCCTCGACCCCGCCGGAGTAACTCACAAAGTCCGCCTCAACGACGAAAATTGTGAGTTGTTCTACCTCCCTAATTGGTATGATGCTTGGGCACCTTCAGACGATCCCTCCCCCTACTATCAACTCCTATCGGAAGATGAGCACGTAAGACGACAACCGAGTCGGTTCCCGAGAGATGGCCCAACCACGCGCATAAGGCAAAAACGCGGAAGAAGAGACTCCCTGGAAGGGGTCGGCGCCGACCACCCTGAGGTCGGCCGCGACCACTTCCAGGAAGGTGAATTTGCGCAGGATGGGGTCGGCTTCGGGCAGCAACAGGTCGGCGGCGAGGCAGGGCAGAGCAACAATGATCCTATGGACTACACGATGGGTCCCCAACCCGGGATGTTCTCGTACTCCTCCAATCCTTCGGGATTCGAGTGGTCCGGCGGTCCTCAATTCGAGCCTCAAGGTGGCGAGAGTAGCACCTAAGTTCCCCTAACCATGGAGATGCTCGACGCCAAAATGGACGCCCTAGGCATTCAACAAAACTTCCTGTATTCCAAGATGCACCACTACCATGACCAAAATCTGGCCCGTTTCCAAGATGCAACTCGAGGCTTCGACAACTTCCGGGATGAGTACTATGAAGACCGCCAAGCTCAATTTGCTTACAATGCTTGGCTTGCCCAAAAGATGTTCCCGGATGCTCCATTCCCTCAACCTCCTCAAAGGTGAACTTTCTCCAACAATGCTCCAAACCCAAGTTAGTTTCTCTTTTCCCTCTCTTTACTTTTTAATCAATGGGGACATTGATGTTTTAAGTATGGGGTGGTTTGGGAGATGCTACTTGTTAGTGTTATGTGTTTTTGCATGTTTGTGTGTAATTCCTTGTATGTGTATGTGTGTGTTTGCATGATTGAGTCTTTTTGTTTTGATTTTTTATGATGAAAAATACCTTTGCTAAGATGTCCTAGGATAGTAATTATGAGCATCATCATGTAATTCCTTGTAATTTGCTTTGAAAGATTGCCTACCATGACTTTGATTTTCGAATTTTGAGCATATAATGAACATTGAGCATGCATGATTCTAAGTGAAAAGCAATCCAACAATTTGAACCTAAGTGAGAAATCTTTTGGCCACAAGGAATGTATGTTTTATTCCTTGGTTTTTCATGTGTGATTTTTACCCTTCCATATGCATTTACCACTTGACAATGGCATGCTTATTCTCGATTTGAAACCAATGGAGATGTACTCATTACTTGTTAGATCAAATGATTTTGAACTTATTTTCATTAGCCTATTTCTCCCTTTTCATCCTACCTTTGCATGATCCCTTGATTTGAAGCTCCTTGTTTGAGCCTAAAGCCTTATTTCTAGCTCCACAAAAGCATCCTAGCCATTGTAAGCTTGACCCCTTTAATCCGGGAATTAGGACTTGGAGTGAATTGTGATGTTGATGTGGATGAGGAGTGAAAATGAAGAGATGATGGAGGTGGAAATGGAAGGAATTGTCTTAAGAGAAGAAAAAGAACCGAAAAAGATGAAGTGTTGGCTCGGGATGCACAAGTGTAGAGGAAAAATAGGGCTCTCTGCCGTGGGTCTCGGCCGACCACTCATAGGTCGCGGCCGACCCCCGCCAGCCCTCAAAAAAAAAAAAAATTTTGGTGTTTGAATAAGTGCTAGAGCCAAAGCTTCTTCATAAGAAGAAAGACAAAGGAATAGGTGAAATGATGTGTGCTTTGAAAGATTAAGTGTTTGGTGTTTGGAGGAAGAAAGAAGAGTTGGTTGAGTGTAGTTGAGTTTTGATGTCTAGGAGTCTAGGTTCCCGGATTCATTAGCACCACAAGACCAAAATATTCCACACCCTTTGAAATACCGAACCCCATTACAACCCGGCCGAATGAAACTTCTTTGAAGTCTTCATTGAGCCACCTAAGTTCTCTTGATGGTTTAACTTGTTTTGATTTCTTCGGTGGAGAATTTTGAATATAATTTCCATTGACTATGAGGTTGTGTATTTGGAATTGAGATTGAGTGCTCATTGACATATCTTAAACACTTGAAAGTGACTGAAACACATTGCCCTTATGAGGTTGGATTGATATTGCCTAGAATGCGTACATGTGTGCTATGATATTGAAGTGGTGTTGCTCATCATTCTACTTGTGCTTACCTTTTCCTTAAGGGCATTCTTTGAGCTTGTTGCTTGGTCTTAATGCATGAAAGGTATTGCTTGAGGACAAGCAAGCTTATGTATGGGGTATTTTGATGTCGCGCTTTTTAGTCGTTTTCCTAGGTAGTTTTCTAGCTTGCTTTGCATGCTTTTCCTTTGTGTTTGTGTGTTTTGCATAAGATTTCGACTCTCTTTCGAGGGTTGGAGTCGTTTGTGTGTTGTTTCGTGTTGTGTAGGTATTTGGAGCTTTTTGGAGAAGTTTTCATGCATTTTAGGAGCTTTCTAGGAGCCACTAGCTTTCAAGAATCAAAGTGTCAAGAACCAAAATCCAAAGTTGCAACCAAGGGAGCCTCAAAGAAGTACAAGGAACTCAAGAAAATCAAGGAGCAAAAGGGCAAAAGCACCCAACAAAAGTCCACCCAATCGGAGCAAGGACGGAACAAAATGAAGAAAACTCCACGTTCTGCAGTAGGTCGGCGCCGACCCCCATATGGTCGCGGCCGACCCCTCTCAGCATCCGAAAATAAGTCCGTGCGCTGCAAGTAACGCCTTTTGGCGGGATTTTCGAAACCCGAAAAAGCGGGCGGCTATGGCAGGCGTGTGGCAGAGATGTGGCAGTGGAGGAAGCTTCCCTCCCTGGCTTTTGTGGGCTGCTTCAAAACCCCCATTTTGTCCCACTTTCTAATCAGCTTTCCAAGGAGGGAAAAGGCTCAAGGGGAGAGAGAAGAGAGTGTTGGCTGAGGGGAGAAGAAGAAGAAGAAGAACGTGAAGAAGTTGGGTTTGGAGAAGAAGAGTGTGAGTGTGAGAGAGAAGTGGTTTGTAAGGAGAGGTAGTGGAGAAGAAACCTTGTTCTAGTTAGTGCTCTAGGAAGAAGACAACAATGGCGTTTGCAGACATTTGTGGGTTTGTTTAAATTTGTAAGTTTGGATCTTGAAATTAATTGAAGTTGTTTGCTTTGGATGATGGTTTTCTCTTCTTTAGTGTTGTTTGTGTGTTTGATTATGTGTGAGTAGTTAGCTTGCTAGGGTTGGGGTGAAACCCACCATGAAAGTGCATTTGAGACTTTGATTGTTTGGATCCATGCTTAATTTGGAATCTCTGCCCATAATCCCTCTTGTGAGCTTAAAACCCTTGAAGAAGGGGGAATGTTCTTGTTTGCTTCCTAATTGAGAGGTTTGGTTGTGAATGTGGACTATCCGGGTTAGATGAAAGTCGAACCTTTCGAAGAACAAGTTGGATTGCATGTTAACCCTTTCATGTAAGTGGAGGCTCTTGATGTGTTCTTTTGTGATGAAAGTCACCCATGAGGTTGTGAGTTGAGTTGGTCCTCTATCATTGTTTGAATGCATGCTCGTGGTGTCGTGAATCCCCATCCCTAGTTGTTTTTCCTTGATTTTACGAAACCCATCTTTCGTGCCCAGAATAGGTCGGCCGCGACCAGTTGCAGGGTCGGCCGCGACCTCCTCTGTAGTCGTTTTCCTTGCGTTGTGAAGTTCTGTAATAGGTCGGCCGCGACCTACCTAGGGTCGGCCACGACCTACTCCTGAAGCTTGTTATTTGTGTTCGTTTGCTTGTTTTGCTTTGTTTTGTTTTGCTTTGTTTTCGTAGTTTGATTGCTAGACTACAGAACTACTAGCTCCCGTGGACGATCCTGACTTCGCTATACTCAGCGGGGTCTTGACAAATTTATTTGTTAAGGTAAAACCCTCTCAACAGTACAATACAACACAACAAAACAACTATGGTAGCACTCCTAGGAAGCTTCAGATGCTAGAGACAAAACACATGAAGCCAAGACGTCGCCTTCGACAAGCTCATCCGAAGGAGCACTTATGTAGTTTTCCCAGCAAAAGGAAGCGTTGACTCTAACAAGAGGACAAGAGTTTCATAGTTGTACAACCTTAGGAAAGCGACAACCTACTGAGGATAGCATTGAGGATGCCAGAGCCCAGAAGGCTAAAAGCGTCCAAGGAAGAGCCCATTTCACATCGCCCATAAATACACATTTATGCATTGTGGGTGATGTCACTTCTTCAAGAATTTTCTCTCTCGAAAGCATTCAAGAACATCAAGAACAAAGTAAGAGAGTGATTGATCTTGAACGAAGAAGAAGAAGTACACCAAGAACACCAAATCTATTTCAATCAAGAGTGTTGAGTTTCCTAGTGACTAAGGAACTCGTGAGGTTTGGCGTCCCTTGTCTTTGTTTTGATTAGGCTACATTAAGTAGGGCTGAAAGAGAGTACATTAGCGAACAGTAGGGATGGGAATCTTATGGTTCATAGAAGTTTTATTCTACCTTGTAATAGTTGTAGGGACTCTCATAATTATATAAGAAAGGAAGTTATTAAAAAATCCTCTAAGGAGGCAGAGGTTTATCCATTAGACTAGTTGGTCGAAGTGAGGTTCCTTTATAAGAACTGCGTCCTTACCTTCATTATTCTTGCACTTGTGTTTTATTCATATCATTATTATTCCGCTATCCAAGGATGTTATCCCTATGACGTCCTTTGACTAATTTACTAACGTATCTGATTCAACAATTCGTGTTAAAGCATGAACTCTCTAGATTTTTTGTTGGTATGTAGGAAACAATGCCTAACATGGAATAAATTTGTAATGGCAATAACAAACTTCAAGACTTGTCAAAGGACGATATGAACGATACACGCAAAGAATGGCTGCATGGATAAGAACTGTTGACTACTAGATATGGGTGGTTATCCAGAAAGGAGACTTCCAGATCAAAGCTGATAAGATTGATAAGGAAGATGAGTGAAGTCTTAATGAATGGAAAGCCATGGAGACAAACGCTAAAGCCATCATCCTTCTACAAAATTTTATGTGCGAGCAGGATGCCACAAGGGCTGGGAAGTCAAAAACTGCTAACGAGATGTGGGAGGCTATAGAGAAGATCCATGTTGGGACGATAGACATGAAGGAAGACCACAAAATGAATGCTAAGAGAGAGTTGTATTGATTTTACATGGAACAAGGTGAAATTGTCAAGAGCTATGCTTTTAGCTTCAAACTCCTCGGTTGGTGGTGGTGGTGGACACACCGGGTAAGGACATGAGAAGAAGCAAGTTCACTCCGTCGCTCAAACACAAAGCGCGACCGTGCTTTGCCCTACTACCTCGCGCTTTGCCAACTGAGTTCGACTTTGACATGGAACACAAGAAACAAAACACAAAATACAACAGAAACAAAAAAAAATTAAACTATCTAAAAATCCACCTAAACCTTGGGTTGCCTCCTAAGAAGTGCTTGTATAACGCCATTAGCTTGACGCTTTATTGCCCAAGTATTCGGCTCGGGCCCGATCAAAACGTTCCCTCCACACTGCATTCTTGAATCCTTTGAAGTAGGGCTTCACCCTGTGATCGTTTTCATATAGCACCTGCATAGAAGAAGGAACAAGCTTCTTGCTTGGCAATGTTAGTGGTAAGGGCCTATAACCCGGTAGCACAAATCCTTAATACATCAACAAACCCCTCTACTTGTACGTTTTTTTGCTATTAGACCCCCCTGAAAAATAATATTCAATTAGACCCCTGTATTAGGCCAACTTTTTCCTATTGAACACTATCAGAGGCTTTATCCGTTACGTGTGTTAGACACACACCGAGGTGTCGGGTCTAATTTCCAACTAAGCTTGGAGTAATAGAAACTGAAAGTCACGTAATGCTAATTAGACACCCATCTAATTATGCCAACGTAATAAACTCTTATATCATAACATTATTTTCATATGGTCATTACATATGATTAAGCATATATATGAATTTGAAGGGGAATAGGGAAGGTCATGAGCCCGAGCGCACGCATAATGAAGATGGTTTACGTAAGGTGAACGTCTAACTTAGCTACATTTCCATGCATACCATCATTGAACTAAATTTCCACATTATTGTCATTAACCATAGAATTTTCAAGGGTTAATTTTAATTCATCATGATCATTGATATCAAAGAGGTCTTGAACAAGAGGATCTATAATATCAATAGAGCACGTAGAATTATCCTCACAAGTAAATTTCAAAGCATCATTGTTGTTATACTTAACCTTTTCCTTTTCAAATTCCATAGTTACTAAACCACTACACACATCAATTTTTATCTTGACCATTTTAAAGAATGGTCTACCTAAGAGGATTGGAGCCGCATGCTTATCATGTTCCATATCAAGCACATAAAAATGAACAAGAAACATTAACTTATCAACATTAACAAGCACATGTTTTACAGTTCCCTTTGGGTAAGCATTAGATCTATCGGCCAATTAAATTACTAAACCGGTTGCATGCAATGGAACAAGCTTAAGAGACTAATATATAGAGTAAGGTAAACATTGATGGAAGCACACAAATCTAGCATAGCCTTATCAAATTTAGTTCCACCAATGATACAAGGAATAGTACACATACCTAGATCATCGCCCTTCTTTGGCATTTGTCTATGGAAGACCATTGAGACTTGCTCACTAACCTTGATATTTTGCTTCCTCTTTTACTTTTGGTTCCACTTGATCGTGCATAACTCCATCATGAACTTAGCATAGCGAGGGATACTTTTGATGAGATTGAGTAATGGGATGTTCACCTCGTAATTGCTAAATGTCTCAAATAAGTCCTTGTCACTCTCGATCTTACGGGTCTCCTTTAAGGCCTCGGGAAAGGGGGTGGTGGTCTAAGAGGGGAAGAATAAGAAGAGGAGCATCCGTCTTGTAGCTAAAGCGTGATTTGGCCCGACTGAGGCGCGATGCCATGGCTTGATTTCCCGCGCTTTGCCTCTTGGGAGTCGCAGTTGGTGAAACGCGAGCTGGGACGAGGAGACGCGGATTATACGTGTTTGCGAACCTCAAGTTAAGATGATCCTTCCAGCCTGGATTATATGTGTTTAAGAACGGATCATGCCTTGGACTTTGGGGCTCATATCCTCCAACAACATTAACTTCTTCGTTTCCATAGAGACTGGCACAAGCGTCGATTGGGAGAGAGATGTCTTGACAAACACCACAAGCCTTCGCTTGTTGTTGCTTGCTACGTACAAGTTACTTCATCATGTACTTGAGCTCGCTCACCTGCTCTTGTAGAGCACTTGAATTCAAAGAATTTGCAGCCTTGACCGATGCTCTCTTGTTAAATTGTCGGGACCCTTCAAAAAGCTCATGGTAAAGCTTAAAGTCAACAACGGGCATTTTGTTGAGGATATTTCCTCAATAAGCGGCATTCACATGTCTTCTCTCTTCCTCCAACAACCCTTCATAGAAGTACGTAACAAGAACAATTTGAGCGTACCCATGATAAGGGTAGCTGAAGAGCAACTTCTTGAACCGCTCGTAGTACTCATAGAATGTCTCCATTGAGGCTTGCTCTATGTTGTTTATGCTCTTTTTCATACTACTTTAGCTTTTTAGCGGGGAAGGACTTCTAAGGAAAAGCTGTCTTCGATTGTTCCCATGTCTCGATACTTCTCGGACCCAAATAGTAAGGCCAATCACTAGCGCCCTCATTCAAAGAAAAAGAGAAAGCTCTAAGCTTGACTTGATCATCAATTACGCCCTTCGGTTTCATGCTAGAGCACACGGCATGAAATTCGGCTAGATGTTTATTGGGATCTTCACTATCTTCCCATTCAATTGGGGCAAGAGATGAATTAACCCCGATTTTAGCTCAAAGGTGACACCCTTAGGGAGCTCAGGGAACTTCACCACCTATGGTTGTTGAGTCATATCGGGTGCCATAAGCTCTCTCAATGTCCGTGCCATCTCTTTAGGGATGCTTTTGGATTCAAAATCTGAGGAGAAAGAAATTAGATCAAACGGGAACTCACGAGAGATTACTTTGAGCTTCACGTTGTAATCTAGCAAAGGTCTTGTCAATTTTTGGATCAAAAGCAACAAAAGATTGATTAGAAGCACGAGTCTGAACCATTCAAGTGGTCCACACCGAAGATAGTAATATGAAATAAACACGAGTAATAGCTGAGTCCCTGGCAACGGTGCCAAATTTGTCGAGCACTTTTGTATCGTGGTAAAAGGGTTGTCAATTAAAGAAAATTATAACTTTCAAAAACAAGTATAGCGAAAGAAAGGGTCATACCATATAGACTCTTATTCCATGTATTTATTTAGTATGACTAATGAGAAAGGGAGATTTTGAAGAAAGTTTATCTAAAATCTAACTAAAGTATGAAGCAAAGAAAGCAAATTGTTATAAAATCAACTAGAGAAAAGCATCCAATTAATTTGTTTCTGTTGTTGAATTGATCATTGATTATTGATTATCACCATTCTCTTTTCACCTTGATTAATCTATTGTCGTATTTTAAGAATCAACTGCATGAAATCTTAAACCAAACTTCAAACCTAGTATAGTCAATAGAACCAATCAGCGCTACCAACCCTTATCACTAAACGACCTAGAAGATCTCCTAGGCTGGACTTAGCAAATAGCAATAGCAAAGAGCATCAAGTATCAATAGAAACAATCCATACAAAGCAATTAGACATTCATATCGATTGAGGTTGAAATTCCTCTTTAATTCAATTAGTTCAATTGAATCGAAAAAGATTAACGTTTCTTACTTGTGATTAAGTTAATTCCAATTGGTAATTAAAAAGATCTAAAAATAATTCAGTTTAGAAGTTAAATTAGATGGTCAATCTAGCAAAACCCTAGGTTAAATTTGATTCAATTAAGCACAAGAAAAAAAAACCTAATCAAGGTTTAATGAGAATTATCAAATCTCACAATGATTCAATTCAATAACTTCAACAAATTAATTACATTAAAACACATTAGTTAGAACAATCGATAAGAAAACATACAAAGAGTAATTAGGGTTTTCTCCCTTCAAAGATCTCTCTTTTCTCACTTGAGATAATAATCAAAACATAAAACATATGTATCTAACCTAAAGCACTCGTACAGAAACATTAGTTAGTATTGGTGTTTTTATGAAGCGGATACCGATTTTTCATTCCGTTATTAACTCGACCGTAATAAAAAATTTTATACCGGCTATTTAGAAACCGCTATAAAAGTTTGACGGATACCGTTTTTTTTAAATCGGTATAAATGTATCATGAATACCGGAAAAAACTGGTATAAATGTCGTTTCACTAAAAAAATAATAAGTAGGGTTCATACCGGTTTTTTTATCACAAAATTTTTAAAAACATTGCAGCTTTCATATTACAGAAATTATTTCTTCTTCTATTATGTTTACACAGCAAACAATATAGGAAGCTATAGAGCTTCAGATCATAAACAAGAGCATCAACAATGGCGGCCGGCCGGAACAAGCATACTTCCAATCTCCAACACTCAAAGAAGTTCTCAACCTCCGCTGGACCCGCCTCCTCCTCCACTAGTGTCCGCCTCCTCTGACCACGACCACCAGACGACCATGGTGTTCGGCGGGTCTTTCGGGGCTGATATACACATTTATGTTGTGTATTTAGATGGGGTTTTAGCATACTTTTAGTCATGTTTTAGGTGCTAAAGTTGGAGTTTGGAGCGTTGAAGAAGGAAGAGCCGAAGTGCACCAAAGACCACTTGAAGCTGAAGTGAAGAAAACGAAGAAAACGTGTTTTTTTGGGAGGCGGCGACCGCTGCCCCTTAGGCGGCGCCCGCTGCTAGTACAGAGGCGAAATCCGTCTTAAACGCTGCGTTTTATTTATTGGACTTATGGATATTGTTTTTGGTCCGGTTTTTATGTATTTTAGATAGATTGTTTTCTCCTATTTAAGGAGCTTTAGACCTTTTGTTTAGACCTAGTTATGGAGTTTGGAATTATTTTGTATTTTGGAGATCTATGGAGAACTAAGCCTCTTTGCTTTGACAGACAATTGAAGTGTTCGTTCTGATTCAGTTGTGAGATTTCTAATTCCTTATCGATTGCATGGATTTAATCTTTTCTCTTGCTTGAATTGCTATTGACTTGTTTCAATGATTTCCAGTCTGATCATCTAGGATTTATTGTTAATAGGTTATTGCTAGATTTAGATTGTTTCTGGTTGAGCATCTCTAATTCATAAGTAGCAACTGCATTGTGCTAATATCTGGTTGTGTTAGTTGTATGCATAAGAGAATTGATTTGCATTCTAGGGTGAAAGCTGGTTGTTTTATCTTAGTTTGTATCCAATTATATTCCTGATGTTGAATGCTGCTAGTTAGATTGAATCTTGATAGTTTCATGATTATTTATCTAGTTAGGGTTGATAGTATCTGGTTGTGCTATTAATTACTTTTGAAAAGGAATTGGAATTTCCATTGCATAGATATTGAATGAAATCAATGATCAACTTTTCAAGCGAATGCGGATATTTGTTTGCCTAAGTGTTTCCAAATATTGATTTATAAACTCTCGAATTCGAATGATTTGCATGATAGTGTGTAAATTAAACCAAAAAACCCCGTTGTTACTTCTGTTTGACACATAATTCTCTGCTAAAGATAACTTGTCTCCCTGTGGAATCGACCCTTACTTGCTTTATACTTTAGTTTAAGTTAGTTTGGTTTTCTTTGCATAATTGTGGTTTAAAACGACTAAATCATCGTTATCAGGGGCCTACTTCCCGCGCTCCTCCGCTCAAGTCCAGCCCCGCCTGCCGGACGTCTCCGAGCTCCTCCGCCTAGTTGAGGAGCTCCGTTCGAGGGAGCACCGCCTCCGGACGGAGCTTCTCGAGCAGAAGCTTCTCAAGGAGGTCGTCGCAAGCAAACTGCAAAATAGTTATTTTAGTGCTAAATCAAGAACCTTCAGGCTAGCATATGGTGGGTCAACAAATACAAGACACACTCAGCTTGAGGATGGTGCATAGTCAATATAATATATCGATATAAACTTAAACAGTGCCACACTTTGTAGAGAGAAAGTACTTTGGAGATACAGTAGTGTTTTTTTGCATTGAAAAACGTGAAAAGTGGGATTTGCATGCCTTTTCAGGAGTAAAAAGGATAGTTTTGTATAAAAAAGGGTTTTAGGAGGATGCGTATCAAGACCTTAGTGTTAAGATTGTTGTTTTTCGAATAAAACTTGTTCGATTTAGAATTTCAGTAAAGCCTCATTCCTAGTTTCTTTGAACAAGCATTCTAACCCGAACTTGACCCAAATAATAAGCAAGACATCAACGAGAATAAGGAAAATGAACGAGAAGCAAAAGACCCTACGAGGCAAAGAAACTTTGTGAAGCCCCTAAAGAGAGTCAGAGATTGCTTCTCACTCTCTCACACTTTTGAAATGACCCTTGCCCAAAAATATCCGTCCAATTTGTCTGCCATTTTTTTTTAGATGTTAACCTTATGTACGTGCCTTTTCTGAAGTAAGGCCAACCTAGATCATCCTTGCGGATGATTGTACTAAATTCCTTCAAGAGAATACAAAGATCCGGACTTCGGGGTTCCGGGTTTGAGGAGCTCAAACTTCTTGAGCGGTTGTTGATGAAGCTGTTGTAGTGGTCCAAGAACCGACCTGGAATTGATTTCTTGGCTAAGAAGTCTGCTGCCTGATTACATTCTCTAAAACAGTGATGTATTTTAACTTCCGAGAAATTCCGGAGAGTAGAGTTGATGTCGTGGATAATAGAAGCAATTTCCGGCCCAAGGAACCTTCCAGGTGCGTTGTAAGCTGTTGATGACTGTAAAGTAAGGTTATCACCTTCAATGATAATCTTGTCCAATTTATCTGCCATTGAAGTGCTCTCTCTTGTACTTCCTTGTTTAATTGGTTAAAATATATTCTTTAATATCATTTTAATATATTTTTTAATATATTATTTTAAATTTGACAAGCTAATCACGTTATAGGGAAGTCTAAAAAGGAGCATATTTAGGATGCTTTGTTCGGTTCTAGTTATGTAGAATTGGCTAAAACCCAAATTCATGGTCTGACATGATTACTTACAATCTGCAAAAATAATTTGTTAGCTGACTCGGGTAAAATCGTTGTTCCCTTATCAAAAATAAACCCAGACACACAAACTAAGTAAAGTGAGTAAGTATGGGATCGAACCCTAGAGAACTTGAGGTATCTAGCTTAATATTTATGTCAACCAAGAACAAAGAGGGGTTTTATGCAAGAGTTTCAATCACCAAAGCAAGAAGACAAATCGACAGTTTCACAAGATCAATCAAAGTACTAAAGACAGGTTCATTCAACAAATCCACTTTAAAAGAGTCGTTTGATCATTGATCCACACCAATTCCTTTTAATCCAATGGTTAATTCCAATCCTAATCTTGACTAATTTCCTGTCCACGGTCCAGGAAATACTTAACAATGATAGAGGACGCTCGAATCAACATTAGCATTAAGAACAAGGATATGTAGGATGCATGCAAGAGAAATCAAGCTACGAGTCAATTTCACAAGCAAACAGTCAATTCTCTTCTTAAATCCTAGTTGCATAGACAATAGATCTAGGTTTAAGTTGTTTTCACAGAATAGGTTTGTCCACGGTCCAAACCCGTCCCAACAATAGAAGATCAATCAATTTAATAGGTTAATTACTCCTAGAGAAACAATCAATAATCATATAATTAAGCACAAGAGAATCAATAATAACCAAAGGAATAGGAAAAGGATTTAGAACCTCACAAACTAATCAATCAAAGCTTCATTGATGAACAAACCCTAGAAAGGTTTAGTTCTCCATAATCTTCCTAAAACTCAAGTCTTCAAAACAAAGGTTCCAAGATTAACAATAAAACAACCTACAATCCCTTAAATATTGTCTTGGAATAAAAGCAATGTCCGAAAATAAAATAAGATAATAGGAAAGTCGGCCCAAAGATAGCTCCCGCGTCTTGTTGAAGTCGGTGGCCACCACGACCACGCCTTGACCGCCGCGACCGCGGCCTTCGCCTAGTCAACAAGTCTTCAATCCGCTTCTACCGCGACCGCGGCCTTCGGGTCTTCAATCTTCTTCTTCTGCCGTATTACCGCGCCCGCGGCCTGAGCTCCGCGCCCGCGGAGAACGTGCAGAGATGAATCCGATAAAGTCTTCAAATTGCACACTTTTGAGTCTTCGGCCACAATGCAACACTAAAGCTTAAAACTAAGCCTAAAACACTCAAAAGCCTCATAAAAACGTCAAGATAAGGCATACAAAAGACGGTGAATCAAATTCCCCCATACTTAGATCTTGCTCGTCCTCGAGTAAGCTCTAAGTACATCAACAAATCAACTCATCAAAAGATCTCAGGAAGTAAGGGGAAATAAGATAACCATAAACTCTCAGCTCACAACCCGAACCCAAGTAGAGAAATAATGAGCAAAACATGAAAGCTCAGCACACACCTCACAAAAATACATCAAGTCACTCATAGCTCCGAATCATGAAAGAGCAATCCTAAGGATCTACCCAACATCTACAATGAATCCCCAAGCCCCAAAGTAGAATGAAATCCTAGACACTCCAATTTTACCACTCAATTCTACTTAGGCTCCCTTTCGGGTTTTCACCTAATCACTCATTTCATTTTTCAAAGGTTGTGCTCACCAAAACTCACATCTCTCATAAACCTCTTTTTACCGCAGCCTAATGCTGGTCCGGGTTACCTGCTTATTACTTGAGCCGCCCTCTCGGGTTTTCGACTCATCCCAGGATTTTCTATGCCTTTTTTCATCTTTTTGGCTCTTTTTTTTTAATTTTTTCATTTTTCTGATTTTTTTTTTCTTTTTCAATTTTTTTCTCGGAATGGAAACAACAACTATACATATATACATCAGTGAATACTCTCCCCCATACTTAGACCCTTCATTGTCCTCAATGAAGATAAGAACAAGAATTAAAGTAGAGGGAAGAACAGAAGACTCACTGAGAAGGTGGAGAAAAGAAGGACTGACTGCCTGGAGGCGCAGCAGGATAGGAAGGAAAGATGCTCCTGAAGAACTCCTCCTGCCTCTGCTGAGAAGCCCGAATGTCGTCGACCTGAGTCGACATGTCATGATAGAGCTTGGTCTGGACCTCCTGCTCTCTCCTCATCCCCATCATCTCATACCGCAGACCGGACTGATCCTCAGCCACCAAACCCATAGCAGTAGACAAGTCAGACTGACGGATAGACAGGTTGTGCATCTGCTCATATATATCATCATAATACTGCCCATAAGTGGGCTCGTCAGCAGCAGAAGAACCAGCACCACCCTGAGCCCAAGCAGAAGAGGCTCCCCATCCAGTCATGTCATAGCCCGACGCGCGGACCTGCTTGTCCCACTCACCTTGAGGTGCAGCATCGACCTCCTCCTCCATAGCAACATCATCATCACCAACAGCAAATGGGTGATCCTCAAGCTCAGCATCAGACCGCAGACGAAAGTCAGAGGCCCGGTACCCAATAGCAAGAGATAGCCTCGGAAGTCGCATGAAATGTAGAGGTGGGTGACCAATGCACCATATCCAGCCATCAACCTCATCACCCTCCAAACAATACATCCTCCGCAGAGCAGGCACATCAAGCCTATAACCATCAGGGAGAGGCTGCTCGTGCACCTCGCGGATCCTGTCCATAGTCACAAATCTCAACGCCAGCAAGGTAACCATCCCACCAAAACCAATCTTCCGATTACTCCTACCCTTCATCACATCCCGCACATTCTTCTTAAACAATGCCAACCAATCAGAAACAATAGGAGAAACCGGAAAACAAGTCCACAGCACTTTCATGTCGTTGGCCGGGAGCTTGTTCACCTCTCCCTGCCCCAGAAACATCATAGCAATGACCTTGTGAATCAAACGCACAGCGGGATTCAGAATCCTGTTGTTCAGCTCGCCACCCTTCCTCCACTAGTGCCCTGTCAACTGAAGCCAAAACTCATACATCCTTTGATCATCCATAGAATCCAGCCAATTATCCCTAGGTTGACGAGTAATACCAAAACAGTCTTTGATCTCCTGCTCCGGCATCACACATAGCTGATCACAAGCATGGAACCGAAGAGTACCCTCCTCATCAAACTCATATGTAGATAAGAACTCGATAGTCAAGTCCTCAAAGGTAGGGACCTGAAAATGAAGGATACCGTCCAAACCAGCATGCCGCAGCATCTCAGAAGTATATTCTGTCAAGCCCAGCATATCCAGAGTCGGGACATCAAAGAATTTGGTGCTCACAAACGTCCGACCCTCAAGCTCACTCCACTTCTTCTTAGCCCGAGCATTAAGAGTCTGCAACCCATTGAAAGGAGCCATGAATAAAAAGCTAGAGTTGATCGAAAATACCGGAAGGTCTGTCGGAAAAGCGCGGGCGAGACGATACCGGCGCGGCCGCGGTTTTCGTCCAGAGAATGGGAGCTGAAGTCGATCGAGAGCGCGGGCGAGACGGGATTGCCGCGGCCGCGAACTAACACCAGAGAGGAGCCTCGAGTTCCTACACACCGCGGGCGCGGTGCAATTAGCTCGGTCGCGGGAGGGCAGCAGCGAAAACACCCGAGAATGCAGCCGCCGAGCGAATTAAGGGCTTTCGCGAGAGCTCCGCCGGAAATTTCCCAAATCCACCCCAAAGACACCAAAGGATGAGTGTATTGGTGACTTACCAAGGTGAATCCGTCTTCAATGATGCTAGATCCGGATCTAAGGATGGAAAAGAGCCCGGAATCGCTTGAGATCTTGAACGCGGAGTGAGAACGCGGACGCGGTGGGCTGCGACGATGCTGGCAGGTGGTGGGTCCGACGACGACGAGAGGTGGTGGGGTAGGGGAAGGTTGGTAGGTGGTGTGGGAGTTGGTGGTGGGAGGTATTTTGTGTTGTGGTAGGGAAAGGATGGATGGAGGGGGGGGGGGTTAGGTAGAAGAAGGGGCCGACCGGTCTGGCCGGTCAAAGGTGACCGGTTTGACCGGTCAAAGGTCAGCATTTTTTTTAATCAACCGGGGGCCACCGCAGGCGCGGCACACGTGCCGCGGTCGCGGTGGTCTAGTACCTGTACGCCAATGGATTGCTGGTGATCCGCGGGCGCGGTGTGGTTGCCGCGGCCGCAATTTCGCACTAGAGCGTCCTTTCGGACCTCGTACCTGCACATTAATCCGCCAAAAAAAAACAAAACGATCTAACCTATGAAATGAAAACACTCTATCTAATCCTTGGGTTGCCTCCCAAGCAGCGCTTTTGTTTAACGTCGTTGGCTCGACGTTGATACACTTCAAGAATCCGGCTCCGGAGTGGGTTCATCAAGGTCCTGCTCATCTAGAACGTCCTGCGGTACGCTCTCATGGTATGGTTTCAATCGATGACCATTCACCTTGAAAGGCTTGCCACCATGGTCAAAGAGTTCTACCGCACCATGGGGAAAGACTTGTGAAATCACAAACGGGCCCGCCCATCGAGAACGTAGCTTTCCCGGGAAGAGTGTGAGGCGGGATTGATAAAGGAGGACTTTATCTCCTGCCTTGAATTCTTTCCGAAGAATGTTCCTGTCGTGCATGGCCTTAGTCTTGTCCTTGAACCTCACAGCGTTATCATAAGCTTCCAACCGTAATTCCTCCAACTCTTGGATTTGTAGCTTCCGAAAAGCACCGTCCTCATCAATGCGCATGTTGCACTTCTTTATAGCCCAATACGCCTTGTGCTCAAGTTCCACAGGGAGGTGAAAAGCTTTCCCGTAGACTAGTCGGAAGGGGGACATGCCAATGGGGGTTTTGTAGGCCGTACGGTAGGCCCATAAAGCATCATTGAGCCTTAAACTCCAATCCTTTCGGTTTGGGGCCACCGTTTTCTCCAAAATAGATTTGATCTCCCTGTTGGATACTTCTGCCTGCCCATTCGTCTGAGGATGATAGGCAGTAGAGACCTTTTGAGTGACATGGTACTTTTTCAAGAGAGCGCTGATGGTCTTATTGCAAAAGTGAGTACCCCTGTCACTTATCAAGGCCTTTGGAATGCCAAACCTGGAAAAGATGTTGTGCCTAAGGAAATCTGCAACCACTTTTGAATCATCAGTCCTGGTGGCCTTCGCTTCCACCCACTTGGAAACGTAGTCCACCGCAAGCAAAATATAAAGATTCCTAAAGGAGGGTGGAAAAGGTCCCATGAAATCTATGCCCCAAACATCAAAAATTTCACAAAATATCATACGAGATTGAGGCATTTCATTTCTCCTAGAAATATTTCCCACCCTTTGACATCTGTCACAAGATCTACAGAAAGCATGGGCATCCCTAAAGATATGAGGCCAATAAAATCCAGCTTCTAGAACTTTCCTAGCAGTTTTATCAACACCGAAGTGTCCCCCACATGCATAAGAATGACAAAAAGCAAGGATCGAATTTACCTCGTTATCCGGGATACAACGTCGGATAACGCCGTCTGCACAATGCTTCCACAAATATGGTTCATCCCAAACATAGAATCGAGCCTCACTGGATTTTATCTTTTTGAGCTCGAGTGTAGTGAGGTGGCATTGCCCCCGAGACGAGAAAGTTCACCAAGTTGGCGTACCAAGGTTCGAGTTTCTGTATCTTGAGGACAGATTCCTCGTTCCGAACAGCCTCCGAAGGATCTGGGCTCGTACCTCGGGCGCGGTGGTCCTGACGCGGGCGCGGATGAGTCTCAGAGTCTCGGTTTTCTTCTGCAGGAAAACCGCGGGCGCGGCCCGGTTGCCGCGGTCGCGGATCGTTACCGAATTCTTCCTCTGTTTCTGCATTGAAAGCGCGGCCGCGGTATGGGTGAGGCAGGCGCGAAATCGGTGCAGAGTGCATCTCAAACAAAGTGTCATCGGGAAAATCTCCCCGAATCTGCTCATGGTTTTCTGACGGTTCCAACGCGTTTGGCAACCTACTCAAGTGGTCAGCCACCACATTGTCAACACCTTTCTTGTCACGCACCTCGATGTCAAACTCACTAAGCAAAAGGACCCATCTTATCAAGCGTGGCTTGGTTTCCTTCTTCGTCATAAGATAACGAAGAGCTGCATGGTCAGTGTAGATGATCACCTTGGTGCCCAAAAGATACTGCCTGAATTTTTCAAGAGCAAAAACTACTGCCAGCATCTCTTTTTCTGTGACGGTGTAGTTTCTCTGAGCGTCATTCAAAGTCATAGAAGCGTAATATATGACGGATGGTACTCTTGCTTCCCTTTGACCGAGAACGGCTCCTACAGCATAGTCACTGGCATCACACATGATCTCAAAAGCCCGTGACCAATCGGGGGGTTGAATTATGGGCGCACTAGTGAGTGCGTTCCTGAGTGTATCAAACGCTGCCCGACATTCCTTTGTGAAGGTAAAAGAGATGTCTTTCTTGAGGAGCTCGCAGAGAGGTGCTGCAATCTTGGAGAAGCCTTGGATGAACCTGCGTTAAAACCCCGCGTGACCACGAAAGGAGCGCACTTCACGGACATTAGTAGGATAAGGTAATGATTTGATGGTGTCAACCTTTGCCTTGTCGACCTCAATACCTTTGGATGAAACTACATGTCCCAGAACAATCCCTTGCTCAACCATGAAGTGACACTTTTCCGAATTGAGAACCAAATTGGTCTCAACGCATCTTTGGAGCACAAGTGTCAAATGATTTAGGCAAGAGTCGAAATCATCCCCATGAACCGTAAAGTCGTCCATAAAGACCTCAATGAAATTCTCAATGTACTCGGAGAAAATACTGACCATACACCGTTGGAAGGTCCCGGGGGCATTGCACAACCCAAAGGGCATCCTACGATATGCAAAAGTACCAAAGGGGCAAGTGAATGGTTTTTTCTCCTGATCCTCTGGCGCAATAGCAATTTGAAAGTATCCCGAATAACCATCCAGAAAGCAATAGTAAGCACGGCCTGCGAGTCGCTCAAGCATCTGATCAATGAATGGCAAAGGAAAGTGATCCTTGCGAGTGACTGCGTTAAGCTTCCTATAATCAATGCATACTCGCCACCCTGTCTGCAGCCTCTGAGGAACTTTTTCTCCATCCTCATTCTCCACTACCGTGATTCCTCCCTTCTTAGGTACCACTTGGGTGGGACTTACCCAAGTGCTATCCGAGATAGGATAAATCATGCCTGCGTTGTAGAGCTGGAGAACTTCCTTCTTCACAACCTCCATCATGGGAGGATTCAACCGCCTCTACGGTTGCCGACATGGCTTTGGTCCTTCCTCCAATAGGATCCGGTGCATACATGTAGAGGGGCTGATCCCCTTAATGTCTGCAATGGTCCATCCAAGTGCAGTCTTGTGCTCCTGAAGTACTTTCACCAATCGCCCCTCTTGCTCCGTAGAGAGTTTGCTAGAAATTATCACAGGCAGTGTTTCATTCTCTCCCAGAAAAGCATATTTGAGGTGGTTAGGAAGTTGCTTCAACTCTATCTCAGGTGCCTGCACAACAGACGGGACAAGCTCCTCTTTCCGAGGTGTTAGTAGCGGGGGCCCAATGGCCAATACATCAAGCTCATTCCTATTCATGCTACTAACCACATCATTCATTTCAACAGACAATGCAAATTCCACATTAGAAGGTTTCACATCATATTCTATGACAGATTTTAATGCATCCTCATGATTGTGGTCAAAGTGGTTTTGCACTAAAGGTTCAAGAACATCAACAGAGCATAGCAAAGGATCATCAGAAGGAAATTTCATTGCTTCAGCGATATTGAACTCAACTCGTTCACCCTCAAATTCCATGGAAAGTGTGCCTTGACTCACATTAATGCATGTTTTAGCAGTTTTCATGAAAGGTCTACCAAACAATAATGGAGTTGTATGCGAATCATGATTCATGTCAAGCACATAAAAGTCAGCAGGAAAGATTAAGGAACCAAGCATGATGAGCACATCTTCAACCAAACCTCTAGGACGAATAGTGGACCTATCGGCTAATTGAATTACTATGTCAGTTTCTTGCAAGGGTCCTAGACCTAAAGACTTATAAACAGCATGAGACATGACATTGATTGAAGCACCCAAGTCAAGCATAGCATTTTCTACCCTAGTATCACCGATAACACAAGGAATAGCAAACACTCCAGGATCACCACACTTTTTAGGCATGCATTTTTGAAAGACAGCTGACACTTGTTCAAGATCTTTAACATCCTTTTTAGATTTCCTTTTCAATTGTTGGTTCCTCTTAATGGTGCATAATTCTTTCAGAAATTTAGCAAAGCGAGGAACACTTTTAACAAGTTTGAGCAAAGGAATATTAACCTCACATTTAGCGAATGTCTCGAAGATGTCCTTGTCGCTTGCCAGCTTCCTTGTATCCTTGAGAGCATCCGGAAATGGTGGTGGTGGGTTGTAAGAGTTGAGGGGCGGAAAGTTGGGCCGCACATAATCATCCACAAGTTCTGCGGGTGGACCGCGGTCGCGGTCCCTTTGACGCGGGCGCGGTGAATCCGTGATTTCGGTGTTCCCGAAGCCTTCGTCGTCTGCCGGATTTTCGCGGGCGCGGCTCGGTGAGCGCGGGCGCGGTGAATCCGCTGGATCATCACTGTGAGACTCTGTCGAGATCTCGCGGGCGCGGTATGGTGAGCGCGGGCGCGGAATCTACACAGAAGCGTCTCTCGCTGTGCTCAATTCTCGTCCACTCCTTAATGACATAGCACTCACATTCACCAGTGCTGAAGGAGTAATATTGATCTTCTCAGAAATCTCCCTCATTCTCCTCTCGAGCTCTAAGTTCATATCCCGGAGTTTCCGATCGAACAGCTCATTCATCTCCTCCAGTTTTTTAGAAAGATGGTTTCAGCTGATGGCTCGTCAAGGGAAGAAGGTGTTGTGCTCCTCTTTCCTTCAGCAAAGTTTTTCACTATCTTGAAGACATCTTGGGGTGCCTTGTCAAGAAAAGAGCCCCCACAGGATGCAATTATCAGATCCTTGTCTGCAGTGCGCAAGCCGCTCATGAAGTACCACACCAAGTCGTGATCGGGGTACCCATGACATGGGCAACTAGCAATGAGCTTGTTGTAGCGATCATGATAATCGTACAGGCTCTCCCTGTCTTGCTGCTTAAGGCTGGCAATATCTCTCTTCAAAGTTGCCCTCACTGGGACAGGAAAATATTTATCCAAGAATACAACCCTCATCTGACCCCATGTTGTAATCTGCTGAGAGCGAGGATTGCAGGATATGATCATATACCAATCCTTAGCTGAGTCAATTAGTGAAAATGGGAATGCTCGCAGACAGATTTGATCCATAGTGACCCCGACAGGCTTCATGCTAAGACAAACATATTCAACTTCTCTGAGGTGTTTAATGGCATCATCCCCAGGTTCTCCACCAAATCGAGGTAAAAGAGCAGTCAGCCCAGGTTTTACCACAAAGTCTACCCCTTCAGCTAAAGCGGGGTGTTCAACAGCCAGGTGCTCTTGTTCGAGGCCGGGAGCACATAATTCCCTGATCGATTGATCAGTCATCCTGTCTCCTGAAATCAACGACAGCACATGCAAAGAAATCAGTAGCCAAGGTGTGGACCGTAAGATAGGTCCACACAACAGTCAACACAAATATCACACTAAATAGAACCTAAGTTCCCCGGCAACGGCGCCAAAATTTGACTCGGGTAAAATCGTTGTTCCCTTATCAAAAATAAACCCAGACACACAAACTAAGTAAAGTGAGTAAGTATGGGATCGAACCCTAGAGAACTTGAGGTATCTAGCTTAATATTTATGTCAACCAAGAACAAAGAGGGGTTTTATGCAAGAGTTTCAATCACCAAAGCAAGAAGACAAATCGACAGTTTCACAAGATCAATCAAAGTACTAAAGACAGGTTCATTCAACAAATCCACTTTAAAAGAGTCGTTTGATCATTGATCCACACCAATTCCTTTTAATCCAATGGTTAATTCCAATCCTAATCTTGACTAATTTTCTGTCCACGGTCCAGGAAATACTTAACAATGATAGAGGACGCTCGAATCAATATTAGCATTAAGAACAAGGATATATAGGATGCATGCAAGAGAAATCAAGCTACGAGTCAATCTCACAAGCAAACAATCAATTCTCTTCTTAAATCCTAGTTGCATAGATAACAGATCTAGGTTTAAGTTGTTTTCACAGAATAGGTTTGTCCACGGTCCAAACCCGTCCCAACAATAGAAGATCAATCAATTCAATAGGTTAATTACTCCTAGAGAAACAATCAATAATCATATAATTAAGCACAAGAGAATCAATAATAACCAAAGGAATAGGAAAAGGATTTAGAACCTCACAAACTAATCAATCAAAGATTCATTGATGAACAAACCCTAGAAAGGTTTAGTTCTCCATAATCTTCCTAAAACTCAAGTCTTCAAAACAAAGGTTCCAAGATTAACAATAAAACAACCTACAATCCCTTAAATATTGTCTTGGAATAAAAGCAATGTCCGAAAATAAAATAAGATAATAGGAAAGTCGGCCCACAGATAGCTCCCGCGTCTTGTTGAAGTCGGTGGCCACCGCGACCGCGCCTTGACCGCCGCGACCGCGGCCTTCGCCTAGTCAACAAGTCTTCAATCCGCTTCTACCACGACCGCGGCAATGGTACCGTGCCCGCGGCCTTCGGGTCTTCAATCTTCTTCTTCTGCCGTCTTACCGCGCCCGCGGCCTGAGCTCCGCGCCCGCGGACAACGTGCAGAGATGAATCCGATAAAGTCTTCAAATTGCACACTTTTGAGTCTTCGGCCACAATGCAACACTAAAGCCTAAAACTAAGCCTAAAACACTCAAAAGCCTCATAAAAACGTCAAGATAAGGCATACAAAAGACGGTGAATCATTAGCATTTACACAAACCAAAATTTATTACATGAAATCTCACATAGATCATCTCATTAATAGATAGATAGATTTGTGTTTGTAATTTTTAATTATCTTCCGTTTGTATATTTTATGTACATCATTATAAAAATAATTATGTCGTTAGTTGTACAAGCATATGAATAATTGCAATAAAAATGATTCATTGAGAGTGTGAATCATTACAACATAAATTTTATGTATAATATGAGGTGCACTATTAGATGTTACGTGCAATCTATTTACGATCAAGGTTAAAAATACATTATAAAGTGTCAAAAGTGCATTCAAATTAAATATATATTTTTGACGATGTGTTTTTGATATTTTAATTTACAATATATCATAACAATTTCACGTATGAATTCACTTTTTTAATAGTAATTTACAATACACTTTTGTTACTAATTTATAATGCAATTTGACTTGTCTCATATTTGAACAGAACAATATTCATACCCTAGTCTTTTCTTTTTCGAGCAAACATACCCTAGTCACTGATACAAGATGAGTTCTACACAATGAAATTGTCTGCCCTTAAGTTACCCTTTAATTCAGTTACGCTAGTCTATCAAATGTTTAAGATTATAACCAAACAGACTAACTAATACATACAAGGCTGAATCATTATACACTAAAAAAAGTAAAAATCAGTGAACACCAAACAAGCTAAGACACGACATTTGTAAATATAAAAGGTATACATTTAACAATTGCCATTTATAATAATGTAGATAAGGGATCAGAAGGCCCTACATCTCGCGTTCTACACCAACGAACGATGATAAGGTTACACCGCAGATCCAATTATCACACTAAAAATACATGTAGTGCTTCGACCAAAAAAAAAAAAATACATGTAGTGCATGAAACACCAAACTTTTTATTTGGACACATGAAACACGAAATTGGTTGGTTTCGGCATGTGCAAATTACCAGCCTCATATCTATCATATAGTTCCAAGTGAGATGAAATTTGAACGGATGAAGTTACATTACACGTAGTAGCCCTAGTTCCAAGCCATTGCTGCGCGCCCACATTCTCACCCGCAACGGATCTAAATAACCGATAATATAATGAGGAATTTGACAATTTGTATCTTGGAGTTAGGTTCCGGTAATAATTACTCTTATCGTAAGGACAACCCTTACGGTAAGGAGTAACCCCATCCATTAGATTTACCTCCTTATCTTATAATGGATGGTCCGTATTATTTTAATTTTTTTATTTTTCAAAAAATCAAAAACAAATTAACTTATTATACAAAAAATTGAACCCGTACAAATTACAAAATTGAACTTCTAATACACGTAATTGAACTTTTAACATAATAAATTGAACACTTTTGTTGTAAAAATTGAACTACCACATTTCAGGTTATAATCATTGTTTTTGTGAAGAAAGATATTATTTTAATTTTTAAATTTTTATTTATGTATTACAGACTTTACAGTTGTTATTTTGTAGGAAAAATTAATTTTGAATTAATAAAATATTAAACTAAAATTAATTTATTTTTGTGAAAATCAAATTACATAAAAAATGAACTCAAAAGATATAAAAGTTGAACTCATAGAACAAAAAATTGAACTAATAGTTAAAAAAAAATGAGCCCATATAATATTAAATATTGAACTCGTAGTATTTATAAATTGAATTGCTAGTATATTAATTTGAACTCTTTAGTGTATAAAACTAAACTGTCATACTTAAATGTTGTAACGGTATTTTTCAGAAAAGAACATAATATTGTTTTCGTCAAAAAACAAAAAACTTTTTCTGGAAATATTTAAAAAAAAAAAAAAAGATCTGGACCGTCCATTACAATGTAAGGAGGAAAATCTAATGGATGTGATTACTCTTTACTACAAGGAGTAGTCCTTAACATAAGAGTAGTACTCACTTGAACCAAAACATTGTATCTCGTACCCATATTTGATAATCACTTTGTGAGTATATTCTAGTTTTTTTTTTCGGTCTGTAAAAATATCCAAAATTATTGTAGAAATGACAAAAAGTATTACATAAATGCCTAAAATGACTATTTTTTGCTGTATAAATGAAAATTCAAAATTATAGAAAAAATTGGAAAATAAATTTCTTAATTATATGTTTTCGAAAAAATAATATAATTTAAAAGATAAATTTATTCTCTCAATTTAAAGATGTATATAAAGAGATAGTAAGACTTAATAGTTTTTTAACATAATTATAATAATTTTTATATAAATTTCTATTTAAAAGAAAATATAAAATAATGTAAATTTTATCACAAAATGTCAAAATAATATACTTTATAATCTGGTAGTTTGAAGGGCTTTTTTGCAAAATGTTTTTATTGGGAGGGGTACGTGTGATATATTCTATCTTCCTCTTACTATAAAAAGGTATGTACCCATAATTCAATTCACTCACCTTCTTATACTATTATCTTCACTACTCACAGTAGCGTACACCACCTTAAGAAGATGATGAGCACAATCCTAGCCTCCGGTGACCGGCCCGACCATCCCCCTAATTACGACAGGAAAAGTGAAATCCTGGCATTCGAAGGCACGAAAGCCGGAGTCAAAGGCCTCGCTGACTCCGGCTTATCAAAGATCCCCAAAATGTTTCTCAACACCACCCCCACCACCACGTCCGTCACGTCCACCACCGACACCACTACCATGTCCGGAATCCCGATCATCGACCTTGAGGGCATACACAGTTCTGAGGAAAGAAAAAAGGTGGTGGCAGAGGAAATGATGATGGCTTGCTCAGAGTGGGGTTTTTTCCAGGTGGTCAACCACGGGGTTCCAACGGCCGTGCTTGATGGGATACGATCAATAACATTTTCTTAATGTATTATTTATTTAATTAAAGAATGCATGATAATACTATAAGGAATTAAATATTGATATCTTTTTTTAATCCTAAATCGTTACAATATTTTATCGATCCAAAATCGTGATTTGATATTAAAAATAAATTTATATGATATGACTTAAATAAAAATCATAAATAAAATACTATCATTCTATTCAAGATATATCTGATTAATTAAAAAGTTCATATGTGATATGATATGGAATCTCAATTGAAATATTTTATGAACATATATAAATTCATAACCAATTAGATTTTTATTTGATGATAGAATATAGAAAAATACAATATTTTTTAAATAAAATGAATATTTTGTTAGATGTTATAAATTTAATAATTAACTTAATAATAGTAGATTTATAGATCAATACAATTTATAAATGAGCATTATAACACAAATGTAGTTTATATTTTTTTTAGATATTTCTCAAATATATTATTAGATATTTGTTACTTAAATTATAAATTTATGGGATAAAAAAGATTGATAAAAAGTATGGCAAATATATAAATATATATATGATTACAAAAAGGAATGTCTAAGCAAAATAGTTGCAAAAGATCGATATTAGGTGGAAAAAAAAATTAGAAACAAGAAGAAGACTTAATAAAATATCAAAAAAGACTTCATTATCACACCCATATACGATACATTAGTTGCAAAGCGTCCGGTAGAAAGACTTTGACAAAAAAACAAAAGATAAATATTAGTTATTTGGTTTATAAGATAGATATTAGTTGCAAAAGATAGATATTATGGGATAAAAAAGACTTTAAAAATTATTTTTCAAAATTAAATTTGTTAACATGTTGTGGGGCCAGAATTAACGTGGAGACTCGAAATTCTCCGGCTTTAGTATATAGTATAGATATTGTCTTAGCTAAATAATTGAAATGATATTATTATTGTATTTTTTGTATTATTAGTATTATAAATCCCTGAAGATCAAACAATTAGACCCTTAATCGATACGTTTTTGGTTATAATACTATCATTGGAAATTCAAAAACTAACTTAATAAATAAATTATCAAAATAATCTTATAATTATGTTTATGATATAACATTTAACTTTTATAAAGAAAAAGTGAGATCTAAATCATTATGATGGAATTAATTTCCATAAAATACCTTTTATAATGCGTTCAGACATGATATAATTCAATAACATATATAGCCTACACTTATAATAAGAAAATGAATGATTATAAAAATAAATAAATAAAATCTTTCAATTTGTAGGTCGCACCATTTAATAAAAATTTATTCAATAAGATAATAATTAATATATATCTATGTACTTATCTATAAGAATAACATAATACATTTAATGATGACAATTTAATTAATAATACCATTTTAATCCAAAATGAATTTAATAAGGTAAATTATATTATATATTTTATAATGTAAATTATGTAATAACATATAATATGCAATAATAACAATATAAGTAGAAATAAGTTTATTGAGGTAATATATAGTACTTGCTCCCCGCGTGTCTTTGAAGCGGCTCAGCACTCCTTTGACGTGGCTCTTTGCTCTTCCTTAGAGCGTATTGTTACTGCTTTCGGGCCTGGGTTCGACAATTGGCAATGGAGGCTTGCCACCTTACCCTTTGCATTTAGGGGCCTTGGTGTTTATTCTGCAGGTGATGTTTTGCATTGTGCTTTTCTTGCGTCGCGTTTGCAGTCTGCTTGTTTGCAGGATAATCTTCTTCAGCAAGCAGGTATCGTTTCACCGGGTCCTACCTTTTGATGATGCTTTGAGTTTGTTTAATGAGGTTGTGGAGTCTGATATTTAGAGTAACCCTAGTGAGATTGCTGCCCCCAAACTTATGAAGAAACTGACAGATATATATTTCACAAAGGTCGCTAAAATTGCAGAATCCGCATTTTCGTTATCTGCACGGCAATTGGCTTTGTGGAAATCTCAACAGGAAGACCACTCATCTGATTGGCTTCGCGCTGTACCGATTTCTGGTTTGGGACAGACTATGAACGGTAAGACCTATCGTAGTGTGTTATGTTACCGTTCGGGTGTTCCCTTGTTCTCCATTTCGAAGCCGTGCTCTGCTTGCTCCCTGGTTTTTGATGGTGATATCTATGGTGATCATGTCGTGTCTTGTGCTAGTATTGTTGGCATTAAACATCGGCATAATGTTGTTCGTGACACCCTTGCTGATATCTGCTACCGGTCCGGGATTTCTGCTGGTAAGGAGGTAAATATTAGGCTGCGTGACGGATAGGATAGGTGTGGTGCGCTTGGGTATAGTTTCCTCCCTTTCTCTTTCTCCTCATTGGGAGAATTAGAGGCAGATGTTATTTCCTTGCTGAAGCGCATCCAAAAGTTTTCGAAGACCCAAGATATTGGGGCACGCGCTGCTGCCTATATTTTTTTTTTGAAGAAACGGTTAATTGGATTAATAAAAGGTTACAAAATGCTAGTTAGACTAGCTATTTACATGCACATCTCTCTCAATTCTCTCCAAGAACTTCCTAAGCTCTCTAGAGCTATTTTTCCATCTTGCTTTACAACTATTTCTTATGTGATTCATGCACATGCAAGTGCAATCCTCCACACTCAAATTCTGCTGGCTAAAGATCACCAAATTCCTAGCCTTCCAAATGATAGAAAATACTGACACAGATACAATGATTCCAGAGATTAAAATGAAAAGAATTCCTGCTCTTGAATGCACTTGAAGTGCTAATCCAGTCTTCTATGTTGGTGATTCTGCGCCCAAGCTTAGCCCATGACAGAACCTTGTTAATCACTTTGTTAGAGAAGCTGCATTCAAACCATAAGTGATTGGGAGTTTCCTGCTGGCACAGGTCACACAAGGGGCAAAGGTCATCAGCTGAGAGGCCCCACGAGTGCAGCTTGTCCCTTGTATGTACTCCTTTGTTCATGACCTTCCAGGATATGAATGCCACCCTAGGAGTGTTGATTTTATTCCACACAAGATCAGCCCAGGGAACCTTATCTCCTCTACTTCTCCTGCAGTCATACAAGCTCTTGCCATCAAATCTGCCTAGTCTTGAGTTCAGAGTGTATACATTGGCATTGTCATTAAGTGAATCAACCATATCATCTCTCATCTTCATCACTGCCTTCCAGATTGCACTATCAGAGTTCTTGCAAGTGATATCCCAAATATTCTGCCCACGAGTATGGGTGTGCTCAACCCACCAAGACCAGATTGAGCCATCATTAAGACAGGCATCATAAAGGAGCTCAGTTACATTAACTTTATTCCAAGTTCCAAGATCCTTCAATCCTAAACCACCTTCAGCTTTTGGTCTACAGACTTTTCTCCAAGCCATTGGAGCTCTAGTACCATTGCTTCCTCCACTCCAAAGAAAATTTCTCATAGTGCTAGTGAGGTCATTGATAACAGCCTTAGGGAGGAGGAAAATCTTGCTCCAATACTGTATCACACCATGAAATATAGCTCTGATAATTTCCAACCTCCCAGCAAAAGATAAGTGCCTAGCAGCCCAGGCATTGGCCTTGTTCCTAATATTGGAAACCAGCTCAACAAAATCCTTGCATTGAGCACGAGAGCTACATAGAGGAACACCAAGGTATTTTACAGGGAGCTCTCCAATATTCATTCCAAGAATGCCACAGATATTGTCTTCCTGAAAGCTATCTAGACCAGCACAAAAGACCCTTGATTTAGCAAGGTTCATTTCAAGACCAGAGCTTTTGCCAAATTCAGTGAGCACATTCTTGATGTTCTAAATAGAGCCAGGGCTACCATGTGAGAATATAAACAGGTCATCAGCAAAGCATAGGTTGATAACTTCAGCCTTCTTGCACCCTGGATGGTATTTGAACTGTGCATTCCTGACACAATCTTTGAGTGCACGAGTGAGGTACTCCATAATCAGAGTAAAGAGGTAGGGGGCCATGGGGTCACCTTGTCTCAATCCTCTCCTTGCTTGGAAATGACCACAGTGTTCTTGGCCAATTTTTATGGTGAATTGACAGCAAGTGATACACTCCTTGATCCAATTGATCATGACAGGGTGAAAATTCAACTTACCAAGAAGCATGAAGAGGAAGTCCCAGCTCACAGTGTCATAGGCCTTCCTTAGATCAATTTTGAGAGCACACCTTGGGCTGATATACTTTCTAGCATAGCTTTTGACAATATCTTGGCACATAGCAATATTATGTCTAATGATGCGCCCTTTGATGAAAGCTCCTTGGTTCTTATCAACAATCTTAGGGAGCACATCCTGTAATCTGGCCACAATCATTTTTGAAATGACTTTGTAGATCACATTGCAACAAGAGATGGGACGAAAGTCACTGATAGTGTTGGCATTGTTGACCTTGGGAATTAAAGCTATTACAATGTTACCAAGCTCTTTGAGAATTTTACCACTGGAAAAGAACTCTAGGACAGCCTCTGAAAACTCATCACCAATGATGTCCCAAGACCTCTTAAAGAAATGGGCATTAAAGCCATCAGGTCCCGGGGCCTTGTTTTTATTGATACTCCATAGAGCTCTCTTAACATCATCCTTCTTAAATCTGGCAATCATACTCAGCTTATCAGACTGATTCACAAGAGGGCCATGCTGTAGGAGTGAGCTATTGAAGGACCAAGCTGGGCTAGGGGTCCCAAGGAAGTTCTTGAAATGATTCACAATGTACTCCTTGATCTGGAGCTCATCAGTAATGTTGTTGCCACTGTCATCCAGAATAGAGTTGATCAAATTGAAGGCTTTCCTCTGCTTAATAGAATTGTGAAAGTAACTGCTACAACTGTCTTGGTATTTCAACCAGTGGAGCTTAGCCAGTTGTTGTTGCTGAATTCTTTTCCCTTTAATAGCATTCTTCAAGTTCTCTAGAATAGACTTTTCATCAGCCAGCAAGGATTCATTGCAAGGGTCACTCATAATATCAAGCTGAACATCTTTTAAACCATCATGCAGTCTAGATATCTCTCTTTCACCACTGTCAAGATTTCTGGAGCTGAGCTTTCTTAGGGGTCCCTTGAGTGTCTTCAGCTTACACACAAGTTTGTATATCTTGTATCCACTGAAAGAAGAATTGTTCCAAGCATAGCTGACCACCTTAGAGAAGTCAGGGTGGTTGGCCCAGATATTGTTGAACTTGAGGGTCTTTTTATGAATCTGTTAGTAACACCAACTTTCAGGACAGCAGGGCTGTGATCAGAGCAAGAAGGGGCACCAAAGATGACTGAGAAATTGCTGAATGAATCAATCCAAGGCTGATTAGCAAGAACACGATCCAGTTTGCACTTGATATGGTTATCACCAAGCTGTTTATTAGACCAAGTATAGAAGGCGCCAGAGAATTTGAGATCATCAAGACCATTCCTGTTACAACAATCAAGAAAATCACAACTGAAGTCAGAATTGATTCCCCTGCCATAATCTTTCTCTCTAGGATCCTTGATTGCATTAAAGTCTCCCATGATAATCCAAGGAAGATCATTGGCAGTTGTGTTGATTTGATCAAGGAGGTTCCAGAGCTCCTCTCTTTCTTTTTCTTCATTTGAGGCATAGACAAAAGAAACTTGAAAATTCCTAGAAAGGACTGGAGAACAGATTGAGATATGCATGAGTTGGGCTTTTTCTATCAAAACTGTTGCCTATATTTTCAGTAGAATAGGTTTTGCTATTGCTAAAAGAGTGGGAGCCCAGATAGTATCTCGGCTTCCCACTAATTTTATGTAAAACCTTTCGGGTTTGTAGTAGTAATAATAATAATAATAATAATAATAAAATAATAAAATAATAATAATAATAATAATAATAATAATAATAATAATAATAATAAAATATTATACGACAAACTGATAATAACAATATCATATTAGATTATATATGATACAATTTAACTAAAGGTAATTCAATTAAGACATTTAATGTCAAAAAATACAACTTTAGATGTAGAAAGATATGATAAATAATATTTGATAGCATATGAATATATATAATAATATGAATATATGAATTAAAGTGGGGATAATTAATGACAAAATGTTCAAACTTTACATATAGGTTAGATATCATTGTAGCCCACAGTTGCGAGTTCAATGAAAGAAAATGTGTGATATACCATGCTTTCATGACTTTACTATGATGATATATAATTGTTAGTTTATACGTGGGTTGGAATTCGCGTAAATAAAAATAGAAAAGACTAAGGTCACTCTCAAGAAAAAGGAGGCTTTTTTTTTTAAAAATAAAAGGGTTATTTTTATTTACAAAACGAACCGAACAAAAAAGCTAACACAAAACTAACAGCTTACTTCTTCATCACCTATCCCTAGCTTAGCTAATTGTTCTATGCTTTCTAGATTTTGCCTTCCACCTTGCACTCAGACAGTTTCTAGCAAAACTAATTAATACACGTTCTACTACAATCATCCTCTTTCATATGCTCATTTTTTAAAATAAGCTTATATCTATCACTGTGACATAATTAATTCCAGATTTTGAAATTCAATAATTTCCTTCCCTTCAACGGAGGAGGCTTTGCATGAATGGCGTGGACGGAAGTGTGCATGACAACCAAGAAAATCTCTAAAGGGTTGCAAGATGTCGGTTTTAACATAGGAAGAAGATATATTATCACATAATTAAGTGAGGAGGAGAAACAATAACGATTTCTTCTTAATTAAAATGATATTCATTACAAATTTTAAGTACTAACACTCAATTTAAAATCGAAGAGCTGAGGCGCCCCGGTCAAATATATGGAGCGCCCCATTTTTGTTCACCCCTTAAGTTGGGCCGGAAGAAGTTAAAAAAATTTTGATAAAAAAATGTTCCCTATACAAACACCGGCAACATGGTTACCTCATTTAATTCCCAGTGAATGAAACCAACCTCGGTTTCATGTACGCACACTGATTAATATTTCGTTTTTGAGCAACACTAATTAATTAATTGCACAGGCCTTCGGGCATTTAGTCAAAACGGTTAAGCCTCCAAGGGTAGTACCCAGAGGTCACCGGTTCGACTCTCATGGGCAGTGCCCTCAACCAAAAAATTAATTAATTGCACATATTTGTTATTTACGTATTATATTATATATATCCTATCAATTTTGGGTTTTAATGGCTTAGTTACGAAATGAAATTATGCATTTGTAAACGTGGATCGGGTTCCGGAACCGACGGTTTCCAGTTTGAAATTTTGTAAAACTAGACCGGAAACTTTCCTTAGCCGGTTCCTTGGTTTCGGTCCCGGTTTTGGTTTCGATCGGTTTCACCCAACTTCAGAACGGACCAAAAATTAAAATGATTAAAAAGTTTTCAAAAATATCTAGTTTTATAAAAATTAATTATATTATGTTCGTACATATTAGACCCCATATTAGACCCGCTTGACGTTTAAATTGGTGTTGACTATTATATATAAACATTTAGAACTTGATTTGTATTTTTTTTTAAATTTTGGTATAATTTATGATTTTTTTTGAAGAAACGAGAAAAAATCGGCGGATGGGGTCGGTTCAAAACCAGATGGAACCACTGGTTCCTTGATTTCAGGGAATGGGAGCCGGAACTGGAATCGTCCTCAAATAGAGTGCCTATTTGTTATTAGAGTTGTCAAAACTCAAAATCAACTCGAATTGATCAAACATTGTACGATTTAATCTCGGCTCGAAAATTAGTACGTTAGAAAATTGTACCGAATCAATCCGAACCTGATTAAGTTTAAAGATGCACGTCGTTGGATTGACCCGGTAAAGGCGGTAAACGAAGGAACCATTGATGTAAGATAATGTATATTTATATTATGTTTTTAATGAAGTTCAATTTAAAAAATGTTTTCATCAATAGATAAAAAGAATATGTTAATATATATATGAATATAAATTATATCGGCGGTTTTCTTCTATTTTCTCAAATCAAAATTCAAATATAATTCTTTTAATTATAAAATAATAGAAAATAATAAATAGATAAATATAAAGAGCAAGCACCAAGAAAAGGTGTTGAGGAGGCATAAGACATGATGTATGAAAATTTTATGATTAAACCTTGACTCAAAAATTACTAGGTCAAAAAAATCGAAAACAATCAATTGAAAACTAATCAAGGTGAATCACGAAACTCGTTAGGTTTACCCGATTTATCGTACTTGACATATGATAAAACTTATTTTGAATATTGTAATATATTTTATTGTTCAAACTTATACAACACAAATGTATTGTTAATCATAATAAATTTTCATCATCGTACAAAAAGTAATATGTTGATCTACTAGACCGACAAGCCCGTATGATGACATGACTTAAACCATAACTCAATCAAATCAAACTTGTACTTGAGCGAGACTTGAAATGATCGAACCAACCTGATTACGTTTATTAGTTTCCAGTACTCTTGATCTTGTCTCACGAAAGAATTAATTGATTTTTGCACTTAGTTTGCGGTTAATTTGTAGGGAAATGAAGGAATACTAGCACAAGTATCATGTACAATGTACAAATTTGATTAAATATAAAGATACAAAATAATCATTACAAGTTGAAAGAACTTCTATTCTGATTTTAAATCCGTAATTCTTGAAAACAAATATGAAATACAATTATTAAAATATATATGGTTAAAAAATGAATTAGTGAAAGTTTATTAGTTGGTTTAAACTTGAAATTTGATAAATTGATCAATAAATAAACAAAATTAAGGTGAGACCTTAAAAGATAGGTGATGTGAATTTCTTATAGAAAGTCTATTAAGAGTTCAACTCTATTAAACTAGAAGTTAAACCAAATCAATTTATAGAAGATTCTTATACGATCTTGGTTTGACCAATGGGTCAACAATGTTATTGAACAATTTTTACATTTGTTATCAAATTATTGTAAGATTATACTTTAAACATCCATTCTAGACCCCATGAAGGTACTAGACCACTATCTTAGAGGTCGTGAAAACTTAATTTTAACCCACTTAGATACTTGGATCATCTAGATATTTGTATAGATCAATTGTCGATAGACTCGAATCCCAACTCAATTCAAAACCGTAACGACATGTCTCGAATCTGTTTGACTTTTTTTGTAGGTTTATACATACAAAATTATAACATTATAAAAATATAATGTTTTTCTCATTTATATATGATAAGAATTTAAAATAACTATTTAACAATTTTAGACTTTGAGAGCAAATTTTAGGGGGGATTGGAGTGAAGATCCACATTAAAAGTCACATTTTTTAAAATGAAAATTCCATAATTTTAGGGATTGACAAGAGTGAGAAGATTTTTTTTGAAAAATAAATAATTTACTGTAAAATTTAAAAACCGTTAGTGAATCCAAGAAAATCTGTTAGTCAGTGTTTTAATAACTCTGTACGGTGTTTTGAATAATGACAAAGTTAAACATGTTTTTTTTATTGTTTTATGAATTGTTTTCTAATTTGATGGGCTCATATATTACTAAAGTTGAATAAGTACTCGTCCTTACATGAAATTAATTCATTATATGTTGGGAATTATTACATATTAAAATGAAAATGAAAATGAAAATAAGAAGCTTATATGAGCATTGAATATGTAAATGTATTGCATTGAATAAGATGAAAATAAGGATTGTTACATCTCGAATACATACTACTATAAGTTTGAATAAGTACATCCATTTTTTAATATTCATTGATATAATAAAAAATCATAGTCTTTATCTGCAAACTTCATCCAATAATTAATTTCACCCCCTTCTTGAATAACTACATAACAAAACACACATATATGAATAACAATTCATGCATCACAATACACATAACTAATATTATTGAACAAGTGTTCATCATGTAATGCATACATATCAAAATGAAAAACACTAATCTAAAAGTTGTCTTATAATCATTGAAAAACACTATTGTACAACATAAAAAATACAAAACAATTAAAATCTATTATTTGAAAATTTATTATCAATATATAGAAAAACACAATAGACACACCATGAAACAGAAATGGAAAAACATTCTTTTCATCTTATATTGTTTAAGTCCGCGTAAATATTTGAAAAAGATACAAAGAGAGAAACCATTACATATTTGAAACTAATATGTGAAAAAATTGTCTTATAATCATTGAAAAACGCTATTGTACAACATGAAATATACAAAAAAAAAAGTTTGTATCCTTTATTTGAAAAATTAGTAATAATATGTTGAAAAGCACAATAAACATCCATAAAACATGAAATGAAAAGAATTCATTTTATCTCGTAATGAATAACTTCGTGTAAATAGTTGAAAAACATGTAAAGAGAAAAACCATATATACATGTCTTCCCAACGATCTCTTCCAATCGATCTCTTTCAAGTTGCATTCATACATGTCTTTGTTCCTGAACTCGAATCATAAGAACCCAAATCGGATCCTACCGAATGTAATCAAACCCTTAAACAAAGCACAATCATTACTATGAATCGCAACTTTTACAGAATGTAATCAATGGAACCCTAATTAATAATCACTATAAACAAGTAGATTGTCGATTCAATCCCTAATAATCACTCAATTGAACTGGATCTAGCCCCAAAACGACTAATTGATTTAATATAAAATTATCAACTTACTAGTATGAATGAAACCGAAAATTAAAAAGAACCCAACTAAAATCAAAGCTTCTTTTACCTTGAAAACGGAGACGAAATGGTGTGATTTCGGGAGAAGACGGGTATGAGTATAGATTCCAGATTTGATTCTATGCCGAAAATGATGAAGATCAGAGCAATTGATTTTTAGGAAAGAGAAGTGATAAATATGAAAAACACGTTTGAAATGAGAAGATGAAAATGATTTAGGAAAGAGATCTTTTTAGCCCAAAAAACTAGGGATTTGAGAAAGTGGTTTTAATCATGTGCTTCTCACCCCTATCTACAAATTGCACCTTTTTTGTACATAAGTACCATGTAGGATCTACGTGTGTTAGAATACGGATGTTGATCCTCCAGAGGGATCAACAAACCGGGCAGCGGAAATAACAAACAATTCAAACAAGTTTAAGTTCACACAAAAGCAATTCAAATCAAGCCAGCCTTTTGTTATTACCAAGCATGAACATACAAACGCGAATCCTTGATCTTAAGGTATACACAATACCTTCTACCCAGACCTAGATCCCTCAGCGTCGGACACACTCGTAATTCGACTCAACAGACTTGACCCACACCTCTAACCCTCGTACACAACTCGGCCTAGAGTACTTCGTGTGTTCTTTTTCTCAAGCACTCAGCTCTCTCAACTCTCTTGAAAAAGCTTAAGTAACAACCCTAATACAATGATCTATATATACTAATCGGCTAGAAGAAGATTCTATCCTAGAATATATCGATCACCAAATCAGATATATCTTACTTAGGGAATAAGATAATATCTTCAACAAACTAACAAATCTTCGATATCTTCCAAAGATAGGTAATTCGTTCCATCCGATCCCTTCACGCGCATTTCCATATATAGCTTCCAGCGTTGCGCGTTGATCCACCTTCCATAAATAGCTTCTGCTTGCGCGCCAGCTATTTGATGATCCGGTTGATCCCATCGGATGATCCTGCTCTGTTTCATGCTCAATTCAACCTGTTTGATCCTGAAACATGTAGCAAACCATATTAAATGTTTCTCAAGTGTTCAATCATCATCAAAACCTATTGGGATCGATTGTCGGGACTAACCACCATCCCAACAATTTCCCCCTTTTTGATGATGACAAACACTTGGGAAAATTTAACAAAAAAATGATAACAAAGTGTAAGATGTTCCCCCTGAGTAGGATCTTCACCGAACTTACTCACACGATAGCATAGTTCCCCCTTAGCATATGGTCGATCCCTCTGTACCAAGAACCAGTCGCATCTCTGCAATTTTCCTAACTTCCCCCTTTTGGCATCATCAAATAACTCAATTTGATCCTTATGAAACAATTTAACACATAAGCACATAACACTTCAGGAAAATAGCAATTCATTCATTACTTAAAAAGTTTGGATTACATAACCGGGAGCAACAAAAAGTGGTGGTTCCTGAACTATCACAAGTAAAACACAAAAACATAGAAAAACACTCAAAAACATCAGAGAATATTTAGGCTAGGGATCATGATGGGGGTTCACTCAAGCATGGGAGGGGGATTCATCTTTGCCTTCAGGGAGAGAGGGATCATCCTGAAGCTGAGCCCTAGAGACATAGAAACTGACAAATGTCTCGAAGAGCTCTCTGATCCTAGTCAACTCATCCTCAATACCCTGTAAGCTGGGGCCGGCGGGAGCAGGTTTCTTCTTGGGAGATTTCTTCACAGTGGGGGCAGGTCGATCCTGGTGAACCATGCGCTCCAGATTGTGCTTGGCCAGAGGAAACCCAAAGGACTGTTCCTCCTTAGGCTGGTACAGACCCCTCTTCTCCAGAATAATCTTGACGAGGCCTGGATATGGCAAAGAGTGGGTCTTTCCTGAGCACTTACCCATGTGGTGAAGAATCAGCTTGGAGAGATCAAGAGGCTCCTTTCTCAGAAACTGATCCAGAAGCACAACATCGGCAATTGTTGGATTGTTGCGCTTCTCTTGCCGTGGAAGAAGGACCTTGGCCAGGTATTGGTGAGCGATCCTCACCATGAATGGCATATCAGCTGTGGCCATTCTCGCCTCAGAGCTCCCAAAGACAGTCTCCATCAGCTCATCTTTGTCCTTGTCAGCGGGCCAGACTCCAGTCGTGGGCAACTCATTGATCCCCTCATTCGGGATCCCCAACCATTCAGCGACCTCATCAGCAGAGAAGACGAGGGTTTTGGTCCCAATCTTGGCAGCCCCAGAGAGACAAACGGGGGTATCATAGCACTGGAAGGAGGAATAGAAGGAGCGGACTAGATCGGGATCAACAAGTACCTTTTCCGTAGACAGATGATCCCAGCCTTGGAACTTGATTAGCTCCCATAGGTTCTCAAGCTCATGCTCCTTAGCAAGAGCCTCTGTAATGATCAGGGGAGCAACAATCTTTCGATCCTTTTGGTCCTCGGAGGCCTGCTCCTCAGGCTCCGCGGACTCCTCCACTGTGGCAAGGATCATCTTGCCCTTTTCTGCCTTGGTCTTGGCTTTGCTGCGAGTGGTGCGAGCGGAGGAGCGAGGGGTGGAGGACTGGCCTTTTTGCTTCTTTGTTTTGCGTTTGGGCACCGGAGTTTCCAGATCCGAGCCCACCTCCACGATCTCAACCTCATCGTCGGCGCCGTCTCTCTCTCTTTTCTTGGAAAGAGACGAGCTTTTGGCAGGAGAGGCAAGCTCTGCTTCTATTTCTTTCATGGAGGCATCATCAGCAGCCTCCTTCTTCTCCGCCTCCTCCTCTTTGGTTTTCTTCCCGGACCCTGAGGGAACACCCTCTTGATCCTTGGCCGCCACTGACGGCTCTGCCTCGGCCACCGCCTCTTTGCCAATGTTGGCGACGGAATCTAGAGAGGTCATGGGAATGGCCTCCGTAGCCTTGAGCGGTTGGGATTCACTCTCCTTTTGAGCGGAGAGCTCGGCAATTTGGGCTTGGAGGGCGGCAATTTTCTCGGCTTTGGATTGGGAGGCCATGGATGGTTTTTGGTTGAAGCTTTGGTGGTGAAGGCAATTAGGGTTTGGAGATTTTGAGCAACTTGAAGGGAAATCGGAGAGTTATAGGACGCAGGAATTTGATTATGGCAAGAGAGATTTTAGGCAAGAGAGAGTGAAGGGGATTCTGGGTGATTTGGGTGAGATATTTATGGAGAGAGGATAGAGGAAAAAGATATGGATAGATATGGCAAGATTTTTACCTCTAACGGAATTCTCCAACGGCCAGAAACTAGATTGATCCCAACGTTCACAAATTTTCACCAACGGCTCCCTGCAACATTTCTGTGTTCAAAATCTGCGCAATTATTGCTCCTCCAACGGCTAATTTCTGCTCAAAATTCACCCGGTAACGGTAACAAGCCGTCTCCTCAATTTTTCTAGCCGTTTCACCTGATTGCACTGCTTCTTACACTGATCCCATATGCTGATCCCAAACATTGCAAAACTGAGACTGATCCCTTGGACTGATCCCACGCACATACTTGAGTAAATGAAAAGGGCAGGTTTTGGATAGCAAAGAGGTAACAAATAAAACTCACACGCATATCCAAAACAAAGTATTTCACACAAGCAAGGCACAACAAATGATCCAGATAAGTAAATCCCGTAAAATAAAGGATCAACAAAGATATGCTCATAGGAAACGTTTACCTGGATCAAGGCTTGGGACGGTCTATGACTAACTATCATTTCGGCTTATAACAGGGGATAACAAGATCAAGTTAGTCATTTTGGGATCAAAGAAGAGATTTTCATGCTTTAAATAATGATAGCTCAAGATTTATGAATGAAAGCACCATGGATCAATAATCACAAACAAGTAAATCATCATGAACGCACATAGTCAAGAAGATGGCACTTAACAATGTTGTTCCCCCTGGATCAAAGAGTTATTTTAGCCAGTCATTGGGGGAATAGAGGACCGGGACTTGACTAGTTCATGGTGATCATCCCTAAGAGTATCCTCAGATGCTCGAAGGGTTTTCTATCCAATGCCTTGGTGAAAATGTCTGCCACTTGGTTTTCGGTCCTGCAATGATCCAACTTAACCAAACCATTATCAACATTGTCTCGTAAAAAATGATGGCGAATTTCAATATGTTTAGTACGAGAGTGATGAACAGGGTTTTTGGAAATATCTATTGCACTCGTGTTATCACATCGAATGCTAGTAGTTCCAAGAGACATACCATAATCCACCAATTGCTGTCTTAGCCATAGTACCTGGGAACAACACGCTGCAGCCGCAACATACTCTGCTTCGGCTGTGGACAAAGCAACCGTGTTTTGTTTCTTAGATCCCCAAGAAACAAGGCAAGGTCCTATGAATTGCGCCATCCCCGAAGTACTCTTTCTATCCACAATGTGCCCAGCATAATCAGCATCTGTGTATGCGAGAAGATCAAACTCGAAGATCCTGGGGTACCAAAGACAAAGATTGGTAGATCCCTTCAGATATCGAAAGATCCTTTTCACCTCCTTGAGATGAGATTCCTTCGGATTTGCTTGAAACCTGGCACAAAGACAAACACTAAACACAATATCTGGCCGGCTGGCCGTTAGATATAACAAGGAACCAATCATTCCTCGATACGTCTTCTGGTCAACACTGATCCCTCCTTCATCTGCATCCAAACGAGTGTTAGGAGAAATAGGAGTATCAATAGGTTTCGTGTTATCCATGCCATATTTCTTAAGCATCTCCTTGACATATTTCTGTTGATGGATCCTTGTTCCCTCCTTTTCCTGCGAAAATTGAAGACCAAGAAAAAATGATAGTTCCCCTATCATACTCATGTCGAACTCGCTACTCATAAGAGTTTTGAATTTTTCTACAAGAGCTGGGTTAGTGGAACCGAACACAATATCATCAACATACACCTGTACTACCAAAATCTCACCACGTTGTTCTAGAAGGAACAACGTTTTGTCGATTGCACCACGTCTATACCCATTAGACAGTAGGAACTGCGCGAGCCTATCATACCAAGCCCTGGGAGCTTGTTTGAGCCCATACAACGCCTTGTCTAACCTGTACACATGGTCAGGACAATCAACATCCTCAAAGCCAGGAGGTTGTTCCACATACACCTCTTCTTGGAGGAATCCATTTAAGAACGCTGTCTTCACATCCATCTGGAACAGTTTGAAGCCTTTGTGAGCTGCAAAAGAAATTAGCAAACGGATTGCCTCGATCCTGGCAACAGGAGCATAGGTCTCGTCGTAGTCGATCCCTTCCTGTTGGTTATAACCTTTGGCAACCAGTCGCGCCTTGTTCCTCACTACAACTCCACCATCATCAAGTTTGTTCCGGAAAACCCATCTGGTTCCAATTGCCTTCTTGTGCTTTGGTCTCGGTACTAGTTCCTACACCTTGTTCCTCACAAACTGGTTTAACTCGTCTTGCATTGCCACAACCCAATCCGGATCACGAAGAGCTTCATCGATCGTCTTGGGCTCTACAAAAGAGATAAACGCATGGTATGCAAAGAAACTACGAAGTTGGGATCGAGTACTTACACCTTCCTTCTCTAATGGAGTTAGAAGATTGTCAAGTGGATGAGCAGCTCTCTGTTGATAATTCCTGACTTGAATTGATCCTTCTGTTGATGTACCTCCTCCTTGTTCCCCCTCAGCTTGTGGATCACTTTCAACGTTGGTTGAAGAGGGATCGGGAGTGGGATCAGAAGAGACACCATCTTCAGGACCTTCATCGTACACAGGATCTCCCTCCAGTGATGGCATAGATGCATTTGATGCACCATCATCGTCATTTGAAGGATCACCATTAGATTCTGTGGAATTATTGACATTTGAGCTTCCTCCACTTCCACCTGTCCGCCTTGGTCCTTCATCTTCTTCTTCTGAATCATCCTGCTGAAGATGAGCCGCGGGATCAAGAGATGAGGTGTGATGGTTTCCAGCCATAGTCTTTTCATCAAAGACCACGTGTATGCTTTCCTCCATCTTCCTTGTTCTCTTGTTGAAAACCCTGTACGCCTTGCTATCTAGTGCATATCCCATAAAGATGGCCTCATCATCCTGGGATCAAACTTCCCGAGAGCATCCTTGCCATTATTATGTACAAAGCACCTGCAACCAAAGACTCGCAAGTGTGCAATATTGGGTTTTCTTCCCCTGAGCAATTCATAAGAAGTTTTCAAAAGAATTGGACGAATCATAGCCCTGTTAAGGATATAGCAAGCCGTGTTGACGGCTTCGGCCCAATAGACTTGTGGAAGTCCACTATCAATCAGCATGGTCCTGGACATGTCTTCCAGGGTCCTGTTCTTGCGCTCTACCACTCCATTTTGTTGAGGTGTGTGAGGGGCGGAGAAGTTATGAGAAACTCCATTGGTCCTACAAAAACGTAGGAATGAAGCGTTCTCAAACTCCGTCCCATGATCCGACCGGATAGCACCAAGCTTCTGTCCCACACGAACCTCCAATTGCTTGACAAGCACCTCAAACTCTTGGAACGCCTCACTCTTGTTCTTGAGGAAGATGGTCCAAGTGTACCTAGAAAAGTCATCAATAATAACAAAGATATATCGACTCCCGGAATGACTAGCCACCTTCATTGGTCCACATAAGTCCATATGGAGCAATTCCAGGGGACGTGATGTGCTCACAACATTCTTCGACTTGAAGGAACTACGGGATTGTTTCCCTGTAACGCAAGCATTACAGATTGATCCCTGGTCTTGTTGAACACATGGTAATCCGGTTACTAGGTCCTGTTTGAAAAGCTTGAACAAAAGGTGAGAGCTCGCGTGTCCAACACGCTTGTGCCAGAGGGCACTAGTATCAGCAATTGTTACCAAACAAATTCCCTGAAGTGGTTTGAAAGAAGGATCAAGAATGTAAACATTGTTGAACCTGTTACCTCTTAGAACCACTTCGCCAGTCTTCCTGTCTTTGACAAGACACTCCTTGGAGGAGAAAATCACTTCATTGTCTCCTTGATCACAGATTTGAGCAATGCTAAGTAGGTTGAATCCAAGATCATTCACAAGCTTTACATCCTGCACTTGTACACTGTCATTGATCCTTACTGCGCCAGTCCCTAAGATTTTTCCTTCATTCTTGTTGCCAAAGGACACAGCTCCTTTAGCACTTGTGTTCAGTGAGTTGAGGTTGTTCCTATTACCGGTCATGTGGCACGAACATCCACTATCAAAGTACCACCTGTTCTCCTCACTCACAACACCCTGCATTTAAAAGATTAGTCCTTAACGACCCAGACAAGCTTCGCTTGACTAGGTCGAGCAAGATACTGATACTTTCTTTGTTCCTCAGGACTAGCTTCATAAAAATCAAGCAGATTCACAACATTGCATGCATTTTGAGAAGCAAGTTTCTTGATCCTAGGTGGACCTTGGTTAGCACGTTGAAGATTCCTAGGGGCTCTACGAGGATTGTTCCTAGGTCCATTGTTTCTAGGTCTATTGTTCCTAGGAGCTCTATTCCTAGCAGGTCTGTTCCTAGGGGCTTCCTGAGAGGTGCTAGCTTCATTGGTCCTATTCTCACTCTTCTCAGTTTGGGACTTTCTCTTCTCACAATCAGCTTTCCTATGTGCCCCATCACCACAGTACCAACAAGTCATAAAGTAAGCTCCCATGTGATACTTAGGATGAGGTTTCTGGATTCTTCTCTCATTGATCCTATCCTTGTTCAGGTCCTTAGGCTCACTTCCCTTAGATTGTTTTATGAACATCTTGTGGGCTGGTTTACCTACATACCACTCAGAGTCCTCACTCGGGTTTTTCTCCTCACCTTGCTCTAAAACCTGAATTCTTTTGGTCAAGTGCAAGTTCCTATCCTTAAGACTCTGTAGTTCCCTAGCCCTCTGTTCATACAACTCAGCAGCATCGAAGTTCTTATGAGCCCCATCCTTCTCTTTGTCTCCCGTATAGCCTATCCCGAATCTCTGGGGAACAAAGGTAGGACCTACATCAACAATCTCCTGCTTACCCTTAGCAATATCAAGTTTAGTCAACAAAACACCTTTTTCAGTATTCAAAGCAATAATTTCATCATTTAGCTCATCAATGGTAGTAGTCATGTTGAGAATCTTGATTTCAAGTTCAGGGCAGAGTTTGCAGTTATCAACAGATTTTTCAGAAGCACTTTCAAGAGATTCTTTCAATTCATTGCACATGTCATTAGCTTTAGTGAATTCAATCTGAGCTTCAATAGTATCATTATGCAATTCAGTGATCATCCTAATCAAACTTTCCTTAGAGAGATCTTTCAAAGAATCAAGGAATTCAGATTCAGGTACCTCAGATGAAGAAGATTCTGGCGTAGCAATAGCCATTTTGCACGTGTGGTGCTCTTCTTCTTCTTCCTCTTCTGCATCTGATCCCCAGCATGCAGCAAAAGCTCTTTCCTTGTTCTTCATCTTGTTGGATCTTTCTCCTTCTGGTCCTTTAGGGCAGGACTTAGCATAATGACCCTTGTCACGACACCGATAGCAGGTGACGTCCTTGATGTCTCTAGATTCATCATTGTTCCCACGACGCCCACCAGAGTTGTTGGGGCGACCACCTGGAAACTTTCCCTTGTTCCACAACCTTCTCATGGCTCTAGTGAAGAGAGCCGTTTGATCATCAGGATCAATAGTGTCCTCCTCTCCTTCCTCAACGATGTACCCCATAGCCTTCTCAAGTTTGAGAGCTAGGGACTTAGGAGTCTCCTTTCCATCCCTGATACAATTTCTCTCAATTTCATATTTTGTTAGCTTAGCAAAGAACTCATGCAGTTTAAGAGATTTGTTCTTATCATTTTCATGGAAGGTTAGACGACTATGTTCCCAATCACCAGTAAGTCCATTGATTAACACTCTAACTTTAGTATTGGTCGAAATTTTTTCTTCATTAAGACCTAGACTAAGCATCTTAGTATCAAGAGCGGTAAATCTAGACTGATAAGAGGATACAGTTTCCCCTTCCCTCATTTTGAAGGTGAGGAACTCCTTCTGGGTAGCAAGGATCAGATCGTCCTTCATTTCAGTGGTACCATTGTGGATATCACTCAGGGCTTCCCACATCGCCTTGGCATTCTTCAGATTGCCAATCTTGTTCTTGTCTTCCTTGGTGACCCCACAAGAGATGAAGGTCTTAGCAAGGAAGTTGGCTTCCATTGCCTTGAAATCATCTGGTCCCATGAGCCTGGGATTGGCCTTTTTGGCAGCATCAACTTCAAGGTCTCCTAGTTCAATAGCCAACCAGGATTGGAAGTTCTTTCCCTTGATCCAATCGGACATAGCATCTTGCCAGAGATTGTACTGACCCGGGAGCAGCAACGGGGGCTTGGAGTTAGAGACACCAAGTTCTTGAAGTTGTTTCTCCATCTCAAAACCTGTTTGACACAAACACACAGACTAGAGCACGCAGGCTCTGATACCAATTGTAGGATCTACGTGTGTTAGAATACGGATGTTGATCCTCCAGAGGGATCAACAAACCGGGCAGCGGAAATAACAAACAATTCAAACAAGTTTAAGTTCACACAAAAGCAATTCAAATCAAGCCAGCCTTTTGTTATTACCAAGCATGAACATACAAACGCGAATCCTTGATCTTAAGGTATACACAATACCTTCTACCCAGACCTAGATCCCTCAGCGTCGGACACACTCGTAATTCGACTCAACAGACTTGACCCACACCTCTAACCCTCGTACACAACTCGGCCTAGAGTACTTCGTGTGTTCTTTTTCTCAAGCACTCAGCTCTCTCAACTCTCTTGAAAAAGCTTAAGTAACAACCCTAATACAATGATCTATATATACTAATCGGCTAGAAGAAGATTCTATCCTAGAATATATCGATCACCAAATCAGATATATCTTACTTAGGGAATAAGATAATATCTTCAACAAACTAACAAATCTTCGATATCTTCCAAAGATAGGTAATTCGTTCCATCCGATCCCTTCACGCGCATTTCCATATATAGCTTCCAGCGTTGCGCGTTGATCCACCTTCCATAAATAGCTTCTGCTTGCGCGCCAGCTATTTGATGATCCGGTTGATCCCATCGGATGATCCTGCTCTGTTTCATGCTCAATTCAACCTGTTTGATCCTGAAACATGTAGCAAACCATATTAAATGTTTCTCAAGTGTTCAATCATCATCAAAACCTATTGGGATCGATTGTCGGGACTAACCACCATCCCAACATACCACCGTAGATTTAGTGAGATCTAATGGACATAATTAGTCTACATGTTTCACTCTAAAAGAGCGTTTTACTAGAGCACTATTCTATACAATTAAGAAATTCAATTTTAAAAGTTAAGCTATTAAATAATTAAACTCTTAGAGCAAGAGGGCATGTGTGTCACTTTTTTAAAAGGTGAGGACTATTTGTATGATCTTCGAGAAACGGATTGAACACAAGCTTGTTCATCGTTCTCAAATGAAGGCCAAATTTCAATAAGCCAAATCAGATTCGTTTATCAACGGAAATCAAATCTAAAAAATTCTTTGCTCAACCCATTCAAATACACACACACCATTCTTCACACACATTCACAAATTCACACATTCACATACACACACACACACACACACACACACACACACACACACACACACACACACACCATCCTGCTCTTACACATGACCATCTTCACACAACGACATACACTTCCCCACTTACACGCCCATACTCACACAAACATATACCTCCACTCACTGTCCTAGTGAGGCAGAGCTACAACTTTCATTGCACTCCTAACCGTCAATGCAACGCTTCTCCATCATTGCACCCCGATTGGATGATACAACCCTTCTCCACCATTGCACGTCTCCTGTCGATGCAACCCTTCATCTCCATTGCACCCGGGATTCCTTTACATATAAAACTTCTTTGAAACCTCAGTAACACTGAAATACACTCAAAAGCATTTTCAACCATGAAACATAGAATAACAACGTTGCACACAATATCACACTTTCACAAGCTACATCACAATCACGCAATCTATAAGGATACACTCAGAGACACAGATAAGACAAAGTCATACAAATCATCACAACATTCATAACGAACCCACAACAAACCAAGCCCGCACACAAACTGGCAAGGACTACTCATTTTCACAACCAAATCAAACAATCTTTTATAAGACAGTGTTGGATCGTAAGTCAGTAGAATGGGCGTCCTTAAGTGCAGCGAAATTAAAGACTTAAGCAGGTTAACGAATAAGATAAAGGACTCAAGGATTTATAGAGGAACCCCATTAAGACCAATTAGTCTTATGGGTAAACCTCTACCTCCATGGAGGATCTTCGAATAGCCGTCCTTATCTTATTTAGAGAGAGTCCTTACAGAGTACAGGTGAGTAGTTACAATTCTCTGAGCTAAGTGTACGTCCGTAGTCTCACTAGTAACTTCTCCTTTCAGCCTAACTAGTAACCTAACTCTCTTAGCTATAAGGTAGCTAAACACTCACGTCTCTTACAATACGTCATGAGAGACAAACTTACTTTCTAACTCTTTGTGATTTGTTTTGGATTTGATGTGGTTGGACTTCTTCTTCTCTCGATTCAAGCTCACTTGATCTTCTTGATCTTCGTCCTTGAACTTGAATGCTTTAGGAGTGAGCTCGAGACAAATCTTCTAAGTCCACACAGCTATGCATAACCCTTGGGGGGGGGGTATTTATAGCGGTAGTGGCTTTTGTCCTGTAGCGTCCTTTGAGTCTTCTGTAGGATCTGTCGTCTTCCTTCAACGGTGCGATTTGCATCATGATGAAGTCAACTCTGTCACCGCTTGGGAAGCCTCCGCGTGGTCAGGGGACCATCTTCTGGAAAGCGACTTCTTTGGAAGTATTTGCACGTGCCCAGACATAGGAAGCTTCATTCTGAGGACTACGTCCGATTATGATGTAATCATGTTGGGGCAGCCTTGGTTTGAATTTTGAACTTCTGCGGTATTTAGGCGCGCGTCCCTTCTCGATGAGAACGCCGTCCTATCTCGCAGGGACTCCATTCTTTTGTTCAGCTTTGGATATTCTGATGGAGTGCGTCCCTATTGCTTAGGGACGCTTGTTCAATTGTTGTCCTTTTCACTCATCGATCATAGTAATCAATGCATATTTAATTCAATATTTATTGCTAAAATGTGAAGCATTTAAGGCCTAATATGCAGGTTCAGAAAGAGAATAACAAATAAATAGGAAACCTATGATCCATTTTTTATGACTAGTGAACCACTTTTATTTAGTAGACCATCACAATTCTCCTCCAAAATCACATACAAGATATTACGTGATTTCACTAAAATTGTTGATAGACATACACTATAGACAACTGAAAAGGGAAACAAAGTGAAGTCATAGTGATACCTCCAAAACCAGGAAGTATTCCTAATTGAAGTTCAGGGAGTCCTAATAGTGCATTTGGAGTAGATATCTGTGCATGCAAGCCTAACAATGGAATTTGCTTTTAAACTATGATCACATAATTGGTTAGACAAAAACTTATTTCTGCGCTAGATAGTGTAGATTCCATGATATTTACCATTGCAACCTCTAAACCTCCACCATGGGCCAAGTCATCAATAACAGATACAAAAGGTTTCCTTGAAGCTATGGTTGAGCAGGAAGTTAGAAGCCCACCATTAAATTTTCGAAAATGGTATAAGAAGATTTTAGAATACAGGTTACAAAGCCTTGTTCCATTCCATCAACATTATCTGGAGTATTGCTACTAGCACATACCCACGCTTTGGTGCTTTCACTATAAAAGAATACTTTTTAAGTCAATTTCCTTATAGGATCATATAAGAATAAGAAAAAGAAACTATACTCACCTTTTCCTGCCTGGATTTCACTAATCAATAAACATAGCTCCAGCAAAATGCTTTATATCCAGCAGAACAAAAAGAATATGTTTTGTGTAGATAAATTGTCCATCAAAACTACAGTCTTCTCATCTGAGGGACAAAAAATACAACTCGAAAATCAATCTAGGCACCTCTACGGATATTTACAAATGATTGCTCAAACAATATTTTTTTATTCAAAAGCAAGTCTTAAAAAAACTGCATTTATGAACTTGATTTGGATTGCATGTTCTACATGAACATGTGTAATCCAAGTAAAGTTCGCTTACCCTGATTAGTCCAAAATGAATGTGGGTCGAGCTCCGTCATTTCATTTTTATCAGACGATTGTTCATTCTTCTCCAAGCCGGAGGATGGAAGCTTGAAGGTGGTGGTGGTGGATGTGGTAGATAATGGTGCCTGCGCTCATCGGGTCTTTTTTTCCTTTGAAGGGAAAACTCTTGTAATGATATAAAATAGCAATAATAAAAAGATAAGAATGGGTAAAAAACTAAATTAGTATTTTGATATAACAACAGACAAATTCAACCAAAAAAATAACATTCAAATTAAAAAAGAGTTAAGAATTTTGTGACATGATATTGACAATTATTAGCTTGAACTAAATCTTACAAAATTTTAATAAACTAAAGAGAAAACCTTAGAAATCATAATCCAAACTAAAAATCGATCCATCTTCATCTTCGTCATGCTCTTGTATCTCTGTTTCATTCTCCACCTCATCTTCTACTATAAGAACTTTTCCTATTTAATCTCTTAAGTTTTCTATGTCTCCATCATCAACTAATGGTATGTGAACGGCATCATCTGGTTGATAAGCTTCTTCAACCTTTGTCCATCTTTGTTCAATTGTGCTCCTACCTTTTGTTTTACATACAACCCACCAATTAGCTCAATCACGTTTTGCGCTCGGGTATGGTGCATAATATACCCGGATGGCTTGTTCTGTGAAAATGAAGACATCACTGCTTTTATATACTAATTTATGACTAACCTCTAGAAGATCGTATTTCTCATGCATATGTGTCCCTTTTTTAGTTGGATCGAACCATTGACATTTAAAACGCACAACTTTCTTTGTAGGAACTCTTGTTAGACTTGTATTATCTCTTCAAGAAGATCTAAGAAATCATATGTAGCTTCGTCGCAGTTTGAACTTTGAACCCACACTCCACTATTCATAGTAGATTTTCCCTCTCCTCTTTCCATAGTGTGAAAAGTATAGCCATTTACCATATAAGCAGGCCATATTGTTACGAAAGCACTTATACCCACTGCTAAACTTTTGAGCAATGCATCCTCAATGTGTCTGTCTTTAACCTGTTATAAAGTATGTTATAAAACATAATTTATTCCAACACATTTTAGTTGTAGCTAAAAATTACGTATCATAGAATGCTCACATATAATTTAAACCAATCAGTGAATTTTTTTATCAAAGTCTTCATCACAAGCTCCACCTATTTCATTGGAGAATATCCTAGAAATTACAACGATACATGTTAGTATTGATAAATATTGATAAATATGTGTAACTATATATAATCATAACAAAACAATATATTTTCCCTAATGTAATAGATACTCACTATGCAATCTGATCGGTTTCATCGCAATTTAGCAAAGTTTATGTTTCAATTGCATGTTTCTCATTTTGACGCGTAAGCCATCGGGTTTTTGATTTGCCGAATCCATCACTTGGATAATTGAATATGGAAAAATGCTCGAATTTTCCATTAGAAGGACCATCAATCATTTTTCCATATCTTCTTCTTTTAGATGCATCTTGACTTTTAGACGCACCATGAAGCTCATAGTATTGTCTTGTTAGCGTTGATATTTCTTCAATTTTATATGAGGAGCAAATTGATGCTTCAACGGGTGCTTTATTACTGATCTTTTTCTTCAAGTGATGCAAGTACCTGAACAAAATTATAACAGAATTTTTATTAAGTATATATATCTATATCTGGTATAGAGTAATGCTCCAGTAAAACAACCTCTTCTAGTGTAACGTTCTTCACATTATTGTCCATTGGATTTAAGGAAATCAACGGTACATAATAGGGGGAATTAGGTGTACAATTATACTATAGGTGAGAAACACTAGATTACCTCTAAAAATCTCCTAGAAAATCTATTTTTCATATATTGTAAAAAAATGCAAGACTTTCTCCCTTATTTTCTCACTTTCTCTCTCTTCAATTTAAGATTTTCATCTTCCTCTCATCGGTAATTTCTCCACACAATATCAACTATTTCCTTCTTTTTCAATTCTTCATTCATCCCCCATTGTCATCTTCAAGGTTTGTTAAAAGCCCAAATCTGCTCAAGCATATACGTCTTCATTCATTTCTCGACTTTTTGAAGATAGTTGGGTGATCTTTTCTCCCGCATTCGTTTTACAAAGTCCCAGATTTTTAGATAAGTGAATGCTTAGGTTTAAAAACTCATTTCACTTGATTTTTTAATTTTGATGCACAAAAGTAACTCGCAAGTAGCAATTGAGGTTTTTGTTTAAGAACAATTACGTTCAATTGGGGTGGTTTTTAAGAACGATGGCAAGTAGAATACCATTAATTTTTTTACCGTTACAGTCTTTTATTTTCTTGATTTAGGGAGTTTGGAGTTAGATATGGTTATTTCTTTTGTTTATTGAGGCTATAGTTATGATTTGGGCTCTTGGTGATTTGAGATCATGAACAAAGACATGTATGGTTTCTCTCATTGAATCTTTTTCCACTATTTACACAAACTTATTCATTAGAAGGTAAAATGAATGCTTTTCATTTCTGATTTCATGTATGTCTATTGTGTTTTTCAACATATTGATAACAATTGTTCAATAACAGATATAAGTCGTTATGTATTTTTGATGTTGTAACATAGTCTTTTTCAATGATTATAAGGCAACTTTTTCACATTAATTTCAAATATATAATAGTTTCTCTATTTGAATCTTTTTCAAATATTTACATGAAGTTATTCATCACAAGATGAAAAGAGTGTTTTTTCATTTTTGTTTCATATGTGTCTATTGGGTCTTTCTACATATTGATAATAATTTTTAAAATAACCGATTGTAATTGTTCTATATTTTTCATGTTGTAAAATAGTGTTTTTTAGTGATTATAAGACAACCTTTATAATAGTGTTTTTTGTTTTGATGAATATGCATTATATGATGAACACTTACTCAACAATATTAGTTATATGTACCATTATGCATGAATTGATAGTCATATATGTGTTTTGTTATGCAGTTATTCAAGAAGGGGGATAAAATAGTAATGGATAAAGTTTGAAAACAATGACTTTTTTTTTATCATACTGTATATTGAAACATATATGTTCTTTTTCAATCTTGTTGTAATATGCATTCGAGTTGTAACAATCCTTATTTTCATCTTATTCAATGCATTACGTTTACATATTCAATGATCACATAAGGTCCTTTTTTTCATTTTTATTTTAATACATAATGATTCAGCTTATAATGAATTGATTTCCATGTGAAGACAAATACTTATTCAACTTAATATATGAGCACATCAGAAAAGGATTCATAAAGCAATAAAACATGTTCAACTTTGTAATTATTCAAACTATCGTACAGAATTATTCAAACACTAAGAAATAGATTTTCTATGATTCACTAACGGGTTTTAAATTTTATGGTAAATTAATTATTTGTCTAAAAAATATTCTCACTCTTATTAATCCCTAGAATCAAGGAACTTCCATTTAAAAAATGTGGCCATTTAATTCGAATCTTCAATCAAATCTCCTCCTAAAAGTCCGCTACCTTTCTTTTAAAATTAATTCCCCACTAATCCAATCCCCCTCCCTATTTTTCTTATCATGTAGCCTAATTAATCACCCTTGATTACCTCTAATCCAACATCCCCCCTTAATCTGCATGTTGTACCATAAAACCTATTGTACCTAAGCATCCCTCGTATAGAGTAATATATGTATTTTTATTAACAATACAGACTTTTAAGATAAAGTTTAACTCTTGAATGGATACACCCAACGATATTGAACTGGTCCTTCAATTTTTGCTTCGAAGGGCAAGTTAATTAACAAGTGATCCATTGAGTCGAAAAACGAGGGAGGAAATATTGTTTCTAACTTGCACAACAACAACGGACTCGCATTTTCCAATTCTTGCATTTGCTTGGATAATGTTGGTGAACACAATGCGTGAAAATTTGGCTCAATTCAATAAGAGAACCCCAAACAGGCTCATGGAAGAATTCACTAAAAGCAATTGGGATTAACCTCTACATAAAATATGGGCCTAAAACATCTACGGTCCCCTAAACTTGCACACAAAAGTCATTTTAACACCCCAACTCTTCGGGTGTTCACTTTGACACTTGAACTCAGCGTTTTATGGCCGATTGAACACTTGGACGCTAACATGGCAAAATAAATTTCCACAAGTGTGCCACGTGACAATCATGGCTCTTCATTCCAATAAGTTTGCACTCATCTGGTTGCACACATCGGCTAATATTTAAAGAATATCCATCTGGAAATTTCAAAGTTTTGATCCAATCACACACTTTGTTTTTTGATTTTTTACTAAAGTATATACATCTTTTGGTATTGATCCTGAGTGTTTCTTGTCGATAGCCAATTTTGGACAATTGCAGTATTGCTTTAAATCTTTTCATGCTTTCAACGTGTCCTTAGACTTTCCTTTGACATCCATCACTATATTAAATGTGTTATTAAAAATATTTTTTTTGATATGCATGACATCAAGATTATGATGAATCACGAGCATCTTCTAATATGACAATTCCCAAAATATACTACGCTTGGCCCATTTGTGATCATTCAGGTACCCTTCAGGTGTTGAAATAGGATCATTAATCACACTTACCAATTTCTTCACACGATCCCAAATCTCACCACTACTTGGGCGTGGAGGAGTAGAGAGCTTCTCAACGTAGTCTCATAGAAATGCAGTTTTGTCTGTTCTATATGGATGGTCATGTAATAAGCATCTCCTATGACAATGAAACCTTGATGGTTTCTTGATTTGGTGAGGCCAAAAGAACTTTATATCCTCCATACAAATTAGACAAGCCATTACCTGTTGTGCTCCAACAAGACAACATTCCATGTGCAGGAAAATCATTAAGAGTCCACAATAATGCAGCCCTCATACAAAAAGTTTCTTTTCAGAAGATGTCAAATTTAGACATACCTTTCGTCCATAGGAACATTAACTCCTCGATCAATGGTTGTAAACATACATCTATTAACTTTTTGGGATTGTGCGAACCAGGGACAACCATTGACGATAACATCTAAGGAGTTTCCAAGCACATTGACAGTGGAAGATTATATGGAGTCACGATAATTGGCCAACAGGAATATATGTTTCCAGATTGACCAAAAGGAGCGAATCTATCTGCACATAATGACAAATGCACGTTGCGTGGCTCACTTGCAAAGTCTGGATATGTTATGTCAAAATGGTTCCAAGTTCCGCTGTCTGAAGGATGACACATTATCCCCTCTTCATCGGGCTTACGTTCATTATGTCATGTCATGTGCCCAACAATAGTCGACGATGCAAATAGTCTCTGTAATCTAGGGAGCAATGGTAGATAACGCAATTTCTTATGTGGAACTTCTTTCTTCCCAAATGTGCGTTTATACTTATCGTGGTTGCAAAATTTACATTGCTTTAACTCAGCATCCGCCTTCCAATAGAACATGCAACCTTATGAACAAATATCATTTTGTACCATTGGCAATCCTAGTTCTCTCATTGGTTTGATAATAGTCACTAGAAAATATATTGTCACGAGGCATACATCTTCCGACCCATTGACAAATTTTGTTGTAGAAACTTTCTGACAAATTAAACTCGGATATCATTTCAAGTAGCTTAGAGACGGCTGACAACTGCATTTCATTCTCACAACCATCCCATAACGGTTGATCTACATCTTTCAACACTTCCCAAAATCTTACAGATAAGCTTGTGTAATCATCAACATTAATTCATGGTTGAGCATCAATGGAGCCAACATCACACGTGCTTGTTGAAGGAAAATATTCATTTTCATCCTGATTTGGTTCGGGAGTAACATTTTGTCCGAATATGGAACAAAATTTGAACCTGTTGCATCGAATATCATTCTTTGTTGAGGATTTAAATTACTATATTGTTCTCTCATTGGATGATCTTGGGGTCGTTGAGATGAGGTATCCATGTTTATAGGAGGGACATAAGGTTCCCCATGACATATCCAATTGAAATATCCACGGGCGAAGCCTTTTTGGTATAAGTGGTCTATAACTATTGACACGGTTTGAGAATTCTCAGTCTTGCATTTATAACAAGGGCATCAAATCTTAGGTCCACTAGCATGTGATTGCGCAAATTCTATAAATTCATTAACACTTCTACAAAATTCCTCTCTGATACAACCATGTCCATCCAAAACATTGTTATACATCCAACTTCGATCAGTCATTTTTTGTTCTTAAAGTAAACTAGGAGTGTTCAACAGGTCGGGTTGAGTCAACCTGTGACCCGCAAAAAAATTTAAAAATTGACCCGGGACCTGGCCCACAACCTGACCCGCGGGTTGGCGGGTTTTGCAGGTCGGGTAGCAGATCGACCGATTGGCTGGTTTGACTTGGTCAAACCGGTGTGTTATATACAATCCCCAGAATAAATTGTAACACCCCGTCTTCCTGACAAGGCGTTACTCAGTAGTAGACCTCACGAGGCACTACCAAGCTGGTTCGACAACGGACATTCAGATCTTGCAACGCGGGCACGGCGAGAAAACTTAGAAAACATCCAACTTGTATTTGAATAAAATAACATTTATAATTTAAAACAATTTAACATGCACTGATCCCTAAGATTAAATTCGAATCCAAATACTCAAATTCCAAACCTCATCCTAAAAGACAAACATCTGCAAGAGCACTTAATATATTCCAAGTCACATAATGATAAAACTAGCAATACGGTGATAACCCAACCCCGACACTATGACACGCGCTACTGCTCCGCACCACCGTTGCGCCGAGGCTCAGTCACGGGGTCCTGATTACCTGGAATGAAAAATAAGTCCCCGAGGGGTCAGATCCTATCCTATCAAGTCAGAATCAACATAGCAACTACGAGACGTTTCAAAACAGTTTTTCTAAGGTCAGCACACAAGTCCGCAATCACACACATATCTCTAGTCCAGTCCTAGGTCCAGTTAGTCACTCAGTCAATTCCACATAAAACACGCAATCAGAACTCTACCTATGGTATGGGCACTGCCTCAACACCGCATACCTTACGCTACCTATGCTGCAGCCCTGCCTCAACACTGCACGCGACAACCGTCCATCCCATCACAACCATCCACAATAAACCATCCATCCTCGTTCCAACCGTCCATCCCATCACAACCATCCACAATCAGCCTCCACTGGAGCGCTGCCCAACATAGAGAAAACAACGACGAAAATATGCGTATATATATAACAACTTTCGAAAACCAGTTTCCAAAACGATTTACACATAGCACACATATCCAAAACATTTTCAAAGACCGATCGGGACTAGTTCCCAAAACCAATCCCATAACTACCACGCAACCCTAGCAGGCTAGAACAGGACTGAGCAAGTCGAAATTCGACTTACCTGAGAGACGAGAAAATTTCGCTACGAAGGAGGAAGGTAAATGGGCTCGGAAAAATCAATCACCTATAAATGGTAATTAACGCTCTCTTAGATCAAAACGATTATTATTATTTAAGAGAGTTTATAAAGAACCTGGAACGAAAATAAAACCCCGAAACCGGAACCCGACTAGCTAATTTTCCGGACCCACCGATTAAAAACCCACTTAAATAACTAACATAATCGATCAATATCCGAATAAACAACCCCCCCAAACTCACAATCCGAACCACACCTTTTCTTTGTTTTATCTGCGGCCCCACCAAGCTTTTCTTTCTATTAAACTATTGTGGACCCCCACTTCCCTTCTCTCCCAATTACCCAATTGATCGTCCCCTTCCCCAGCCACAAAATTCAACCCAGATCTGAATTTTGCACTCTGCCCACGCTAGCCTACCTCACGACTTCGCCCACGGACCAATCCTTCCATCTACCTCACGACTTCGCCCTCTCGCTAGCCTATACTCTCGCCCGCCCTTCTGCCTATCCGACCCAACCCTCCGACGACCAAGCTATGACAGCCGAGACGAGGACTCACCGGCTCTGGAACGACTACGGTTTAAAGTGGCGATCTGGCGACCCCTCGAGAACGACGAGCCCCAGCAGGAACAGGAAGGGGATGAGGAACTCCGGTAGGAACGGTTCGGACGGCGCGAGGCTTCGACGACGATGCCTTGCCGGAAACTGTCGAAATCCACGGCCGGACAACCAGGCGAGGGTTAAGGCGATGACTGAACCGAAGGAAAAGGAACAGGGGCAACATAGAAGAAGGCTTACCAAGGTTTTGGGACGACACTGAGATTGAAAACGGCCGGCGAGCTCAACGCCTTGATCGGCACTGCAATTCGGGACTTCGGCTTGTTTGGGAATTGAAAAGAGAATGACGGCACATACGGTTTTGGCGTACATAAATAGGGTAGGGTTTGACTAATCAATTAATTAATTAAAATTACTTAATCCTCCACAGCATTATTATTTACCAATAATGGTACAAGTGGATTTACCTAACTTAACTAGTTAATTTCGGCTTTGGGTCAAGGAACGAAACGAAACGGGCTTTGGGTCAAGGAACGAAACGGAATCCGGATTGGATAATCCGAGTATTACATAAATTATGGATCGACCCCAAATAGGGTGAATTGTTTTTTAAAAAAATATATTTTAATACTAAAAAAATTATTAAAATATCTATATTTTCTTAAAAATAGATTTTAATCCTAATTAAACACTAAATATTAGTATTAAAAAATATATTTTTTCTTAAAAAATACATTTTAATACTAGCAAAACAATAAATACTAGTATTAAAATATATATTTTATTCTTAAATAAACTAATTAATACTTAAAAACAATAAAAATATTTTTTTTTTATTTAACGGATCGCGGGATGACTCGCAGACCCGTGGGTTTAACCCGACTCGAACCGCGACCCGCATACTCAAAAAATATCGACCCGTGACCAGACCTATTGAACACCACTAAAATAAACCTATTTCACAATTTCAACCATAAACAAGATGACATAGTTACCAATTGTATTGCCACTAGTGCATTTGCATAATATTAAACTATCTTTTCAAACATATTACTATACCTAAACAATTTATCATATAATATTTACAAACAATAATAAATTTAAAAACTTGAAAAAGCTCAATTTGATTTACTTGATATGTTACTCTTCTTAATGTTAATTTTTTTAATTTATAACAACTTTTACACATATGGTGATAAATATAGAACTTTATAAATATTATATATTAACATGTTTTACCATCCACAAACTTAACCCTTAGTTACTATATAAGTTTCTACCTCCATAAAATATCATATTTTTACTTTACAACTATTTGCCACATTTATAAAATACAATATCAATTGTAGTAATTAATCTACTTTTAGATTTTTTCACTGAAATATATAAGTAACTAATTTTTAACGTAAGTAATGCAGCCAAAAATTTAGGGACGAAATCAACTTCCAATTCAATCATATCCTAGCTTTCACGTACAATACAAAGGCTCAAATTTAACAACATAAAATAAAATCTAAGTTTAAGTTTATTTCAACATTTTATTTTTTGTTTTTTTTAGTTGCCCAATGTTTTACTAGAGTTTCGTCTTGACAACTAGTTTATTTCAAAATTTCATTTTTGTTAAAAGGGTTATCAACATATTTTTTTGTGTGCAAAACCTACCTAAATTGCTAAATTAAAATACATACATGGCAAGTATTAAATAATGTCTGATTTTATTTGGGACCAAAATGCTAATTATAAGATAACAAATTTGTTAAACAACCACTTAAAATTGTCTCTAAACAAATATTACCTATACAATATTACCACTATTAAATAATGTACAATATTACCTATACATTATAGAAAATATTATTATCCCTAAATAACCACTTAAACTTTTAAGAAAATAAATTGGTTTCTAAGCAAAGTAAAATCTTTCATGCATTTAAAATGTATAATTTTGAATTCTGAGAGTATTATTAAAGGCTTCATTATCATGATATGGAAGAATATTAGGACTTAAAATATATATACACAAATTAGATTTTTGGAATAAGTGATGCATACCTTTTTTCAATTAAGACGTTAATATATTAGAACTGAAAAGTGATTATAGGGTAGAGCTTTTATGTACACAAAAGCTCTAGTTTAGTTAGAGAAAAACCAAAACAACTAACACTACAAGAAAAATCGCTTTGGGCGACAAGAAATTTCGTCGCCCATAGCATGTTTCTTGTCGCACAAAAGCAAAGGAGACAAAAGTATTTTTGTCGGAAGGTCGTCGCCATAGGTGCGCAGCCCAAGGTTAAAGTCGGCAAAAAGTCATATTGCCGCCCATGACCTTTTTGCACGACAAAAGAGATGTTTTGTCGCCCATGAACTAGGGCGACAAAATTTACCTTCATTGCCCTTTGTTTAGTGCGGCACAATACTCTTTTGCCGCCCAAACTCTATGGCGTCAATTGACATCCATGTCGCTCATCCATATAACATGAAAACAAAATGCTTGCTGTTCTAATAATTTAAATGATATTTTTCTATATTGGGTTTTAATGATTATGTTAATTTCGACCAAAAAAATTATATTTAACATATTTATATATATAACCAATGAAATAAAATGTAATTACTCAACAAAGATAAACATTATTTTATTCCATTAAACAAAAATAAGCATGGTTTACAATAACAATCCAGAAAGAACAGATCAAAAGAACAATCCATAAACAAAACATAAAACTACAATTATCTATGAGAAGAATTCTAAATTAATATACAGATTCCGGCCACCCAGACACCGATTCCGGCTGCTAAAGCACGTTGATAAGCGCTGTCAAGATCCGGCAACACACGGAGCAACACAGACCAACAAGATGGAAGACACGAATGGAGCTCCGGCGGATTTGGCCAAGGAGGAGCCTGACGACCGGGACGGTAACCGAGAAACGGAGGTTGCTCCCGCTCTTATCGCCGTCCACCCTCTCCATTCCTCCGTCGCCCTCGCCGTCTGGGTGGCCGGAATCGGCGTCTGGTAGGCATTGGCGGCCAGAATCGGCGTTAGGAAGGCCTTGGTGGCGGAAATCGCTGACGGCAAAGTGGCCGACGGAAAGACCTTCGCGACACCAACCAACGGCAAGAAGGACTTGGCGGTGTCAACCGACGGCAAGAAGGCCCTGCTAGTATGTGGAAGGTTTTAGAGAAAGGTTGAAGAAGAAGAATCAAAGAGGGCGTAAATGGAGGTGGAAGAATTGGGAAAGCCTTTTTTATTTCCTATTAACCCTAATAAGCATGTGTGGCTAGGATCAAATCTTACTTTTTAATGGACGGCTGTGATAGAAGGAGGTGTGGATTGGATTCTAGCATTTGATTGGTTCATCTTCATTTGACACGGATCACAAATCTCGTCCATTGGATCGAAATTAAATCAACGTTCCAGATTTATCTTGTTTGATATTTATATTTTAAGCTTCTTCTATTAATAAAAGCCAAAACATATTACGTTGGATGCTAGTTTTAAAAATAAAACCATGTTCAACGTTATATTAGTTTTTTTTTTTCTTTTTGGTAGTGTTATATTAGATTTTTTTTTGGTTGAAATTATATTAGATTTTTTAGTACTTCGTTTTTCCGTAGATGAAATTTTTAAAACATAAGGAGTATAGTTTTGAACCAAACATAGATTGAAATTTACAATCAAAACATATCTATGTGTAGAGTTCATTTTTGTATCTTTAAATAAACTTGTTTATATTGCTAGACCCGATTTTTTATAGTATAAATTATATTAAAATATAATTTAATTATTAAAATATTTAAAAATAATATTTTATTATTAAAAATAGTTTATATAAATGCTCCCGATGCTATACTTTATTATTCAAATATTTAAAAATAATATTTTATTATTTAAATAATATTTTATTTAAATTTTGGTAAAAAAATCGATACTCTTGATCCGTTTGGTTGATCCGACCCGACCCGAAAACCCGCAACAACCGGACCCAGTTTGACCCGTAACCCGATTGACTAGAACCCGAACTCAACCTGAACCCGAAAAGACCCGACCCGAACCTGCCCGACCCAACACGATTGACAAGTCTAATTATGTAATGTTAGAGATATATTTAAGGTAAATATATTATCTAGTACTTTTGTCAATATTTTATATAGATTTCAATATGTTACGATTGTAAAAATATATATTTAATATATTATTTTAATAAAAGGAAGATATGGCTTATATATAATGGTGGAATTTCCTGTCATGGATGAATTTCACTTACTAATAAAACACACCATGATATTACTATTATTTTTAATTCGAATTAACTTGTTTTTTCCATATAAATTTTGATCGTGGTATATTTTCTTATTTATAAATTTCTCCTAATATCAATATTTAATTTGTCTTATAAAACAACGTAAAATATAAAATATAAAATATAATAAATATAATACCCGATCTTTTTTATAAATATAGTTGTCCTTGTAACAAACCTTGGTTCCAACCAGGTTTTTTTAATAAATATAATATCGATGTGATTTTCAACCTACAATCCATTCACGTGTTAATATCTGTAGATTTTTTAGGATAAATTTAGATTGTATAAATAGATAATATTTGATAGTTTATAAATATAGGATAATATTTTGATAGATTATGGATAAAGATATTATTTTGATATATGAATATATGGTAATTAGATAAAGACATGAAAATTTTTTAATTGTAAAATTAATAAGAATTTATAATTGTTAAACTAAATTGATTTATAATTAACTCCATATGAAGTGAGGCCAAAATTAATGGGGAAGCTCATAAGGTCTCGACTTTAATATATAGTATAGATAGATATTACAAAGATTTGATAAATCTTAAAATTTGAGTTTTTTTAATCTTTTTTTATTAGGGGTTCATTGTTTATTCTTTAGAGTTTAATTTTCTTGTTTTAGTATACTTATAATGTGTCCTTATGACTAGGGCTGGGCAAAAAAAACCGTAACCGTAAACCGGTATCCGAAAGCTTTTCCTGGTTGACCGTGACGAGAAAAACCGGAAAACCGGTTATGGTTAACCGACCGGTTTTTTAAACGGTATAACGGTTCGGTAACGGTTAATCATGTTTTTCAATCAGTTAACCGATAAATCGATTAATAAAATATTAATATATATTCTTAGAAAGAAAATAACAATGCACGAATACATTATCGCCTAGATGTAATATTTTGCTACAAATATAGTTTTGTCGCCCTAGATGCAATTTTGTGCGGGAAATTTCTATTTTGTTGCCCAAAGGTTAATTTTGTGCGACAAATTGAGATTTTGCCGCCTCTGAATTTATTTTTGGCGACAAAATGAAACTTTTGTTGCCCAAGTAAACTTTGGGCGGCCAAAACTTATTTTGTAGTCTATAGTCAGTTTTGGGCGGCGAAATTTTTTGTGTCGCCATAGTTTGAAATTTGTGTCGCCCAAAGCCATTTTTCTTGTAGTGTAATTATGATGACAAAATTTGATGCATACCTTAATTATGTGACACTGGTAGATGGTGTAAACAAAAGAAAAATCATCTTTCAACAAAATTTGATGATGAAACCTTACTACATTTGCAATATCAGGGGAGAAGAGAGTTTCTAATGAAGAAGGTAGGAAGGAATGCAATCAATGTTAGTTATATATATAAGTATATTTTTCCATAGAAGAGTTTAATTACTTTGGCCACGTGTTTTATTCAATACATGTGTACATTTTTGGTTTGTGAACTTTTGAGCTTTTGTGAACGTTGAGGTTTTTTTAAAATAAATGGTAGTTAATTATTCTTTTTTTTAAGAATAAAAATTTTAAAATTTCTTTTGTGGTAACTAATATTCAAAATTCGAATGTACTAACAAATCAATTTGATCTTATACCATGATTGTAGGATAGGAAAGTTATATGTAGTGTACCTTTATTGACTATAAAAACGACTTTTTTGTTTGATAAAAGACTATATAAACAACTAATAAATATAGACTTGCACAAACTATTTATCGATCAAACCCTACGTTTACACGCGTTGGAATGTTATCCGACGTCTGTACCGATAATTATATCCGTCGATATATTCTCGAAGTTTTGTGGTATCGTTTGGCTTTATCGAAAGTAGTAGGTGTGCTTATACTTGACGGTTGTGAATTTTGGCATCAAGTCTACCGGTAATACTGACAATCATGTGCATCGATGTATTCCAACAACCGTGGGTGTGAACAAGTTTCTGTCGGGGATGGCTAATTTTCTAGTAGAGTTCATGAGAGTTGTTTCAAATTCCCTTCTTAGTGACTACAATCTCATTGTGATAACTTTCTTATCTCTGAGATACTCTTGCTTGAGTATCCCAATCCATCATTGATGTGGTTGCAGAGACAATCCTTGGACATATTATGTTATCTAAGACTTTTTGGATCATGAACAAGGCCTTAGGATCTTTATTCCTCTTGTTCAACTGTTGATTAAGCTCTACTGGTTTATTATCCTCAAAGCCACTTTCTACAAATTTCCTTACCTCTTGCAATCTGAATAATGTCATCATTTTCAAGCTTAAGAAATGATAGCTTACTTCTTTGAAAATTGGCAATTGAGGAGAATTACTGTTGCCTATCCATCGTTCTACATTGTGAACAATTTTCTCTCTTAACTCATGTTTCCCTTGTGCTTAAACACTCAATCCTTTCACTCAATTCCCTGGATATGAACCCGGAATAGTTTTGTTTTCTCTGATACCAATTTGTTGGTATCAGAGCAAATTATTGAAATGTGATTAAAACATGTTTCCGTTGCAGGAGTTAACTTATTTAAATCTACTGTTGATTAGATGAATTATTTATCAATGATTTTAGTTATTTTTTAGTTTTTTATTTAATAATGATGCATCTTAATTAAGAAGAAATCGTTATTCTTTTCTCTTCTCACTTATGTAATAATCTTCTTACTCTGTTAAAACCAACAAAATGGTATCACAACAAACAAATTATTCCGGCTTCATATCCATGAATATGAGAGGAAGGAGTGAGTGTTTAAACAAAATTGAGACAAGAGTCAAGAGAGAAAATCGTTCACAATGTAGAACAATCGATAAGAAAATAAGGGTTTTCCTCAATTGCCAATTTTCAAAGGAGTAATCTATCATGTTTGGAGCTTGAAAACGATGACATTATTCAAGTCACAAGAGTTCTAAGAATTGGTAGAAAGCGGCTCTGAGGATAAACAACCGGCAGAGCCTGATCAACAATTGAAAGACAAGAGAAAAAAAGATTTTAAGGTCATGTTCATTCTCCAACAAGCCTTAGATGACGCAATATTTCCAAGGATTGCTTTTTCCACCACATCAAAGATGGCTTGGGATACTCTAAAGTAAGAGTATCTCGGAGACAAGACAATTATCATAGTGAAGCTGCAGTCATTGAGAACGGAGTTTGAAATAACTCTCATGAAGGACAAAGAATCTCTCAAAGATGATTTGTCAAGTGTATTTGGTGTGGTGTAACATATGAGGTCTTATGGAGAAACCTTGAGTAATGAGAATGTGGTTTGCAAGGTCTTGATGAGTCTTACCAATAAGTTCGATCACGTGGTGGCTGCCATTTAGTAATAAAAGGACATATGATATGCACTAATTTGTATGTCATAACTAGAACTTTTTAGCACTTTATTATGAGAGTTTTAGGCATATTTAGGGGTTTTTCATGAAGATATCCAAACACCTACTAAAGTAAAGATTATGAAGATTAGTACATTTTGTAGAAGACTGCGCATGCGGATACAAGGCCGCACTCGCGGTAGAGATATAGAGACCAAAAACACGTTATTGGAGAAGGCCGCGACCGTGGATGACAAACCGTGACTACATTAGAAGCCGCGAGAGCAAGTTGCGAATTTATGTTGACCCTCGACAGCAGGTCGGTAACCCGTGACCGTGGATTAAGGCTGCCGAGCGATTTCGCTAAATCGACTTTGAGCTATCTTTTTCTTATCTTTCCTTATTTTCATATAAATGTTTTTTCATGACTATTTATTATGTTTTTAGGTTAGAGTTTTTCCTAACTCCTTCACCCGATAGTTCTTTTTCTTTTAAGTTTAGATCTAGTTTTCTCTTGTATGGAGAACTAAATCTTTCAGAGTTCATTCAAGGGTCAAGCTTTCATTTATGAATTCGTGAGATTCTGGTAATTAATTTCTATTATTTGGTTATTATTATTCTCCTATGCTTCATTAATATCAATATTTATTGATTCTTCTTGAGTAACTAACGTGTTGAATTGATTGATTTTCTATTACTGGATTTGAGTTTGGGCCGTGGACAAACTTGTTCTATGAAAAGAACTTGATTTCTTAGGACCGTGGACTAGGGAGTTAAGGAAGAGTTTTAATCATATGTTTCTGGAATTGACTCGTAGCTTGATTGTTGTTGCATATATCATGCATATCCTTGTTTGCATTGCTACTATTGATTTGACCGTCCTCTATCAATATTAAGATCTGCCTGGACCGTGGACAGACGATTAAATAAGAGTAGGATAGGAATTAACCATAGGTGTAAAAGTAATCAGTGGATGAATCTGAGATCAAATGATTATCTCAAAGTGGATGTTTTGAATAAACTTGCTTCCAAGTAATTAATTGTTTGTTTGTTTGATTTGTTTCTTAGTTTAGAATCTCTCTAATTTTCCCTTTTCTCTTTAGTTGATAGAAATATTAATAATAGAAGGCGCAAGTTCTCTTGGCTATGACCCCGACTTACTCGCTATAATAGCTTGTATTTAGGTTATTTATCTTCAATCTTAGCATAACGACCTAGGCCAAGTCAAATTTTGATACCGTTGCTTGGGAACTTTGGTTGAATTCTAGTGTTAATATTTTTATTGACTTTATTTAGACCTATCTTACGGTCTACACTTGGATATACTGATGTTTGTGTTTAGGTTTTGTCAGTTCCATGAGAAACCCTTTTATGAGTACTTCACCAGGTGCTACATACAATTGTAGGACATCTCTGCTTGGGGGATACATATAGAGCTTGATGATGCTGGTAATAGGATTTTTAGTTGGATGCCTCTTGAGACTCAACAAAAGATGTATCGCTTAAGCAATGGAGACTATGTTTTTGGAAGCCCATAGACCGTTGGAACTTCTTTCGAAAGATCCGGGCCGACGAGGTCAAGGTCAAGACGCAAAAATTGGAGATTGAACTTGTTGCTTTATGTAATCAATGGGAGGCAATGATCATGCGGAAAGAGCCTATTCGGGTAGATCAAGGTTCTGTGTAAGAACCGCACCCGTTGGATGACTACCGCACACATGCGGCTCCGAAACAAAACCGACAGAGTTCCCGGAAGAGCCCAATCGCGACCGTAGGTGTAATAACCCTCTATTTTCCATAATGGTAAAAATGTAATTTAACCTTTGCATTGTATCTAAAAATATTAATAATAAGTTGTTGTTAATATTTATCAAAATAATAACCCTTGCTCATTATAAAATAAATCACATGAATAATGTCATGGTAATACAAGTATTAATATTATAAAATTAAATTAATAATTATTCAATTCATTATAGAATTTATTATATGGAAATATATAGAGTTATGTACAAATATATTAAAGACAATTAATATAACATAAAATATAATATAAGTGTGCAATTTTATGTCGTAAGGGCATATTTGCCACTTCTTGAAAGTTTGGGGTCGTTTGTGAATCGATCTTCCCCAACACAACCCAACTTCAACCTGATTATTCAATCGGTCATATCTTCTTCATTTCTCCATAAAAATGGATTTCGTAAATTGCATAGGATTCTTCTCTTCCATTACTACTATAGCCCTCAATCAATTAGTCGGATTAATTACAATTGTTATCTCGAAATTGGGATAAGCTTCAGTTAGGGTTTCGTGAACTTGGGCGGATTTGTGGCCAAATTGGCTTGAATTAGGAAGGATAAGACCATTGAAGGATCAAAGGACATTCCTATCATCGTCGTACTCATCTAATTGCGATTAAAGACGAGTTAATTCGTCCTCATCGTCGAATTCAAGGGTGGGCATTCAAGAGCTCGTAACCGATGACGTGGGGCGCAAGGATTCCAGTCAAAACCTCAACTATAAAAAGGGCTATCGATGGGAATTGACAGAGCACATCATAGTTCATCGAAATCCCTAATAAATTGTAGGTTTTGGAGCTCGGAGTCGCCGGAAAGCGCCACGACAAGCCCTGCCATGTTTTTCCGACAACCCTCTTCGACGCCTTCGTTCTCGGTCGTCCGACCACCAAACCCGACACCGTCACCACCAGCGTGTTGACGGCGTTCCCCTCTTTCCAGATCTGTACTCGGCGTCGTTAATTGTCGCCGGAGTCCGCTGCTAGGATCCGGTAAAGGCCTCGGTTGTACCTTTGTTTTTCGTTCAATGGTTAGGCATTTTCCTTCTAAAACCCGAGCACCGGTCGGGCCCGACCCGGCCCGGCCGACTTGCTCGATCTCGTTGATTAAAAAATTATAATAATAATAATAAATATTAAATTTATATAATTTAAATGAAATTAACTGATCAATACCACAATTACCTAGTTTTATAACTTGGATTAAAAATAATAATATTTTTATTCATATTAGTAAGGTTAATAAAATTGTGGTAGAGAATAGTAAAGTGTTGTTATATTTCATACTTTATGTGAAAATTTAGTTTTTGTATATGTAGGTATAAGATTAAAATGCTAGATCTATTATTAGTAGTTTTTATCACTTGACTATATAATATGAGTGTATATACATACAAGGTGATATGTTATGCATGGGATAGTAAATGGCAAAATACATCAACGGGCCCTTGAACTTGTACACTTTTGTCAACTAACCCCCTGTACTATGAGATGACCAAATAAACACCTAAACTCAACCTTTTTTGTTCTATTAAACACTTTGTTTCTAAAATTCCATGTTGTAAACTAAACGGGCACTGACTGGACTACCACATAAGCGTTACATTGTTTTTGTTTTAATTAGAAAATGTCACGTAAGCTTAATGCTTTGACATTTCTTAAAAAACAATTAAAGCTTTTAAAATTGGAAATAAAAAAGAAACTTAATTAAAACATGTGAATAATAACAAAATTTAATTTGAATAATTACCATAATAAAATCAAAAATGAAAGATAAATAGTACGCGGGCTAATCGGCATTACATGTTGTAAAAATCATATCTTAGTTTTCTTTATACAAACACTGAAGAAAATTCAACCAAAATAAACAGTGAAATAAACAAGTCTTTCTTCTTCCTCACAAGTCAGGTCTCTAACTTGGAGCAACAATGGTGGTGGTGGCATTCGGCAATGGCAAGACTCCATGTCGATGGCTAAGGGCTCGAAACATCAAGCCGAAGTCAGTGGAGCGAGAGGCTTCTCAAAAAACGTGTACAATGGTGACAATCGGTAACATTAACACCGCATACCTTACGCTACCTATGCTGCAACCCTGCCTCAACACTGCACGCGACAACCGTCCATCCCATCACAACCATCCATCCTCATTCCAACCGTCCATCCCATCACAACCATCCACAATCAGCCTCCACTAGAGTGCTGCCCAACATAGAGAAAACAACGACGAAAATATGCGTATATAGATAACAACTTTCAAAAACAGGTTTCCAAAATCATCTACACATAGCACACATATCAAAACATTTTAAAAGATTGATCGGGACTAGTTCCCAAAACCAATCCCACAACTACCACGCAACCCTAACAAGCTGGAACAGGACTGAGCAAGTCGAAAATCGACTTACCTGAAAGACGAAGGAATTTCTTACGAACAAGGAGTATCAAGGTCCGTAGGAAAATGAATCTCCTAAACACGATAATAATAATAATATAATATTAAAACACGTTTTACTTGACTTACGAGAATTAGAATCCAAAACGGCCCCGAACCAAACTCACTTGCCAACCCGAACTCGGACCCAAAGTGACACCATCGAACCCGAACAATTAAACCTCATTATCACATTGACTACCTAAACCAAACAATTACCTTAACTAATTAATTAATGACCTCTCATCCTCCCGAGGCAACTTTGGCCTTTCTTCACTTTTGGCCCCACCCCACACATACCACCTTCCTGAATAGCCTAATTAATTACTCTTATACAAATCTCCTAATCAATTTAATCATGCATGGACACGTACCACCTCCACCTACGATTCCAACAAGCATGAACCGAATTCCCCATCCAACTAAACCAGCCCCTTAATTAGTCATGAGTAGAACAAATTTAACTCCGATTGATTAACACTCTTAACGATTGTCCCCGCCAGAAGACTATGTGTTTATATACGTACACAGAATTTGCACCTACGATTAATCAACCCACGATAATTAACATCACTAACTCATGAACATAACCCGCGCAATCATGAACAAGTACCAGCCACCGACATCAACCCGCCCCTTTTGATCGAACAAATAAAAGGACGACGTTGGGTGCGGGACTTACCGACAAGAATAAGAGGCCGACCCCTGGACTTGCAATGGTCGATCACCAGGAATGGAGTGTTACGGAAGGACACACTGTCGGAAAGGAAAAGGAACGATCACTACGATCACTATGACCACGTACACACGACAGGAGTCGAGACGGGACACGCCGAGACGGTACCGTCATCAATTGAAAGGGCGGGAAGAATAACAGATCGAGGAAGAAGGAAGTAAACCTACCGGAAAGTCGGAGAGGGTGTGTTGCTCAAACCACCGGCTAGCTGCCTAGCTTGAAGGTCGAACGAGAGGGCGGAGTTGGGAAGGCGGCGGAACTTGAGGGAAAAGAAAACAAAGACTCGGTAGGGCACTCTTTGAATATAAGACTTCGGTTTGGATAAGTGACTCGGGCAAAGTCGTTGTTCCCTTATCAAAAATAAATCCCAAACATGCAAACAAAAATATATATGGCAAGCAAGGGGTCGAGCCCAAAGGAATCAGTTTCTATTCAGATTTTAGTGGTTTTCATGCAAGTAATCAAAAGGGGGATTTTGAAAGTTGGTTTCAAACAAAGTTATCAAGCAGAGTTTATCCAATCAATTCCACTTTATTAATCCGTTGATCATGAATTCATCCACCTCTTTATATGCCTAGGTCAATTCCAATCACAATCATTAGAAATCGCAAGTCCACGGTCCAAGCAATTCTATAACCCTAGGCAAGGACGCTTAACCTAGAATTAGCATAGAGCACAGGGATAAAAGGAAATCAAATCATGCAATCAAGCTACGAGTCTCATGCACAACTTAACCATTGAATACTCTTCCCTAAACTAGTCCACGGTCCTAGAATAGAGTTGTTTCGAGAATAGGAAAGATGCATAGACAACAACCAATCCTAATTCAAAAAATAGATCTAAGTCAATCAAACAAGTTGATCAGGCTCATAAAATCAAACATAGATCATGGGATGAAGCACAAGAGTATCAATAAAGACCTAGGGATAAAGAGGTTACCAGAATTTCACAACTTCATAATAAAGCTTCTTTGATTGAATAAACTCCAGAGGAGAGTTAGTTCTTCATTACAAAGAAAACTCTAATCTTTTTTGAAAGACAATTGATTGACAAGTATAGGATATCCTAAAAACCTAAAAAGGTTCCCCTTATATAGCCCCAAGGATCAAGCTTTTCGGACTAAATAAGATAGGAAACCGAAAGATAAGAAAGGAAACAAGATAGAAACACCAAGATTTCGTCCGCTCCAAGGTCGGCCACCACCGCGACCGCGGCACCAGAACCGCGCCCGCGGCGGCCTTCAAAGGGTCAAATCCGAGTCAGCTTCTACCGCGACCGCGCCACAGACAGCGCGACCGCGGCCTTCATGGTCTTGATTGGCTCGCTCCTTCACGCCACCGCGCCCGCGTCCTAGACAACGCGACCGCGATATCCATGCAGTGGCGAATCTTCGTCTTTAAGCTCTTTAACTCTTGATTCTTCATACTCTGTGTCTTTGGTCTTCATATTACAATAACTCTCAAAACTAACCTAAACACTCTCAATATAGCTCTAAAATACAAGAGTTATCCTATACAAAATAGGTCGAATCAAATTCCCCCATACTTAGATCTTGCTCGTCCTCGAGTAAGCTCAAAACAAATATAACAAGGTAGCACATCTAAGATCTCAGGAAATACAAGGGAAGATAAAAACACTCAACTCATAACCCGAACCCAAAAATAGAGAAATCATGAGCATAAAACAATAAAGCTCAAACACACACCTCACCACAAAGATATAACACTCAAGCTCTAAAAAGATGAAAGTGAGCAACCTAGGATCTACCCAAATCTAACATGTAAGCCCCAAAGTCCCCAAGCAAGAATGAATCCTAAACACTCAAATTTTTCCGCTCAATTCTGCTTAGGCGCCCTTTCGGGTTTTCACCTAACCGCTCTTTTCATTTTTCTATAGGTGTGCTCACAAAACTCACAACACTCATGAACCTCATATTACCCCAGCCTAATGCTGGTCCGGGTTACCTGCTTATTACCTAAGCCGCCCTTTCGGGGTTTCGACTCATCCCAGGATTTAATATGCCTTTTTTCAATTTTTGGCTTTTTCTCTCTTTTTCTTTTCTTTCTTTCTTTATTATGCAAAAAATATGGTGCAAGTGCTCCATGAAAAGAAGAAAATCAAAAATCTGAAGCAAATCTCTAACTAAACTAACTAGGATAAGCGAATGCGAGTACTCCCTCCCCCATACTGAAATCCTTCATTGTCCTCAATGAAGCAAAGAGAAAGGATAGAAGCAAGGAGAAAGGTATATCAGAAGACTCACAAACGATGAAGAGAGGTGGAATGGAAGAACTCTTCAAAGGTGGTAGAATAGACAGCGTCGTACTTCCAATCTGGTGGCAACCCGCGGGCGCGGCACTAGGGGCGCGGGCGCGGAATCAATGCAGAGAGCGAAGTCGACCTCGGATGTGCACCGCGGGCGCGGCTGATGAAGCGCGGGCGCGGCTCATGTGCAGGCGTAATGTCTTGACTTCGTTTCGAAAAGCGTGATGTGTAAACAACCATCGTATCTTGGCTCGTCTCTAGAAAGATGGATCAATACTTGAACTCGAACCGTGGAGAAGAGAAATCTCGGGGGAACAAAGCTCCCCCATACTTAGGCTTTTACACATAGCCAAAGAATGGAAAGTACAAAGGTGAATGAAAAGAAGAGATAGAAGATGGAAAGATAGAAGATGGATAGAATGGTGTAGATAGACGATAGAGATATAGAGGTAGAATGGGACCAAAAAGTCCTCTTTTTGTCTTTTTCTTTTTTTTTCTTTTTTTTTCATTCATTTTTTTTTTCAAAATAAAAACGAGCTAAAACCGAGACGCAGTATGGTTGCCGCGAACACGGGCTAGTACCTGTTCGTCGGGGCGCACTGGTGATCCCCCGCGGGCGCGGCCAAGGCGGCGCGGGCGCGGTTTCACGCCAGGCGTGTCCTTTCGGACCTAGTACCTGCAAGTTAGCTAAAAACACAAGCAAATCCTAAGCTAAGAATGAAAAGAACAATCTAACTAATCCTTGGGTTGCCTCCCAAGTAGCGCTTTTGTTTAACGTCGTTGGCTCGACGTGGATATGATCAATAGGGGTCCTCATCAACATCAATGCGGACCGTGTTGCCACCATGAGATATGGAAAGAGATCCATTGGCAATGTCGATGACCGTGTTGGCGGTTTTCATGAAAGGACGACCAAGTAAGAGAACCGGGTCGTACCGCCCTTCGCCTATCTCCATCACATAAAAATCTGCAGGAAAGATCAAACCCCGTACCTGCACTAGAACATCCTCAGCTAACCCTTTCGGGCGCACATTAGAATGGTCAGCCAATTCAATAACAATATCTGATTCCTTCAAAGGACCAAGGCCTAACCTATCATACATGCAAGCTGGAAGAACATTAATGGAAGCACCTAAATCTAGCATAGCACGCTCAATTTTAGTTTCTCCAATAATGACAGGGACTGTGAATCTTCCTGGGTCTGAGCATTTTTTAGGTAATTGCTTTTGGAGTAAGGAATTACAAGTCTCAATTTTGCTGTCCTGCGTTTTTTCAACTAGAGCTACCTTTTCAATTTTAGGACTAGTCCTATTCTTTCGTTTTATGGTGCATAGCTCTTTCATAAACTTAGCAAAACGAGGGACACTTTGGATGGGATTAAGGAGAGGAACATTTACCCGACAATTGGCGAAGGTCTCGAAGAGTTCCTTGTCATGTGCCGGCATCCTTGTGTCCTTGATAGCATCGGGGAATGGAGGAGAGGGCTTGAAAGAATCCAATGGTGGAAGAGGTTGAGCCACATAGCCATCGTCCTCGTCTGCTGCTGGAGCTCGGCTCCGTCTAGGAGAGCTCGGGCGAGGAGGCGAGTAATTCTTGAAAGCATAATCGAGTAAAGCCTCGAAATTTCTCTCGGCCTCCTTACCGCGGGCGCGGTCCGGACTCCGCGGGCGCGGGTCGCTACGCCTCTCGTGGTCCATGTGCTCTGTTGGAATCTCGCGGGCGTGGAGGGGAGAGCGCGGGCGCGGAATTCCCACAGAGGCTTCGTCTTCATGTGCTATCGCCCCGGCGCGGTCGCGACCAGGGGAACGCGGGCGCGGTTTGTCACCAGTGGGTGATTCCCGACTCGCCAATACTCTACCGCTCCTCAAATTCATGGCACTGACATTTTCTTTGTGATTAAGCGGTTGAGAAGGAAGTTTCCCGGAATCCTTAGACTCGAGGCTATTGATCATGGTGGCAAGTTGGCTCAGTTGAGTCTCAAGATTCTTTACAACAGCCCTCGTCTCTTGGTTCTCCTTCAAGAGGGCGGTAATAGCATCATTCTGAGACGGTGCAGGCGCTCTCGGGGCATAGTTATTGGACCGAAACTGTTGTTGCTGGCCCTGAGGAGCGTACTGCTGCTGCTGTTGTGGTGGATCTTGCTGTTGCTGGTTATTCCACCTTAGGTTAGGATGGTTCGCCCACCCCGGATTGTAGGTGTTAGAGTACGGATCATTCTGGGGCCGGGGCGCACCATAGTTGCCAATAGCGTTGACCGACTCCTCGGTCTCTTGAATAGTAGGGCATTGATCTGTGTGGTGGCTCGCATCATAGCAAAGACCGCAAGCATTGACTTGCTGAGCCGTCCTCTTCGTGAGCAGCTGCTTCATAAGATCCTTGAGCTCCCTTACTTCAGCATTCAGGGACTCATTCACCACACTAACGGACCTCAAGTTGGTCCTTGACCTTTGATTGCGGGCTTGTTCCGCCAAGATCTCCACTTTCTGAAAAGCTGCAGCGGGGGTTAAGTTCTCGTAACTACCCCCACAAGATGCATTCACGAGCCTCTTGTCATTGTCGCAGAGTCCCTCAATGATGTAGCAAATAAGATCCTTGGCTTGGTAGCCATGGTATGGGCAACTCGCGATGAGCCTCTTGTAGCGCTCATAATAGTCATAGAGGTTCTCGTCTTCCCCTTGCTCCAAACTGCTGAGTTGCTTCTTAATAGATGTTTGTTTGGAAGCGGGGAAGTACTTTTCAAGAAACACCTTCTTCATGGCCGCCCAAGTAGTGATGGAACCCGGCACCAAATAAAGGAGCCAATCCTTGGCGGTGTCTTCAAGAGAGAAGGGAAAAGCCCGGAGCTTGATTTGATCCTCCGTCACATCAGTGGGCTTCATACTCACGCACACCGCGTGGAATTCAGTGAGATGCTTGTTCGGGTCCTCACCACTCAACCCGTGGAATTTGGGCAAGTGGTGGATGAGGCCAGACTTAAGTTCGAACTTCACACCCTCCCCGAGTTCGGGGATTGAATAGCGAGCTGCTGTTGCTGGAGATCAGGCGCCATGAGTTGGCGAATAGTTTGCTCCGCCATGGCGTCTTCTGGTTCAGAATCAGAGAGAGAGAGAGATTCAAGAAGGTTGTAAGATGTAGAGGGTGTTGGGGCACTTCTTATCTTCCGAAGAGTCCTGTCAATTTCTGGATCAAAACGAACAGGAGAAGTATTAGTAGACCGGGTACGGACCATGTGTTAGGCCTGCACCCAAAGGATGGTTCTGCGCACGAACCGCGGGCGCGTCGAGGGGGGCCGCGGGCGCGGTTTGAGCGCAGAACACGAAAATGCACACAATCAGAACAAGAAAAAGGATTCCCCGGCAACGGTGCCAAAATTTGGCTCGGGCAAAGTCGTTGTTCCCTTATCAAAAATAAATCCCAAACATGCAAACAAAAGTATAGTTGGCAAGCAAGGGGTCGAACCCAAAGGAATCAGTTTCTATTCAGATTTTAGTGGTTTTCATGCAAGTAATCAAAAGGGGGATTTTGAAAGTTGGTTTCAATCAAAGTTATCAAGCAGAGTTTATCCAATCAATTCCACTTTATTAATCCGTTGATCATGAATTCATCCACCTCTTTATATGCCTAGGTCAATTCCAATCACAATCATTAGAAATCGCAAGTCCACGGTCCAAGCAATTCTATAACCCTAGGCAAGGACGCTTAACCTAGAATTAGCATAGAGCACAGGGATAAAAGGAAATCAAATCATGCAATCAAGCTACGAGTCTCATGCACAACTTAACCATTGAATACTCTTCCCTAAACTAGTCCACGGTCCTAGAATAGAGTTGTTTCGAGAATAGGAAAGATGCATAGACAACAACCAATCCCTATTCAAACAATAGATCTAAGTCAATCAAACAAGTTGATCAGGCTCATAAAATCAAACATAGATCATGGGATGAAGCACAAGAGTATCAATAAAGACCTAGGGATAAAGAGGTTACCAGAATTTCACAACTTCATAATAAAGCTTCTTTGATTGAATAAACTCCAGAGGAGAGTTAGTTCTTCATTACAAAGAAAACTCTAATCTTTTTTGAAAGACAATTGATTGACAAGTATTGGATATCCTAAAAACCTAGAAAGGTTCCCCTTATATAGCCCCAAGGATCAAGCTTTTCGGACTAAATAAGATAGGAAACCGAAAGATAAGAAAGGAAACAAGATAGAAACACCAAGATTTCGTCCGCTCCAAGGTCGGCCACCACCGCGACCGCGGCACCAGAACCGCGCCCGCGGCGGCCTTTAAAGGGTCAAATCCGAGTCAGCTTCTACCGCGACCGCGCCACAGACAGCGCGACCGCGGCCTTCATGGTCTTGATTGGCTCGCTCCTTCACGCCACCGCGCCCGCGTCCTAGACAACGCGACCGCGATATCCATGTAGTGGCGAATCTTCGTCTTTAAGCTCTTTAACTCTTGATTCTTCATACTCTGTGTCTTTGGTCTTTATATTACAATAACGCTCAAAACTAACCTAAACACTCTCAATATAGCTCTAAAATACAAGAGTTATCCTATACAAAATAGGTCGAATCAATAAGAAGAAAAAGGAGCGATATTCTTTTAATTAATTGATCAATTAAGGGGATTTGGGTTTAATTAATTAGCTTTTAACCTTATCGTTTGATCTACAAAAACATTGATTTAAAGCTTAAATCACTTTAATACCGAGACCCGAAGCAGCTTACGACTTAAGAGACAGAAACCGACACGAGACCGGATATTACATACTATCTCCCTTAAGAAAAGTTTCGTCCCGAAACTTATGCGAAGGACTAACATGAGGCGAACAACGAACAAGAAAATGGAACCTAAATGAGACCCGAGGTCTCACAACCCTTCCCCCTTAAAGAGGTTCGTCCTCGAACCTAAATCGGAGAGTTAATACTATCATCACACACACATAAACAAACAAAACTCGGATATCACGAGGTCAAGCCAAGTCAAACAAATCACACAAGGTCAAACAAGTCTATCATCTACGACTTACACAATCACTATCCGCTCTAAAATGCCTCTAACAACTCCGGAAATAGCTCGGGATAACTCTCACTCATCATCACCTCGGTCTCTCATGTTGCCTCCTCGACACCTCGTCGAGACCATTGAATCAGTACAAGAGGGATCTCCTTGTTTTGTAGCATCTTTATACGTCTGTCTGGAACCTTCAATGACTACTTTCTAAAAGTGTGATCCGACTCGACTATCAACTCCTCGTAGTAGCCTATGACTAGGATCAGACACATACTGGCTGGACTGCGAAACATGAAACACATGATGAACTTCACCCAATGATGGTTGCAACTATAATCCATATGCTACCGTACCAACTCTCTCCAAGATCAAATCGGTCAAAATATAAACGGAACTCAGCTTCACCTTCACTCTAAATATTCCGGACTCCTCGTGTAGGCAAAATTTCTCAGCCACACGTGTGCCCCTACTTCGCACTCCAACTGTCATCGCATCTTGTCCGCATAGGACTTATGACGACTCTGAGCAGCCAGAATCCACTTTCTAATGAAGAACACCTTCCCCGCTGTCTCCTCAATCATCTTTGTCCCTACTCCGGCTACCTCTGTTGGCTCAGCTCAACACAATGGCGTCTTACTTCGGCAGTCATACAAAGTATTATAAGGTGTCATCTAAATCGAGGAGTGTCAACTATTATTATAGGCGAACTCCACCAAAGTCAAATGATTCGACCATTAACCTCCCCAATCCATCACGCAAGACCTCAACATATCCTCCAAGGTCTGAATCATCCTCGTTGACTGACTATCTGACTACGGATGGTATACTGTGGTGAAATGCAACTCGTGCCCAATGCCTCATGCACTTACTGCTAGAATCTCGAAGTGAAACGACAATCTCTGTCTAATACAACCGTTTCGGCACCCTATAAAGTCGAACGATCTCACTCAGTAACAGCTCCACCAACTTGCTTACTAGCCAAGTCTATCTACTAGGCAGGAAATGAGCAATCCTTCGTTCCACCACAGCCTGGATAGCACTGTGACCTCTGTCAATCCTTATCCCGGTAACAAAGTCTATGGGAAATAATGTCCTTCCACTTCCACTGTAGGATAGGAAGTGGTTGGAGAATCCAACCAATAATACTGCCTCAACTTCAATTCTCATTGCGAACAACATCTAGTCATGCAATCTTAGAAACTCATACTCTCGCTCAACAAGGTCAACTACCTCTGTACAACTTAATCTCTAACTCAACTCCTGACTCAAAGGTACCTCATCTTCTTTTACCTCATCTTTTCATATAAGGTTGACTGACACTCCAAAATTCTCAAGCTTTTCTAGAACCTTTTCATCTGCACTTCTACCTTGCACCACATCAACTCATTATTCAACTCCAACTAAGTACATAAACGAGTTCACTTATAGTCATAAGACATTTCCTACTAAGGGTATTAGCAACCACATTCACCTTCCCTATGTCATAAATGACGACTGGCATCTCCAACCAAGCCTTCTGTCTCTAAATCTAGATAAGGCATATTAACAATCACCTTTGTAGTGGATTCTATAACTTTATATCTTCAGAAACATAAGTGAATTCAAAGTTCCTTCATCGAGCAATCTACATACGGCTTGAGGCATTATCAAAATTTGCATATCCTCTACAATCTTGCAATACTGGCAGTTTGGCATATCAGTCATCTATCTTTCAACTAGTCGCAACTCTTCTAATAACTCGCCTTTCAACCAATTTCCTTATTCGCACTCAACCGGTCAATGGTACCCAATACTAGGAGCTTTGCCCAACAAACCACACCATTTTAATTCCATAAGCATCTTGACTCATTTATGGTACTAAAGGTACTTCTAACATGTTGCATTATCAAATCTCTCTAGCGCATCTCTCCTTTTCTTCACTTGCATCATCTACTCCCAACAGATTCCTCGGTTCTCTAAAATCATACTTCGCAAGCCTCGCACGGTGTCTTTTACTCTACCATGCAGTCCCCAAATTGAAACTTACTCTTCCTAGCCTTGGAATAACTAGAGATATCCTTGACAATGACCCCTACGATCGGTCTAGTTTAATCGATATCAGCTCCTATTCAAAAACTTTTCCCCATTAGTTAATCTTCATCGCATCCTTTACAACACTCGTAGTGATAACATCTTGCGCGACTATCTTGCAAACTTTCTCTTCTTAGATATTCAACTACAAATAAACCGTCCTTTGACAAGATTTGAAGAAGTATTACACTTGTAGAGGCTTTGTTCCGAGACAATCGATTCTCAATCCTAATGACGAGTTCACATTTTGCCCGCCCATAAATGATGTTCTTATTTTAACCCTTTTCCTTATGAGCCAAATGTAACCTCCTTCGGAGATGAAGTCGGTGTATCTACTCTCTTTCCAGTAGACCGTTCACTTGAATACTCAACTCTAGTGTCGTGATCTTGTCCAGGCACAAAGAAACCGACATTACCAGTCTAATCCTCGACTCCAATGTCAATAGTAAAACCTACTCCATATTGGACTTTTAGCTATGATAATTCCTCACGAAGCCTCTACTTATATCTACACACAACTGAATTATCCAAAACTACCACACCTTACTTGGTCCACGAAGCTTGTTTAAAGCAACTAACGTAACCCATACTTAGATAACTTTAGTTGACGTCACATATCCAGATGTCCTCTCATCTCGCCTGATATCCTCATGCACTTATTTATGTACAAATGAGATTCCATTGTCCAACATAGGTACTCAACTCCCCATAGATCTCATCTTAAAACCATATGACTTTCAAATTCAGTTGTAGGGTTCCTACACCCCAAATCATTCCTTAACATCTTTGTCTAGATGATCTGATAGTACTCTAAATCTTTCCATGCTATCTGACACAGTGAGAGTCGCTGATAAAATCCGTTTGATGATATCCCAAGGAAATCCTATATAAGAAAACGTCTCCACAAGATACATTCCATAAGATTGATGACATGCCATCTTCTTATACTTTCTTATATCCTGAATCTTCCTGTTTTGCAGCTCTCAGATGGGTGAACCTCTAATTACATACTACATTGTTGTGGCCTCCACTCATCTACATTTTCAAGAACCCTTTAGACTTGCTCTAGCCTTGGATAGTTCCATCTAGAGCGTCCATCAATGACTCGTACCCGTAGTTGAATATCTAGGCATGTTGCTCCTTGTCAACTTTCATATTTTGTTGAACTCCAACAACTACGAATGGGGTTGTTTCTTAGTCTTCAGAACTCATTTGGTTATGCTGCTAGTCTAAACCTCCTTCCCTGAGTTAGACACTATGAATTTCTCTTTCCCATAGGCAATCTCTTGCTAAGATTCCAAAAAGAACCCGCGATGTACCAGAGTCTACTTTCGCATTCAACTTAGACTAGATCCATACCAAGCCATGGTAACTCTTGACTTCAACCATCTAAATCGCTCAATGAGAATGAGTTCCAAATACATGTTCTAAATTCATCGCTTTTAGCTCCTCTAATCTTCTACTCGCCTTGGCTTGGTATGGGCACTGCCTCAACACCGCATACCTTACGCTACCTATGCTGCAGCCCTGCCTGAACACTGCACACGACAACCGTCCATCCCATCACAACCATCCATCCTCATTCCAACCGTCCATCCCATCACAACATCCACAATCAGCCTCCACTAGAGCGCTACCCAACATAGAGAAAACAACGACGAAAATATGCGTATATAGATAACAACTTTCAAAAGTAGGTTTCCAAAATCATCTACACATAGCACACATATCAAAACATTTTAAAAGATTGATCGGGACTAGTTCCCAAAACCAATCCCACAACTACCACGCAACCCTAACAAGCTAGAACAGGACTGAGCAAGTCGAAAGTCGACTTACCTGAAAGACAAAGGAATTTCCTACGAACAAGGAGTATCAAGGTCCGCAGGAAAATGAATCTCCTAAACACGATAATAATAATAATAAAATATTAAAACACGTTTTACTTGACTTACGAGAATTAGAATCCAAAACGGCCCCGAACCAAACTCACTTGCCAACCCGAACTCGGACCCAAAGTGACACCATCGAACCCGAACAATTAAACCTCATTATCACATTAACTACCTAAACCAAACAATTACCTTAACTAATTAATTAATGACCTCTCATCCTCCCGAGGCAACTTTGGCCTTTCTTCACTTTTGGCCCCACCCCACACATACCACCTTCCTGAATAGCCTAATTAATTACTCTTATACAAATCTCCTAATCAATTTAATCATGCATGGACACGTACCACCTCCACCTACGATTCCAGCAAGCATGAACCGAATTCCCCATCCAACTAAACCAGCCCCTTAATTAGTCATGAGTAGAACAAATTTAACTCCGATTGATTAACACTCTTAACGATTGTCCCCGCCAGAAGACTACGTACACAGAATTTGCACCTACGATTAATCAACCCACGATAATTAACATCACTAACTCATGAACATAACCCGCGCAATCATGAACAAGTACCAGCCACCGACATCAACCCGCCCCTTTTGATCGAACAAATAAAAGGACGACGTTGGGTGCGGGACTTACCGACAAGAATAAGAGGCCGACTCCTGGACTTGCAATGGTCGATCACCAGGAATGGAGTGTTACGGAAGGACACACTGTCGGAAAGGAAAAGGAACGATCACTACGATCACTATGACCACGTACACACGACAGGAGTCGAGACGGGACACGCCGAGACGGTACCGTCATCAATTGAAAGGGCGGGAAGAATAAGAGATCGAGGAAGAAGGAAGTAAACCTACCGGAAAGTCGGAGAGGGTGTGTTGCTCAAACCACCGGCTAGCTGCCTAGCTTGAAGGTCGAACGAGAGGGCGGAGTTGGGAAGGCGGCGCTACTTGAGGGAAAAGAAAACAAAGACTCGGTAGGGCACTCTTTGAATATAAGACTTCGGTTTGGATAAGAAGAAAAAGGAGCGATATTCTTTTAATTAATTGATCAATTAAGGGGATTTGGGTTTAATTAATTAGCTTTTAACTTTATCGTTTGATCTACAAAAACATTGATTTAAAGCTTAAATCACTTTAATACCGAGACCCGAAGCAGCTTACGACTTAAGAGACAGAAACCGACACGAGACCGGATATTACATACTATCTCCCTTAAGAAAAGTTTTGTCCCGAAACTTATGTGAAGGACGAACATGAGGCGAAGAACGAACAAGAAAATGGAACCTAAATGAGACCCGAGGTCTCACATTCTCTTTGTCTTCAAAGAGGCGTATTGATTTGGTCTTCTTAGGGGGTATGATTAAGCTTCGTCATGGGGGGAACTGGGCAAGCTTCAACTTCATGTGACGCAGCAAGAAGCTTGAAAGGCAAGCAAACGCAAGCCTTGGTGATCAAGGAATCGCAAGCGCGAAACCTAAAACGCAAGAAAACTGGAAATCCACCAGAAAATTCAGAGAAACTCTGTAATTGATAGGAATAATGAAAGTTGTCTTTTCAGGGCTACAATCGATCTATATATAAAGGAATTAAAAACCTAAAAGATAGAAAAGATAGAAAATCCAAAAGATATAAACTAAAAATTACGAAAATTCCAAAAATAACTAAAACCTAACTAAAAGCCCTGAAACGTTATTAAAAGCCCGAAAAAGGCCTTATGTTAGCGTGAAACACTACATTGGATTTGTGAGCGCGTTCCCTATCCGGAAAGGTATTGTGCACCCTAAACCGACATCGGACGGCCGAGATCACTTCTGCCGGTGACGGCCCTTTCGACGGCTGAGATCGTCTTCGAATTGGGTCGCCAATCTGCCTACATCAGTCTCCTCCACCTCTGATGAACTCGACCTCGAGTTCTCTTCTGGATATAGAACCTCATCAGTGTGATACTCGTACATATCAGCCACATTAAAAGTGTTTGAAATGGCTAAGGAATCAGGAAGAGCAACAACATAGGCATTATCATTGATCTTCTTAGTCACCTTGAATGGACCATACTTACGAGGTTGCAGCTTCTTATAAGTACCAACTGGAAATCGTGCTTTGCGCAAGAACACCATCGCAACATCACCCACATTGATCACCTTAACCTGTCGGCGCTTATCTGCGGCTGCTTTGTTCTTCTGTCCAATAGCCTCCAGCTTAGCTTTGACAGCCTCATTAACCTCCTGAACGTCTTTAGCCATCGTCTCTGCTGCAGCACTAACACCAGGAGCCTTAGGCAATTTCACAAGATCAACCACATGCCTCGGAACAAAAGTATAGACCACAAAAAAGGGGATTTTCATGTAGCCGAATGGACAACACTGTTATAGGCGAATTCCACCTGTGGTAGAGCTAAATCCCACTGCTTAGGCTTGTCTCTGCAAACACTAAGGATCATATTACCCAATGTCCTGTTAGTAACTTCTGTTTGGCCATCTGTTTGCGGATGAGCTGTAGAACTCCTATTCAAAGACGTGGCAAACATCCTCCATAAAGTAATCCAGAAGTGGCTAAGGAATTTTGTGTCCCGATCTGAAGTAATGGATTTTGGAACTCCATGAAGACGTACAAGTTCTTTGAAAAACAGCTTGGCTATGTTGGACGCATCAACGGTCTTCTTGCAAGGGATGAAGTGGGACATCTTTGAAAACCGATCAACAACTACAAACACCGAATCTACTCCTCTTTGTGTACGAGGGAGCCCGAGTACAAAGTCCATGGAGAGATCAAACCAAATATCGTCAAGAATAGGCAATGGCAAATAAAGACCGGTATTTTGAGATTGACCCTTAGAAACCTGACAAGTATAACACTTTCTAACAATATTCCCAGCGTCTCTCCTTAGGTGTGGCCAATAATATCCCGTCTTTAGACTAGCAATGGTCTTGTCTCGACCCAAATGACCACCAAGACCTCCCCCATGTACATCTCTAATCAGTTTTTCCCTCAAAGACGAGCAAAGAATGCACAATTGATCTCCCATGAAAAGAAACCCATCTCGAACATGAAAATCAACACAAGGGTGCTTGCCATTACACTTGGCCCACACTTCTTTGAACTCAGGATCATCAGCATAATGATCTTTCAACAATTCAAACCCCACGATTTCTTGAGATAGTGTAATCAGCAACGAGGCTCTCCTACTCAAGGCGTCGGCTACTTTGTTTTGATGCCCAGATTTATGCTGAATTATAAACGGGAATTTTTGTAGGAAACTTACCCATCGAGCATGCATCTTGTTTATGACCTTTTGGCTATGGAGGAACTTCAAAGCTTGATGATTAGTAAACAGGATGAACTCCCTCTGAATTAGATAGTGCTCCCATTGTTTCAAAGCTCGAAAAACAATATAGAATTCCTGATCATATGTACTCCACTTCTGCATAGCTTTACTCAATTTTTTTTCTTCTCTTGCGAAAGGAGAGCGCCAACACCTATACCACTGGCATCGCATTCAACTTGGAAAATTTTATCAAAGTCAGGTAAAGCTAGGACTGGTGCGGTACAAAGTTTTTCCTTGATCAAGGGGAAACTCTTGTCCTGTGCCGAACCCCACTGAAATTTCCCTTTCTTCAAGCATTCTATAATAGGTACAGTAATGGTACTGAAATCACTAACGAATCTCCTATAGAAAGTTGCCAGCCCATGAAAACTACGAACCTTTGTAACCGATGCAGGGGTAGGCCTATCTCTAATAGCATTGACTTTGTCTTCATCAACCTGAATTCCTTCCTCTCCAACAATAAAACCCAGGAAGAGTAATTTGTTGGTGCTGAATGTGCACTTCTTCAGGTTAATGTACAACTGATTCTCCATCAAGACCTGTAGTACTTGCTTTAGATGATCTAAGTGCTCTTCTCTAGTTTTGCTATAGATCAGTATGTCGTCGAAATAAACGATGACAAAGCTGCCAATAAAAGGACGAAGAACCTGGTTCATTAGTCTCATGAAGGTGCTCGGGGCATTAGATAATCCGAAAGGCATGACAAGCCATTCATAAAGTCCATCTTTGCTTTTGAACGTGGTCTTCCATTCATCTCCAGGTCTGATTCAAATTTGATGATAACCACTACGCAGGTCGATCTTAGAGAATACCTTGGATCCAGACAGTTCATCGAGCATGTCCTCCAAACAAGGAATGGGAAAACGGTATTTGGTAGTGATTTTGTTGATAGCTCAACTATCAACACACATCCTCCATTGATTTCCTTTCTTTGGAACAAGAAGGACAGGTACTGCACAAGGACTCATGCTTTCCCTGATGAAGCCCTTTTTTAGCAAATCCTCAATTTGGTCCCTTAATATCTCATTCTCCTTAGGACTCATACGATAATGAGGCAGGTTAGGCAGGCTCGAACCTGGAATCAAATCAATCTGATGCTGAATATCTCGCATAGGAGGCAATTGATTGGGCAACTCATCAGAAACTAGTTCTTCGAAGTCTTTCAAAATCTCCTGCACTTCTGTTGGGATGGGTGTCTCTTCTTTCGCCACGCTCACCAGCCCCTTAATTATGACTGGGCAGAAACATTGAGTTTCATGAATGTCTTCGTCTAGCTCCTTTTCACTCCGCGTCATAACCAGAAAACTAGACTTTCTTTTCCCTGTAGGCTGATCAAAGTGCAAAACAGGAGCCATAGCAATTTTGTGTCCACCCCACTTAAACATCATCACATTATCTCGCCCCTTGTAGGTCACATCGTTATCAAATAACCAAGGGCGGCCAATCAAGACATGGCAGACATCCATGTCTATAACATCATACAACACCTCCTCTTTGTAGTGTTTCCCGATAGATAATAATAGCTTGCAAGTCAAGGAAACCCGAACCTGAGGACCTTTGTTCACCCAACCTAACTCGTAGGACTTCTCCCGGGGCTGTGTTGATAAGTTCTGATGGTCTACTAATTTCTGCAAAACTAGATTCTCTATGCTACCATTGTCTACTATTAAGTTGCAAACTTTGCTTGCGACGGAACAATATGTTTTGAACAAATTCTTCCTTTGCCCCTCTTCTGTAGAAGACAGCAGGATCCGATGAAGCATGATGTTCACCCTGTCGTCTGATTCTTCTTCAGCAAATTCAACATCTGAATAGCCATCTTCTTCCTTGTCCTGGTCCTCATCATCAAAATTACTCACGACAGCAGTGGTTCGTCTAGATGGGCAAACGTTTGATCTGTGTCCCTGACCTCCGCACCTAAAACACTTATCACCCGAAGGTTTAGTGCAAGGATTAGGTTGTCTTTGGTTTGGGGCTTTGCCTGATGCTGAAGTACTCGCACCCTTCTCCTTATCAGTTGCTGAATTTTTATCTTTTGAAGGTGTGATTTTATGTTTATCACTAGCCGCATCAAAACTGTTCTGATGTGGATATCTACGAAAAGATGAGAAAATTCTGGGAGATTTCTCCATCAATTCCGCCTTCAATGCCAGACGTGAAGCAGTTATGGTCCAAATAGTCTGTAATCCCATCTTCTCTTATAACGAACCTTTCAAGCCGCTAATAAAGCGAGCAACTTTCTGGCCCTCGGTTTCTCCCAATTTGTTCCATTCACTCAACCTCAGGAATTCGGTTGTGTACTTTAAGACGCTCCTCTCGCCCTGAACACACTTTATATACATCTTATATAGAATTTGTTAGTAGTCATCGGGTAAGAACCTCTCCATCATTAGTTGTTTCATTCGCCTCCAAGTCTTGATTTGCGATCTCCTCTGCCTCTGCCAGAGACTAACGAGTTTGTCCCACAACACTGCAACCGTGCTTTTGAGACGGATCGCGACCATCTTGACTTGTTTACTTTCCGGAACTCCCATGACATCGAAGAATCTGTCAACTTCGATCTGCCAATCCAGAAACTCCTCAACTCCCATGGTTCCATAAAATAGAGGAATATCTGCTTTGACCCGATAGTCATGTTATCTTTGTTGATCGCCCTCAGCCGGATCTTCTTCCAGGACCTCCTCGTCGGAACTCGAATCCCCTCCATCAGGATCGCCTCTACCATGATCGCCTCCACCGCGTGGAGCCCGATTCACTCTTCTGCTTACCCGTCGATTGTTGTTGCTGTTATTGGCGAGGACGCTATGCATCTGTGCTGTTAATGCAGCCATCTTCTTTGTCAAACCGGAGAGGGACACGGTAAAAGTCGTTGTAATCCCTTCGAGGTCTGCTCGGGTTACTGGTTCTCCCATGATGCTTCAGAATCGAAACGGATCAGGAGAAGCCTGCTCTGATACCAACTGAAGCAGCAAGAAGCTTGAAAGGCAATCAAACACAAGCCTTGGTGATCAAGGAATCGCAAGCGTGAAACCTAAAACGCAAGAAAACTGGAAATCCACCAGAAAATTCAGAGAAACTCTGTAATTGATAAAAATAATGAAAGTTGTCTTTTCAGGGCTACAATCGATCTACATATAAAGGAAGTAAAAACCTAAAAGATAGAAAAGATAGAAAATCCAAAAGATATAAACTAAAAATTACGAAAATTCCAAAAATAACTAAAACCTAACTAAAAGCCGTGAAACGTTATTAAAAGCCCGGAAAAGGCCTTATGTCAGCGCGAAACAATGACTTGGATTTGTGAGCGCGTTACCTATCCGGAAAGGTATTGTGCGCCCCAAACCGATATCGGACGGCCGAGATCACTTCTGGCGCTGACATAAGGCCTTTTTCGGGCTTTTAATAACGTTTCAGGGCTTTTTGTTAGGTTTTCTTGCGTTTTAGGTTTCGCGCTTGCGATTACTTGATCACTAAGGCTTGCGTTTGCTTGCCTTTCAAGCTTCTTGCTGCGTCAGTTGGTATTAGAGTAGGCTTCTCCTGTTCCGTTTTCGATCCTTTCGATTGTAGCCCTGAAAAGACAACTTTCATTATTTTTATCAATTACGGAGTTACTCAGAATTTTCTGGTGGATTTCTAGTTTTCTTGTGTTTTAGGTTTCGCGCTTGCGATTCCTTGATCACCAAAGCTTGCGTTTGCTTGCCTTTCAAGCTTCTTACTCCATCATCATGGCAGAAATTATACAGATCTGTTCGACCCAAAAAAATTCAGATCCGTTTTTTTTAAATATTATATATATACTAAGTATCCAACTATTAATATAATTAAAGGAAAATGGTTATAAAAACACCTACTGAGGGGGGGTCGCAGCCGACCAGTTGCAGGTCGGGGCCGACCTTTTCTGGGCACGAAGATTGGTTTCGTAAAAATACGAAAAGACAACTAGGGGTAGGGATTCACCACAACATAATCATGCATTCAAACAATGATAAAGAGCAACTCAACTTAAGATCTCATGGGTGAATTTCATCACAAAAGAACACATCAAGAGCCTCCACTTACATGAAAGGGTTAACATGCAATCCAACTTGTTCTTCGAAGGGTTCGACTTTCATCTAACCCGGATAGTCCACATTCACAACCAAACCTCTCAATTAGGCAGCAAACAAGAACATTCCCCCTTCTTCAAGGGTTTTAAGCACACAAGAGGGATTTATGGGCAGAGATTTCAAGCTAAGCATGGATCCAAACAATCAAGGTCTCAAAAGCACTTTCATGGTGGGTTTCACCCTAACCCTAGCAAAATAACTACTCACACATCACAAACACACAAACAACACAAGAGACGAGGGAAACATAATCGAAAACAACAACTTAAATTAAACCAAGATCCAAACTTACAAGCCTTGCAATTCCACAACTCTCTCCCTACAAACCCTCCTCCACCTTCGTCCTCTTCTTCCCTCCTCACCTCCCAAAGAGGGAGAGTGAGAGAGATCTCTCTCCAACCCTAAGCTTCCCACACAAGCCACTCCTCTCTCCCTATCAAAAGCTACCTAGAAAAGGAGCCCAAAAGCCCCTTAAATAGAAGTACCAAAAAAGTCAACTTAAAAGGAAGCTTCCTCAGCCTGCCAAGTCTGCCACTTTGTCCCCCTTTTCGAATTTCAAAAATCCCGCAAAAAGCATTACTTGGGCGGCAAGGATTCGCTTTTGGTCGCAGCTCAGGGTGGTCGCGGCCGACCTCAGGATGGTCGGCCCCGACCTACAGCAGGATCATGTTTTCTTCGTGTTTTCGCTCGAACTTGCTCCATTGCTAGCCTTTCTTCGGGGTTTCTTTTTCGATGTTTCTTGGGTTCCGTTTAGACTTCTTGTAGCTTCTTTTGAGACACTTTTTGGCTTGAAGATCCATCCTTGAAATCCTTGAAAACTCCTCTTGACTTGACTACGAACACCGCAACACCGTCATCTCCTAGAATGCTCGGTAAAGCTCGAAAACTCCTCTAAAATGCTCCAAATACCTACAAAACACAAATGCAAACACAAACGACTCCAACTCTCGAAAGAGAGTGGAAATCTCATGCAAAACACAAACACAAAGGAAAAGCATGCAAAACAAGCTAGGAAACTACCTAGAAAATCAACTAAAAACAACGACATCAACTCCTGTGATAACTATAAAGCCTAGGGTGACTTTGGGAGTTTCAACCCGAGGTCACTGACAGTAATATCCCTACAGAAAAAAGGGGGTGTTACAACGGGTCGGTCACCTACAATCATGGGTCTGTTATGGGTGAATTTCGCGACTTCTCCTACGAGCCGTGACCGCGGTCCCCTAGCCGCAAGCACGGGCCTTTTGTTGGAAAACATGATTCTTACGTGAGGCGGTATTTTCCTCCTCTCAGATCTTAAAAACCGGTTTCACCTTTTCCAAAGGCCCTCAGAGACCCTACATGGGATGAAGAGATGGATAATCATGATCGTGTTATGACAGAGGAGAAATTTTTTTGTGAGTTTGATAGCTTCTAGGGAGATAACGAAGATCCTGATAACTTGGAGTAGAAGCTAGATGATGTCAAAGAAATTTCTTCTCCACCTAAGGAGATGTCTATGTCTCTTGCCGTGGAGCTCTATTTTGATCGATCGCGATCCCTGTATCCTTCACTCTTCTTCTTTACTTTCCATTGATCTCTAGTTGTCTACAGAAATAGGTTTTGGGCATGATAGGTTACCTAACAAGTTCTCAAATTTTAATCCTGATGAGAGAGGTAGTGCTAACATGAAAATCATTACTTTTGATGAATATTGTGAAAAACCACCCCGTCCTCCAAACTCGTTCTATCGTAAACAATCAAACCCTAACTTATCTCGTTGCGCGCTTTGATAAGTTGAAATAGTGTTTGAATGTTATATTATCTATTTTCAATTTATCATTGTGCTATAGTGCTAGAACCGCCACCGCGGGCCTTGTACCCGCAATCACGGGTGGTTGGTTCTGAAAAAAAAAAAGAAAAAAGATTGAAAAACAAATTCCTCATCCGTGACTTTTAAACACGAATCTTCCTATTCTATCTCTCCCATTCAGTTCTCTCTCTCTCTCTCTCTCTCTCTCTCTCTCTCTCTCTCTCTCTCTCTCTCTCTCTCTCTCTCTCTCTCTCTCTCTCTCTCACCACAACGCCGCCGCCCTCTCAAACTTTTCACTGCGGTCGGTCTCTTACCTATTGCGCCGTCATCTTCATCGCTGACCCTCTACCATGACCACCCACTCTTCGGTGTTTTCGTTGTCGGTTGTCCACTGCCGGATCTCACCGCCGACCCCAGGCACACCTCCGCTCATGCCCCTCTCGTTGACCCCAACTGCGTAGTCATTGGAGCTGACCACCGACACCGTAGTTTGTTGGTCTCCTCATCTTTGCTTGCCCTCCTTCTCTCTTCGCCATACCGATTGCCGAATCTCCGACCACCGCAGTAGCAGTCGCTCTCACCTTGTCGGCGTCTTCTCAGGTCACTGTTGCGACCATCCCTTTATTGCAACTCAAAACTGTCGACTACACAACACTCGCGATCGCGGATTCCAGACCCACACATGTAGTTCAACTCCTACACCTCAATTCGATCCCGTTTGCATTCGCGCCCACGGTTTTGCTCCAAAAGCTATGATTTTTCTTCGCCACAAATCCGTGACCACGACCTGATCACCCGCGTCCGCGGTTCACCTATAGAGAGCTCTCGGGTTCGCATTATCGGTAACTTCCTCTTCTGTACTCGGTTATTTTTATCGCATTATGTCGTATCTGTGAGTAAGTTTACTAAGAAGCAAACGAAGACTTGGGATAAGCTAAAAGAGAGACAATTTATGTCTACTAAGTTATTTCATGCTCAGAATTTGAGAGAGCTTGGATTATTTGAGTGCACCCATAGGTTGCTAGTGTAGGGTGGTTTGGGAAGTTTGATTGAGCTCCATGCATGACAGCCTACAGTGCGTGGCTGGGTTGAGCTTTCCATTGACAACTTGAAGAAATATACCAAGAGGACAGGGAAGATTGGTTTTGGTGGTATGATTACGTTGTTGGCGTTACCTTTTGTGACGAGAGATGAGATTGTTGTTTGTCATGGTCCAGCTTTGACTGATGCTTAGAAGTATGATACCGCTCAGCTGAGGAGAGCGAGATGTTTGGGTGGCTTTGTTGAGAGTGGGTGGATTTAGATGTTTGGTCATCCACTTGTTAGATATATATCTTCATCTTCCACGCCTATTTCCTTATGGTCAGCAAAACCATGAGTTCTTTATTGCCTTTGATTTTGATGATCAGGTTGTAGTTGCGGATGTTCCTATGCTTGATGCTCAACCAGTTGATGGAGATCAGGGTGGAAACCCTACTTGGGATTCCTATATTGCTGTTTATACTTCTAGTTTTGGTTGGGGTTCTTCTATTGGTGTTAGTTCCTTTGCTGCTAGGGATTTTGGATCCTCTAATTATGATCAGATGATATCTGGGATGTAGAGTCTCCGTACTATAGTTGTCGAACACGGACGAGCTATTATAGAGATGTGCCATGTTGTGGATGGGATTGTTGAGTTTTAGAGGTGGAATGAGCAGTTCTTTCAAGGTATGCGGCAAGGTTATCCTTCATATGTTTATAGGCCACCATCTTTGTACTTAGCTTCGTTGAAGACAACGAAGGAGTTAAGTATGGGGGAGGGGATTCATTGCTAGTTCTATATGTACAGTTTCAGTCCTTTGTCTGCGATGTTGAAAAAGAAAAAGAAAATTTTTTGAAAACAAACAAAAAAAATTGATTAATTCTTGAGCTGAGTTGAAAACCCAAAAGGGGGATTCAGGCAAAATTTAAGGGCTCGGACCAACATTAGGCTGGGGTAATAAGAGGTTGTGAGTTTATGTGAGTACATCTATTGAAAAATTGAATTAGTGGTTAGGTGAAAACCTGAAAAAGCGCCTAAGCAAAATTGAGTGAAAAAAAGAATAAAATGATTAGGACATTCTACTAGGGTTTTGCTGTTCATTCTAGATGGATTTTGGCACCTTGCTATTTGGTGTGCTTAAGTGGTATATCTTTGTTGTGAGATAGAGTGTGCTCTGATCTTTTTGTACTTGCTTTCACTCTGCGTGGGTATGGGTTGTGAGTTGAGAGAGTGTTTGAGTTTTAGATGCTATTCCCTTGTATTTTCGATGGACGTTTAGATGTGTTATTTGTTAGATTTATTTTGAGCTTACTCAAGAACAAGCAAGGTCTAGATATAGGGGAATTTGATATACACTATTTTCTATGTTGTAACTACATCTTTTTAACACTTTATTATGAGAGTTTTAGGCTAGTTTAGAGGATTTTCATGAAGACATCAAAAAGCAAACTGATGTGAAGATTATGAAGATTAGTATGTTATACAGAAGACCGCACATGTGGATGCAAGACCTTGCTCGCAGTAGAGCTACAGAGACCAAAAGAGCGTTACTGGAGAAGGGCGGGTGATAAACCACGACAGCGGTAGGAGCAGCGAGAACAAGTTGCAAATTTGCGATGATCCGCGACAGCATGTCGGTGACCCGCGACCGCAGGTGGAGGTTGTCGAGAGATTTCGCTAAATCGACTTTGAACTATCTTTTCCTTATTTTTCATTCTTTTAGATAATTGTTTTTCCAAGACTATTTATTAGGTTTTTAGGTTAGAGTTTTCATAACTCAGTCACCCAATAATTCTTTTTCTTTTTAGTTTAGATCTAGTTTTCTCTTGTATGGAGAACTAACTCTCTTAGAGTTTATTCAAGGGCCAAGCTTTGATTTATTAATTCGTGAGATTCTGCTAATTGATTTCTATCCTTTGGCTGTTATTACTTCTCTTGTGGTTCATTATATTTATATTGATTGATTCTACTTAAGTAGCTAACTTGTTGAATTGATTGATTTTCTATTGTTGAATCTCGGTTTGGACCATGGACAAACCTATTCTGTGAAAAGAACTTGATTTCTTAGGACAGTGGACTAGGGAGTTAAGGAAGAGTTTTAATTATATGTTTCTGCAATTGACTTGTAGCTTGATTGTTGTTGCATGTATCCTATATATCCTTGTTTGCATTGCTAGTATTGATTTGAACGTCCTTTGTCAGTATTAAGATTTGCCTGGATCGTGAACAGGCGATTAAATAAGATCAGGATAGGAATTAACCATATGTGTAAAAAAAATCAGTGGATGAATTTGTGATAAAATGATTATTTCAAAGTGAATCTTTTGACTAAACTTGTTTTCCAAGTAATTAACTGTTTGTTTTTTTGATTTGTTTCTTAGTTTAGAATCTCTCTAGTTTTCCCTTTTCTCTTTAGTTGATAGAACTATTAATACTAGAAGGCGCTAGTTCTCTTGGGTACGACCCTGACTTACTCGCTAAACTAGATTGTAGTGGGATTATTTATCTTTGATGTTGCCATAAGGACTTAGGCTGAGTCAACATTCAACATATACCTCATATGAGTTGATGGGGTCATTACAAGCACATAAATAGAGGCTTAATATAACAAGTGATAAGAAGGAAAAAATGGCATTCCAGGTAAAAGTAGAATCCTCCAACAATGAGAGATCATGGCAATCTAAAGGAAAAGATGGATTTAGAGGAATAAGTGGTGGAAGAGGACAAAATAGTGAGGGAATACAGCAAAATTGCCAATCCTATAATGGTTCAAGTGCTATTATAACAACACAAAATCAACTCGTTGGTGACCTTGAAGGAGTCATTAAGAACCCTGTTAGTTAGAAGATTTTCGAAGACCAGTCAAAGGCTCCTACCGACCCTGACGGGGTCGATACCGAGGGTGTCCTGTGTCGGTAGGATGGAGGAAAAAGCGCGTGGAGATCTTGTCCGAATATTTTGTGTTTTATTTTTATGCTTCTTTAGATAGATCTTTGTTTCCTAAATTATTGAGCTTTATTTGTACTTAAAGAGGGCTTGGGAGGCCTATTTGAATCATCCAACATACACTCACCCACTATCAATTGGACAAACTTCGTTTAGGGAGAATTTCTAAGAGAGATAACTTGGGTTGCAAGGAAGAAGATTTGTGGACAAAATTTTAAGCTATTTCTCTCTTATTTTCAAGTGTTTTTCTTTGTTCGTTTTAAATTCCATGTACGCTTTTAAGTTTTGTTGTTTGATTGTACATGATGATGAGTGAGTAGTTTTCTTATTCGACGGTTGGGGTAAAAACCCAACGAAGTTATGCATGTTTGGCCATGATTTGATGATTTAAGTGTTTGTAATCGTTATCTTTTATCTATATTATTTGAAATTTAATTCTTTGATGATAGTTGAGACCTGTTTTTGTTTACAATTTGATCATGGATTTGAATAATTACTTTGGATTTAATATGATAGTTGAATTTCTTATATCAAATAGGTGGAAAGGTATTTGTTGTGGTGAAAATTGAAAACAATTGAGATATCTTTGTTATAAAAACATGTTGATCATTGATTTATGGTGTTTGCATGAATGATTTTGTTGTGGTATCCCTTACCTTAGAAACGTTTTAATTAAATTGAGTAATTGTCGTTTACTTGCTTGAGTCATTACCGAGCCCTTCTAGGTTGGTACCAAGGCGAGTCCTTAGTTGTTTTTCGTGTGTGTTGTGTGTTGTTTACCCTCAGTTACGAACCTACATAGGGTCGGTACCGAGGCAGTTCCGAAGTCTTGATTTTGTGTGTTTTCGCTTTGTTTTGGTTTGTTCGGTTTAGTTTTATGATAGCTAGACTTAGAACTTCTAACTCTCGTGGACGAATCTGACTCCGCTATATTCATTGAAGTCTTAGTCTATAAATTTAGAGAAATTTGCCTTAAACCACCCGTTAAATAGGCAAATTTACACTTAACCACCCATTATCAAAAATTTGTTTTAAACCACCCAAAACATTAATTCCGTTAACAAATAGCCACCCAAGGCTCAATTCCGTCAAAAAATCCGTTAAATTTTACTCTTTGACAATTTTGCCCTTTCATCTTTTCCTTCCTTCTCCCTCCCTACTTTCCCTTCTCTCTTTCCTCTGTGGCCCCACCATCATCTTCTTTCCTCTAACCCCTGATTCCTTGGATTAGAGATGCAGGCCGCCGCCGGCCAAACTCCCACCCGCTGGCTCACCTCCCTCTCTACCCGACTCCCGCCGGCCTACCTCCACACATGCCGGCCGTTCCCGGCGACGAGCGACCCCCCGATCCTTGGATCTGGGAGCAGATCGCTCCTCCACACCGGAACCCTAAACACCGCCAGGACGCCGCCGCCTCCCTCGTCTACGCCGAGGTCTTCCGCGTCCTCAAGCCCGGCGCCCTCTACTTCTCCTACGAGTGGGTCACCACCGACAATCTCCCGGCGTGACAAATTAATTTTGTACTCTTACTAGATTATAGAAGTCAAGTCTAAATTAGTAGTCAATTTAAGAATTTTAAACGAAATGCTACCAAACCTGTACGAAGTGTAGGTTTTCTGTGATATGATCAACATTTAATTTGTCATCGATGGGGTTCTGGTTTCTTGAAATCTACATGTTATTTAATCTAATCTAGTATTGCTGTGTCTCATAATTTGAATACTGATACCAAAAGTTGATTTTGGTTTCTCTCCATGTCCATGTACAGGCTATGATTAAAGAAAATAAAATAGCATACACCTTTGATGTGACAAAGAAAGCTCAATTTGGAATGATTCCACGATATGCGAAGAATGAGCTCTTATTGAAATGGTTGGAGCTTCCAAATTGTTTTATGTTCCACAAGGGTACGCCTGTGTTCTTTTGCATTCTGTAACAGGGGTCCAGCCATATGTCCTCCAATTAAAAATTCCAAAGAGCATTTTTGTACTAAGGGGCAAGAGGGGTGGAAGAATGAACACTTAAGGGTAAAATTGCAAAAGATAGGATTTAACGGATTTTTTGACGGAAAAGACTCTTGGGTGGCTATTTGTTAACGAAATTAAAGTTTTGGGTGGTTTAAAACAGTTTTTTGTATAATGGGTGGTTAAGTGTAAATTCGCCTCTTTCCCGGGTGGTTTAGTGCAAATTTCTCATAAATTTATTTGTTTGTTTGGATAAGAAACCTTTCAACATCACTCCTACAGTCCTGCTCAATGGTTCCCGCCACCCCCCGGTTTTGTGACCCTCAACGTCGATGCAGTGTCTAAAGGCAACCCCAGAAAGGCCGATGGCGTTGGTATTTTCAAAGACGACAAGAGTCGATTTGTAAAGGCCTTTGCTTTTGATGGTAGAATTTGCAATGCCCTTACCGCTGAGCTTGTGGTGTTGAAACATGGGGTGGATCAAGCCCGCAACTTGGAATTTCCCAAACTCGTCCTCCAATCTCATTGCAGCTCGGTTTGAGAATTTATGCTTGATCATTCTTCAGTCCATCTAAGGGACTCTTACTTGTGGTTGAAGACTGTCATGAGTATCTTCGTAAGTACCCAGGCCAGATTCGTATTGAGTAAATTAATCAACAAGCTGCTAATAAACTGGCTGATGCGCTGGCTAATCTGGCTATTGATATTCCCCTTCAAACTCTATCATTATCCTCCTAGTTCTATTTCTTGTGTTCTGTCTTTTGATTATGAGCGGGCAAACTAGACTTGATTAATCAAATTTTCGCAGGTGTTTTTTGGACCAAAAAAAAGACTAAAAAAGAATGGATTTTTTTGTTGCCTGGATTATTATTGGGTTTGAAAATATTGGAACGGATGAACACGTGGAATAATGAAGCCAACAAATGTAAAACACGATCGCCCAAGTGGCTGAATGGAGTGAGTGTAGTGGGCACAAATGGCTACACTGTAAAATTTACATTGTGAATCTGTGATCATGCATCCTTCACCCCAGCAGAGCCTCAGATGGTTGCGAAATAAAAATTTACAAGATGGTTGCGAAAACCGATGAATCTGTTTCACACTCACAATCAAACCTCACAGATGATGCTGATGAGCAACGTGACAGGAAGGGCGAACTGGAAGCCTTCGACGACACCAAAACCGGGGTCAAGGGCCTCGTTGACTCCGGCATCTCCAAGCTTCCCAGGATCTTCATAAACAAGCACACCACGTCGACCCCTTCATCGGGGCCTCAGGCCAGCTCTGGCTTCTCGATCCCAATCATCGATCTCGACGGAATTCTCCGATCCGAGGATAATCCTCGGAGGAGGGAGAAAGTGGTGGAGGAGATCGAGTACGCGTGCCGAGAGTGGGGCTTCTTTCAGGTCGTGAACCACGAGATTCCTCGGGCGACGCTGGATGAGATGCTCGACGGGGTTCGGAGATTCCACGAGCAGGATGAGGAGATAAAGAAGCCTTACTATTCGCGCGATGAGAGCAAGACGTTTAAGTATTACTCCACCATTGCCCCGTTCTCGGCGCCGGTGGCGGACTGGAGGGATAGTTTCAGCTGTGTCATGGGTCCTGGTCAGATTAATCCCCTTGATCTCCCACTGATTTGCAGGTAATTAATTCATTCAGGCTTACACGCCCACCATGCATGCTGTTAGATCGATATAAATGATTGCATTCGTAGATAAGAAATTAAAGATTATGAAAAACATACAATAAAACATTGTATTTATGAATGATTAATTTTTTTATATATCCACGTTTCGTTACACATAAGAAATAAAATAAATATATGGGGTAGTTCTAATAAGGTCAGGCATTCTAATCGACTCAAAAATATAATACATAATAAGCGAATGCTTCCAAAAAAGAAAAAGTGTAGGCTATATTTTGAAATTAATTTATAAATTTAGTTTTTATACTCTTTTCGTCCCATATTGTTTATCCACCAAGTATGGTTTGCACGATAATTAATAAAAGGTTGAAACGTTGATTAATTAGGTTAATATACGAGAACAAACGAGGGTACTTTTGCATTTTTAAAAAGTTAAAAAGTTGATGAGAAAGATTGATCATTGAGAGTAATATATAAGATTTGATAAAAGTAATTTTGTAATTTTTTAAAAAAAAAAATTATAAAACTGATGAAAAGTTGGGTAATAAAAGTAATATATGTGATTAAATAAGGGTAAAAGTGTAAAAATATATAGATAAAAAAGGAAAATTGGAGATGTGAACAAACTTTCTAAGACGTTTAAAATAGAAAGGCGGACAAACTCGATGGGAGGGAGTACAAATTTTCTTAAAGAAAATGTAGGCGGTGTTTAGATGGATAATGGGTTGGTTGGAGAACACCTAGACTAGGTGTATCGGACCTTCTAGCATTTAGACGGAACCTAGAGGGAATTTTTAGAACACCGTATTTATGTATGCCCTGGTTGATCAACTCAAAGGATCCCTTCATAAATTATAAATATGATGAAGCTAGAAAGATATATGGGTCAAAGTTTGATATGCAAGTATAACTTCGGGATGCCGACAGGGATATCATCTTGGAGTACACTGAACAAGTGAAGAAGCTTGGAACATTGCTGCTTGAGCTATTTTCAGAGTCGTTGGGGCTCAAAACAGGCCATCTCAAAGAGATGGAGTGCGACGAGGGAATGTACATACAAGCTCATTACTACCCTGCTTGTCCTGAGCCGGAGCTGGCAATCGGCACCAACAGTCACGCCGACACTGACTTCTTCACCGTTCTGCTTCAGGACAGCACCGGCGGGCTGCAAGTTCTTCATCGCAACCAGTGGATCGATGTTGATCCGATCCCTGGCGCTCTTGTCATCAACGTTGGCGATCTCCTTCAGCTGATTACGAATGATCGGTTCAAGAGCGTGAAACACAGAGTGCTCGCCCTAGGAGTCGGACCAAGGATCTCCATGGCTTGCTTCTTCAGGACCCATTTTCAAACAATCGATCGGTGTCGGGTGTACGGGCCCATCAAAGAGCTGCTGTCAGAGGACGACCCGCCAATCTACACTGAGACCACCATCACCGAATACCTGACCAGCTTCTTCGGCAAAGGGCTAGACACTCTGAATGGCGCCTCTGGCTTGTCACGTTTCAAGCTCTCTAACAATTTGAGAAATCCATAATATCAATGTTTGCTTTTCAGTATGCTCTTAAGACAGTAATAATGCGGCATTAGTTTTTTCGACCCAAAAAACAATGGCGGTAATCATGTGACATGAATTACACGGCGTTCATCCGTACCCGTGTCTTATAGTTATAAACTAACATGTACCGTGGCTTATAGTTATAAACTAATATTAGTACCCGTGTCTTTTTTTTTTCCGCGACAAACACCACCTTTCAATTAATACAAAATATCGTCATACTCCATCTATAGAGAAGAACTCCAAGGCTAAGCTCTGAAATTTTCGCCAAGAAATATTTGACGAGCACTTTAATGTCGTAGCAAAAGCCTTGTCAAAAAGCATAATTACTTCCAAAAATCAAGTGTAGTGGAATTAAGGATCATACCATAAAGACACAGATTCTCGTATTTATTTAATATTACTGATGTAAAAGAAGGATTTTGAGAAAGTTATATCCAAAATCTCACTATAGGAAGAAACAAAGCAAGCAAATTTTGAGAAGTGGGATGCATTCGATGATGATATGCATGATGATGGTGGAGAAGTGGGATGAAGATGAAGACTTGGGGTTGGATATGGATGTGTTGCTCGGATACAACTCACCTTGCAAACACAAACTTCTGAGAAGACAATTAACTCAAAGATACACTTCACTTTGAATTGGATTCTCGAAGCGATGATTCGATACGACTCACGAATCGGATTTTGTAAGAACTCAAAATAACTTTATTGAGGAAGAAAACCGAAAGAACAAAACACAATGAAACACATGAAAACTCAAGTCAAGTCGAAGTGGAATACTAAGGAGAATCCGCCCCCTTTACAGAAAAATGAAAGCCTTTTCCATTGGCTTTCTAGCAACCCTTCAATTCTTCATTAACTCAAAAATTGGAAGCCCCTACAACCTAAGAAAGACAACATTAAATGCTGGACTTGAAGGCTAGATGTTCTTGGCACAATTGTAGGCACTTGGCCCATATAAGGCACGCCCGATAGCCACCAACAGGCACATAAGACCGCCTTCTCATTTTCCCGGCGCTCCCTGCGTCTTGAGGATTGCTTTGATCTCCTCTTAAAAGGCACGAGAACTTGCCTGAGTGATTCAACCCAAAAATGGTCAAGTGCCCAAAGTTGGCTTGACTGCGCTGGTGGCATCAGCTGCATTAAGGGGTGCGACACCCATCCCCTTCCATAGCTTTTTGGCCGGCGTTCTCCAGGCTTTCTTGCTTCATAGGGTCCACCAAGTGTTCAACCAAAATATGACCCGAAGAAAGTGGTGAGGAATTGGTGGTGGGCACGTCGAAAATGGAGTCGCACCCCTCATCATTACGCTCGGTGCACCCCCATTCCATACCATTTGCGTTCCCAAAATCCCAAGTATTTCATCTCATATTATATAACTCTGACATGTTTTATTGTTTCTCAGGTGATTTTTTTTTGTACAAAAAGAGGAAAACACTAGGCTTCCTAATCAGGGTAGGCCCAGCCTAAATCATCCGCCCGGATGATCTTCAAGAAGTCTCTAGCTTCACGTATTCTTCCATCACTCATTCCAAGACTTGTCTTCAACCATACCTCCCAGTGTTGCGCTTCACACCTTGTCGACATGATGGCGAGTAAGAGTTGTGGGTCAGCGTTCCTGGCTGCTAAGTAATCTGCTGCTCTATTGCTTTCCCTGAAGCAATGAAACACACGAACCTCCTCAAAAAGGGATAGGAGGCCTTTTAAGTCACCAATGATTGTCTGTATTTCCCAAGGACATCTCCATGTCCCTATAATGCTATTAATTACGCTTAAATTATCTCCTTCAACCACTATCCTTCTTATATTGAGGCACGTGGCCCTCCGAACCCCATCAAAGGTCGCCAAAGCTTCAGCCTGGAGGATGGACGAAGCGGCCAAATTCCGTCGATCCAGGGCAAGAATATTCGAGTTTTCATCTCTCAAAATATATCCCCCATGTGTGGAGGAGTTGGATCGTCGAGAACCATCAAAGTTCAGCTTTATCCACCCTTTATCCGGTTTTTTCCATGTTGGGAACTTTGGTCTCTGCCGCTTAGGCGTTTGCTTTTGATCCATCTTTTCTGCCAACTTCCATTGCGAGTAGAGTGCGAAAGCCGTGTCAAAGGGCTTTTCATCCCTCAGTGCCTTGTCTGCATTAAAGAGTCGGTTATTACGGTGCATCCAAATAGTCCACCAAAGAAAGAGCAAAATGGTGTCACTTTTGTTGCTCTTGAGTGTTTGTAGAATACTATGGCTTATGTCGTCTTCCTCTTTTAACAAAATTTGGACTCCAGTTCGTTCTTCAAGGTGTCGAAGCATTTTAATAGTGAACTCGCATTCAAAGAATAGATGTTTGGTAGATTCATCCCGAGTTTCACACAAGGAGCATATGTTGGGTACTCTTGAATAAAAACTATTTAGTCGTTCTGTTGTTGGGAGACAGTCTGCACACGCTTTCCAGATGAAGTTCTGTACCTTTGGGGGAACCTTCAGTTTCCAGATGAAGGGTTTGTGGGTGTGGTAGGAGGGGAGGGAGGGTTGTGGGGTGGCTGAGAAGAGACGAGAGGAACGTTGAAAGTAGTCCATGCATCCGACTCAGCCAAGGGTTCATGGGGAGAGGATGTGAGGTTTTTATGAAGAAAGGGGTAGACATGTTCAACAAATGTGACATGCCGAGAGGTGTAAACTTTGTAGGTAGTTGGGTCCATGCAGTAGTAGGCGCTTTGAGTGAGTGAGTAGCCTACAAACACACACGGAATCGACTTCGGGTCCATCTTGTTGTTGGTGTACGGTCGCAACCACGGGAAACACAAGCAACCAAAGCACTTAAGTTTTTGATAATTGGGTTGTTTTTGGAAGAGTTTAGAAAAAGGGGACTCATGGTGAAGAGTTGGTGTGGGCATTCTATTGATGAGGTAGACAGCGGTACGAAAAGCAAACGTCCAGAGGTGTTTAGGAAGGCCCGAGAATGACATGAATGTGAGCCCGGTTTCAACTATGTGTCGATGGCGTCTCTCGGAGTAGCCATTGTGTTGAGGTGTATGAGGGGGGGTTGTATAGTGGGATATTCCATTGGAAGACAAGAATGAGGCTAGGGCAAGATACTCCCCTCCATTGTCGGAGTAGAGGATTTTGATTTTGGATTGGAAAAAGTTTTCAACTAATGGTTTGAATTGAAGGAATACGTCTTTAGTGTCAGATTTACGCTTCAAGGGAAAGAACCAAATATATTTAGTGAAATGGTCAACAAAGATTATGTAATACTTGTAGCCTTCAAGAGATACAATGGGTGAAGTCCAAACATCAGAGAAAAGAATTTCAAGAGGAGCACTAGAAGAGATAGTTGACTCATGAAAAGGTAGCTTGTGACTTTTATTGATGGAACAAGAAGTACAAAAGTCCGTACTAGATGAAAAACTTCCTAGGCTAAAGTGATTTTGCATAAACTTAAGAATAGATGGAGATGGGTGGCCGAGCTTGTGATGCCAAGAAGGTCCAACATGTTGGGCTGCTAGGGCTTGAGGAGAGACGGAGAGAGGCCATGAATAAACACCATCGACACATGGGCCACTAAGGAGAGTCATTCCCGAACGGAAATCCTTCACAACAAAGCAAGTGGGTAAGAATTCAATGGAGAGATTATTTTGAGAAGTAAGCTGAGATACAGACACAATATTTGTAGAGATGTGAGGGACATGAAGGACATTATCAAACTTAAGAGTATGATTGTTTGTGGTTAATGTAAAGTTGCCAGAATTAAGGATTCGAAGACCGATACCGTTACCAACAACAAGCGAGTCGGGACCGTCGTAAGGGTAGTGAGAGGCCAGGTTCTGGAGATCATTCGTCACATGATGTGACGCACCACTATCTAAAAGCCAGGGCTGGGATGAGCTGGTGGCGATGTTGGCCTGGGGTGGTGGGCGAGGTGGGCGAGAAAAGGATGGAGGCTTCAGATTTGGTGCGGTTTGGCGAAACGCCGGACAGTGACTGACCACGTGACCTTGGATGCCACACCATTGACACTTCCCAAGAAACGGTCGTGGCTGATAAGGTGTGGTAGGATTTGGGTTAGAGGGTGGTGGTGTGGGATAGCGCGGAGGGTATTGGTGATTAGGGCTAGGTTGAGAATGTTGGGGAGGGGTCCAAGGCCGGTTGTAGGGCATGGAGGGTGGCGTCATAGATGAACGTGGCTGTGCGGACCAAGGCTGTTGGGGCGTACTCTCCCTTGTTCTCGATCGTGGCTTTGCTTGCATGGAGAGGGCTGTTGCCGGCGCCGTTGAGGACGAATCTGAGTTATCAACTTTCAGTTGAAGCTCCTTGGTGATAAGCTTCTCATGGAGTTCATCAAACGAGATAGTCGAGTCTCGAGCACGAACCCCGTCAATGACCGATTGGAATGACGAGTCAAGGCCATTGAGTACATAGTCAACAATATCTTCTGGATCCTGTGGCTTCCCTAGAGACGCCAGTAGATCAACACACTGCCGGACTTGGTGCATGAAGTCCTGTATAGATTGAGAGCCCTTCTTCAAGTTCCGAAGCTTGTCCTTGACTTGTTGAATGTGCCCCCGAGAGGGCTTGGCATAAGTGTTCTCAAGAAGTTTCCATGCTTCATACGAAGTTGGAGCTTGAGTGATTAAGGTAGCAACATGGGCTGTGAGAGTGCCGAGAATAGCACCGAACAAGAGACGATCTTGGCGTTGCCAAGTCGAATACGCAGGGTTTGGTGTGGCGGTATTTTCATTGAGTATGTTGGGTAGGGTTTGAGATGGTGCAAGGTGCGATCCATCCAAGAATTTGAAAAGGCCATGGCCTTCAAGAATAGACTGAATCTGCGCCTTCCAGATTATGTAGTTGGTAGGCGAGAGTTTGATGGCGTTCTGAAAATTGACCATAATGATCGGTTTTGTTGGTTCAACCTCGTTGGGTATAAGATTGTTGGAGACGCCAGCCATGATGAGGAAGAACTAGGGTTCGAAAAAAAAATTGAGTGTTTTTGATTGGGATCTTGGCTCTGATGCCATGTAGAGATTGTGTACACTGATGATATATTACGTAGAGGAAAGGAGTACAATATATAGAGAGTACAAGCAACCCCCGGGAGGGATATGGAAAGACAAATAATAATATCTGAGATATGGAAAGACACAAGATAGAGATACTGTCTAAACTATATCTTAACAATTCCGTTAAGTCTACTTCCGCTGCACCAAAGGACGCCCTTAACTCAGTCAAGGACGCCCTCATTATCAGACTTACGATCCAACAGCCTTCCCCTTAACGTACGTCATCAACTACAACAATAGCAACAATAGAATCAACCGGTAAAGTAAACCAGTGAAAACCAAGCGGAAGATCAAAAGAAAGCGTGGCAAGAGAGTCCGCGAGTCGATTCGCTTCCCTATAGACGTGACAGAGAACAATTAAGTATTTGTGATTTTCACATGTTCTCTACCCTTATAAAAAATGACCCAGCTCATCTTCTCGGCATGTACCCTTGGCTACTGTACGTATACCACATGGGATCGTGTTATATTATTAACAAGTTTCTAGCTCAAATCCCTTACAATGTATCAATAATATGAATATAAACTCGGTTTCATCGATCGGAGATTGAATTTTGACATATCAAGCAAGTAATTAAATAACTTGTCAATAGCTAGGTAACAAACAAATGACATATCCTTGTTATTATATAATGTATATGTACACAAAAGTCATAAACAAATGCCATAAAACCAATAAATTAAATGCTCGTTGCTTTATGAAATTCATTTTTTCATTCACACATTTCCGAGGACGACCACAGTTTGATTGGCAGAATTCAGTATTTCTCCAAGCTAGCTATGTGGTCACTTGGTGATTGATGTTCATATGAAGTAAGATGGGTGGTTAGACAACCATCCACTGTTGGTCAATCCAAGCAGGGATCACCTCAGAGTCTCCGCGGTCGAGACCAAACTGCTCGCTTTCTATCAGGCCATCATCAAAACCAGGCTCCGTCGTCGGAGTATCCTTGATGATCGAATGCACCCACGAAACATCAGGACTCACGGTAGAATTCCTCAGCTGATTGAGCTCTTCTCCAAAGAAACTAAAACCCGATTTGTCAGCGGGTGGCGACCCCCAATCTGAGAGGCGAGAAGGCCTCGAAGTAAGAGAAGATCGATTCGGCAATGAGAAGGCAATTGGCCTTGATCTTGGACTTTGGGTAGTTGCCGATGGCGACGACGACAAGTGGGGGGAGTAACTGTAATGAGCGTGTGGACTTGTGCTATGGTCGTTGCTCTCAAAAGGAGAGGTATTCCCGGAATTAGGAGATAAACTCGCCAACTCTTCCAAAAGTTGTCTTCTTCGCCTTTGATTATCTAGTTCTCTTACGTTCAAGCCTGTATTCAGTCTGCTACCCGCAAGTTGGAAGGGTGGTGGTGGGACGAAATTCGGTTGGTTTTGCCACATTGCCCTGACCCCCCAGTTGGAAGGAGACAACGAAGGAGACCCGATGGACGACATTGATCTTGGAGACGCGGTAGCTGGAACGTAAGACGTCGACCTTAGCTCATCGGGTCCGTGTGCGAAAAAGCATATCTTTCTAGTGCAAACGGGCTCGTCTTTGCACATACGAGTGCGATACTGAGCAGGGTGTAGCCAGGACTCGAAGATTCCGTGTGCAAACTCGCAGCCATCGGATTTAGTACAAGAGCCTTTTCGGAAGTCGGGGCAAGGCACGCAACTGTAGCGATGCGTGCTGGGATCACGCCGCCTCGCGTTCTCTCCAGGGTGGACAAACGGGCACTCGGTCCAGTCGTGGGAGTAAGCCCTTGAGCAAGGGCTCACCTTGAAAACGTACATCCTGAACTCGTCGGTCACATAAATCCCGCCGCTCATGTCAGGGAGCGACAGGTCTACAGGATACTCCTTTCTATCCGGCTGCTTGTTGGTTTCTTCTACGACTTCATTGATGGGAAATCCACCCTTCAAAATGACCCTGAGGGTCTTCGGAAAGGACTTTGGCCACTTGGAAATGACGTCGAGAGGTCGATTTCCGTTGGCGTCGAGGGAATCGATGTCCGCTGAGGCGTTGATCAAGAGCTTCACCATCTGGTATGAACGGCACGAGCCGCTTGCAGCAGCACAGTGGAGGGCAGTGGCGCCATCCGACCCACAAGCGCGGTTCGGATCTACGGAGCCGGTTTCGAGGATGTAGATTGCGATGTCTACACTTCCAAACATGGCAGCCACCATGAGAGGCGTCCGCTCCTCCAATCCCATCTGGTTCGACCCGATCTTCCTGCCGTACCATAAGCTCGATTCGTCGATGTTCAGGCCATCTTCTTCTATAGCATGCTTGAAGGCCACCAAGTCATCAGTAGCCGATAGTTCAAGCAATGTAGAGGTGCTTTTGGAAAAGTAATCTCCTTGTTTATCTGTGTTATTATAAACCTCCATGTTTATAATCCAACCGAAGAGTACACTTTCTGCTACAGCACAATGAGACAATGGTCAAATTCAGCTGGTCCATAATAGAATTTCATGTATAAGCTAATAATAAGATTCATTGCAATTTGTATAACTCCTAGCCTAAGAGTTTAAATTTATAATATGAAACTTACATGTCCCTTTAAACCTAGAGTCGACAACTCAAAAAATTCATATTGGGTTATAAATGTTTTTGGCTTTTTAACAAATATATTTAAGTCCTAGGTTATATATGATCAATAGACAAGTAGACATTCATATTGTGGCATATGTGTAATACTCAAATTATCCTTATTTTAAAAGGGGTTATAAAGTCTACCACTAATGCCACCACCAGTCCACCACCATATGTGTAATATTCAAATGATTCTTATCGGATCAATATATATATATATATATATATATATATATATAGCGTAAAAATAAAGCTGGATGCCTTTGTTAGATGAGAAAATTTTATTTTTAATTATTTTATCACAAAATAATAACCCAGATACAAGATAATTTGGTTTTCTGTTTTATCTTATTAAGTATTATTTATATTTTTATTAATCCAAATTTTTATTTAAAATTATTGATTTTATGATGCAAACCATGCACCAATGACTCCGCAAGAGATCGAGGACCTAACCCGAGTCCCCTTCGATGGACCAATTACTAGAGATCGAGCCCGGAAGCTAAAGAAAGCAACAAGAGTTCTTTTGACGCGCATCCCAGCTATGCTCGATTCACATGGGCCACAATGGACCACCCTCATCTCTCATGTCCCGATATTTGGGCATGCCTATCTTTGAGTTATTTTTAGGCTTATAAAAATTTGCTATTTTTGGCACTTGCCACTTTTTATTCTTTCTATTTTTATCAAGGCATGGACGACTTGTGGCGCAAGAAAGCCAACGCCCTAGAAAGTGACGCACACACACGGCCACACGCATGGGACGCGGACGCGTCTTGGAGGAGGGCGGAAGCTTCTAGCTTGGGCCGCAATTCACCTTGGAAAAAGATAGATGGAAGTTTCCTTTTATTTGTTTGCAAGTTGTTATCTTTGTTTCCTTTTATCTGATAGCTTATTTTCCAAGCCAAGTTCTATCTTAGACAAGTGTTAGAAGATAGAATTTTGGCTTCCTATTGTCTATTTAATCTCAAGTTTGCATTCAATAAAATCAGATTTGTTTTCCTGGAAATTAACTTGCGTTAAAAGTTGATTTCCCGGGATTAAATCCAACCAAAGTCGCACCTTTTCTTGGAGATTTTCGAGCCTTGTCTTGCATCCAGCCGAGCATCAACAACAACAATCATCCAACTTCATTCGTCCCTCATCATCTACGCACGAGTGGAATTGCTTCGTAATTCCTACTCGAACTCTCTTCTTCCCTCTCGTCTTTGTTCTCATTTTTCCCTCTTAGTCACCCAAAATTTGCATGACTAAAAGGAACCTCAATTTACATAAATTTGTTAGCTTGCGTGAAATTCATCCTACTCATATTGGTGTTCGTCGTTGTGAATATCGCAGGTGGCCCATTGGGCGTCAATTCACCAACCGACCCTTCCTTTACACCGTTGAGGTTTCAACCCTTGTTGGATCTTCCAATCCAAGGGCGAGCCTTCAGTTCGTAAGAAGCGAAAAGATTGAGCAAGGGCAGCAGGCGAAACTCTCCAAAGATCCTGAAAAGCTTCCGCAAACCCAACCATAGCCCGCGACGCAGGCAATCACGTATCATTTTATTATATAATTTAGTTTACACAATTCAATTCAAATGCCAATTTTTTTTTATAAATGTGATAATGCATCTTATCTTATGACATTCACCCTAGATTATTAAACATATGTTTATGTATGCATAAAAAGCCAGTATATAACGAAAACTTTATTTTTTTATAAATATTTGATTATTAAGAGTAATTATGTCATTTATAATCTAAAAGATAAGCATAGGCTTAAAACAAAACAGGTATATGATCATAGATTTAGCTTCTATTGATATATACTAGTTTATAGTGCTACACCATGGATAATTATGGACCATTAGATCTAAACATAATAAATGGATTAGATCTAATCTTAAAATTACAAAGAGAGAAGATTTACAAAGTCCTATAATTATAGGAAAATGAAAATCATGTACTTATATGCATAATAATCTTATGTCATATGCATTATTATAACATTTATATGCATGATATTTTACTGATTGTGTATTCACGTATACAACAAATAAAACATCATGCATATATCGTATTAAAACCATACATATAATGTGTTATAACTATGCATATTAATATCGTAATCTTACTTCCTATAATTTCGGGATTTGTGTATAGATGTATACAACCAATAAAACATCATGCATATAATCTTTATAATCATGCATATAGCGTATTAAAATTATTCATACAACGTGTTATATCATGCATATAGGTAACATTATTTTAACTCTCATAATTTGGGGATTTGTGTATTCATGTATACAACTAATAAAACATAATGCATATAACCTTTATAATCATGTATATAGCATGTTAAAATCATGTATATAACGTGTTATATCATGTATATATGTAACGTAATTTCAGCTCCCTATAATTATGAGATTACGCTAATTTTTCTCTCTTCTATAATGTCAAGATTAAATCTCGTCCCTTTATTATATTTAGATCTAACACTATATTTATCCACTGTACATTACTATATATAATAGTTACATTGTTTTATTAGAACCTATCTTTATGATGACATTTGTAATTTTTATAGTAAATTCATATGTAAAGTAATAAATAACTAAATAATACCCGGTATATATAAGATAGGGTCATTTACTAGTATTTCTTAATAGAGGGTGTATGATATATTTGTGTAAACGACTTGATCAAATTGACATTTAGAAACATGTAAACGTCACGGCTTCCTGTTATACTGATCTATTTGCCGGCCGGGCAGCCATATATAGTAGTAATCCGATTCCGATGTGATGGCCGACCAGCCGGCGATCATTGCCCCCAGTTAATGGGGCTTGCTTTTATTTTGCATAAGGAAATGGTTATAAATTATAATGATTCATTGCCTGCTTCTCTGCTTGCAACGGAAATCCCCTATTCCAGGAAGCGAAATGAAGCAGTGACAATTTGTGCAGATATGGGCCGTAAAATATGATCTATGGAGCTTCCATTTTGTCGTTTGGTTAGTTTTATTTAATACATGACTATAGTCTATAGGATAGAGATCATGAAAGGGATCGAGAGTGAAAGACATACGTACCTTTATAAGTAATCGATACACTTCAGTTGACGTATCCGATTGGTTGGAAAAGGGTTCTTCTTAATGGGTTTCCGGATTAGCAAAGCAACCTCTGTCCTCCTCTTTCAAAGTCACCTACCAAGTGCCCCCAGACTCATCCAATACCAAAGATTATATATCGAGGGGAAAAAGAAAGAGAAACTAACAAAAAAAAAAAGGAAAAGAAGAATTAGTTAAGAACGAGAGGAATAAAGTATAGAACTGTAGAAGTTTTGTTCTCCCACTAGGCCACTAAGGTTTTCGCTTAGTCAACTCAAAATAAATAAAGTGCCAAATTTACATCTCAGTTTCATTCTTTTTTTTTTTTTGATAAAAAAACGGGTATCCCCTGCGATATTATTAAACTAAAAAAACTTAGTTCACCCCAAGAGGGGTTACAACATCATTATGAATAAAGCTAAGTAGTGCCTGAGGTGGCGAATGTAAAACTTGAAGAGGGACATTGGACGACAACGCCATTTGGGCAAGGAAGTCTGCAGCTCTGTTGCAATCCCGTTTGACGTGAATGATGTGAAGCTCGCCAGGAAATTGAGCACAAAGGTCTCGACATTGCTGGATCAAGTAGAAGTCTCTAGGATGTGCAATGTAGGTGTCAGTGATCAACCGAACAGCTACCAAGCAGTCAGATTGGACAATAACCCTCGCAAACCGCTGTTGAGCAGCCATTTCGATCCCGTGTTTAATTGCCCAAAGCTCCGCACCTAGTGCGTCACAACTCCCACATAAGAAAGTGAAGCCGGTGATGAAGTGCCCCTTGTCGTCGCGGAATAAGCCACCACCACCAGCAATCCCGGATTACCCTTGCTTATGGCATCCACATTCAGCACAACCGAACCCGGAGCTGGTGGCTGCCACGACAGAGCAGTTGGCGGGGGGCTCGGGACAGCAGCTGTGTCTCCCACAACTCGTTGAGACTTGGCAGCGACTTCAGCGTAAGCAGCAGTGATGGAGAGAACCCTGCTCGACAGCCCCGCAACTTCGTCTGTAGCATTGAAAACAAGAGCATTCCGGACCTTCCAAGTTTGACAAATCATATTGCAGAACATAGTGCTCCATTCATAGTGCTTGGATATGTTAGAGGAAATCCAACTTGAACTATCTTGCACAGAGAAAAAATCAGCGGGCATAGAGTTACCAAAAAGCGTGAGCCAAACCCCTCTTACGGCTGGGCAATCTCTCAGCATGTGCAAAAGGGACTCGTCATCATCACATCGGGGACAAGCAGCCGAAGCAACAAGGTGCCGACGTGCCTGTTAGTACACAAAATATGCCGTGTACAAGTTTCAACTCCTTCTTCAATGACCTTCTTCTCCAAGCTTCTTCTCCCAGCCTCTTTACCTTCAATGACCTGCAAAACAATGGACCAAGGGGCGAGCGACCCCTAATCCACCTCCGATGCTTAAGTCAGAATAAGTACAATGTCGATTAAAAGGCGTCAGGCAGAGCGATGGCTTAAAGCTTACCTTCCACATGGTATACATGTGTATTTATAGAGGAAAGGGACAAAGGGGGGCGCGCGCCTAGGGGATCGGCCCACTAGGGTTAGGGCAGTGCTTTGCTCCCTAAGTCAACCAAATATCTTATCTCAGGCGAAGATAAGATTCTCCTCCATAAATAATATCCTAACTAGAGTAACTACCCTATTAAAGGATAAAGCATAATAAATATGGATAGCAAAATAAATAAGATAGAGAAATAAATGCTAACTAATTGATATGGAATCATGCCAGCCTACAATTGCCCCCTCCGGAACCCTATACGCGTGTACCTTGTACTATCCCATGTATAGGGGCCGGAGCTTAAGCGGTGAGTGGCCATGCGGATTAGGTGCTCTTATTCGTATATTCATACATTCGTACATTCGTACAATCGTATATTCGTATATTCGTACATCCGTATTCCACAAATACGGGATCCGTGCAACTCCTACGCATGCGTATCGTAGGGCCTTCGTCTACCAATGGCTCGGGTTTAACCCCTCCAAGTACTTGATTCTAGTATTACAAAACAAGAAAACATGAGGATAAAAACAAGAAAACGTTTCCGCGCGGATTTAAAAACAAAACATGTTTGAAATGTCGATGAGTTAGAAAACAAAAAGGCGGGCGCCCTTGGCAATATGTCGAATAGTACTTGAATCATTGGTAGAACTTCTTTTTATAGCAATGTTTTAAGTGCAAAGCACTAGCCCATATGCCCCCGTCCTAATTCCGCAGCCATAACACACGGGCCTTTCCGAGCCTTGCCATTATCGGGATGCGCTCCCCATGGCTAATCGAGGCATCGTGTTGCCAACTCGGAAGGATCGCGGCCCTCGTAGGTGTATGCATCGCAACATGACCCACTTAGTGGCGCTCCGTAGGACGCTCGGCATGTCTTGGTGGTTTCCCGCTGCGCCTGCCGCGCTCGCGGTGTGCCGCCTGCGCTCGCGATTCGTCTCATAGGACTAATCAAGGCTCCTCAGGGGTTCCCCGCGCCCGCGGCTCCTGGTCCCGCGCTCGCGGCTCTCGTAGCCGAATTCGAACCAAGTAGCGTGTTTTGCGTTGAAGTCGGTCAAGGCCGGTCTTCGATGTCGTCTCGCTGATCTTGCTGTCAAACTTGAGTTGGTAGGGAATCGTACAACAGAGTCGGTTGGTACCAGTCTTTTGATGTCGACTCTGGGCATGTAAGTTGACGTCATACTGCCCCCGCTCGACAGACCATCCCGCGACTCGTTACGAGAGACCTGATTTTGACAGCAGAGATCGAAGCGGGTGGTATCGTAATGTTGCTTCCGGGTGCGTAAATTGACGTCTTACGCCCCCGCTTGATGGACCGCCTGACGACTCTTTCGAAGAGGTTCGACTTCGTTAGCAGAGATTGGAGCGGGTAAGCGGTTACCACAGGAGTTGGGCGCTCGACCACGTAAGCCTTGGAGTCCTTACTTCGTTGTGGGCACACCGTCGTTCTTGGGAGGGTGCTCGGAACCCGCAATCTCTCTATGAAAGCAATCTCTTTCATAGGAGGGTCGGTTGTCCCTTCGCATACCCCTTTTCGTATTCAGGTTCGTACCCGATTTCGAGCCAATTGGAGCGAGTTTCCAGAATTGGCTCTTGAAGACGAAAGATAGTGCGCTCTCTAAGCTTTCCAAAACATCCTGAATCGTCCCGATCGGACAACCGTAGCTCACGAACGAGCCTGAACAATAAAGCAGTGCGCTGCTGTCACTAGAGCGAGACTGCTCTGTTTTAGGCTGCGAGTTCGGGCCGGTTGAGGTGCGATTTGGGTCTGGACGTTAAGAGAAGATTTGTAGGTGACTTCTCCAGCTTTCCAGAGATGCCAAGCCCGCGATTTTTCGACATCCCTAGCTCCCAAACGAGGGGCTAGAAGCAGGCTTCCCTGTTCTGCGCGTTCTGCAGGACAGCAGCCTTCGGATGTCCTTTTGACCCTGTTCGAGAGAGTTTCTGGGGCTTTCATCCAAATATGGCCTGAAGATCGCTCTTTCCTCTTTCCGTTGATATATGGATCGTCCTATTCCGATGTGCGTAGTTCCTGGACGACTGGTTGGAAGTTTGCCTCGCCATCCTGTTCGTGGAACAGGTTGCGGTCTCTTTCGGCGCGATTTCGACCCGGATGCAGCGAGTCTCCAGTTCTGATGTGTGAACGAGAAACGTAGCATTCGGAGTCTACTTTCCAGCGCTTCTCGAATCATCTCGTTCCGATCATCGTGGAGCTCACACGGACTATTACAGCGTCGTAGGTTCCGCGTTGATCGTTGAGCGGCGATCAAGCCCTTCGACCCTATGAGCCCGATCTCTTCCCGTCATACCACTCGTTGGTCCCACGACATCCCTCAGCCCGACCGCCTCTCTCGTTCCGCGTGCACCGTTCTGGTGGGCTAACGAGCTATCGTGGTCATGCGAAGGCTCTTGGATGCGAAGCGACGAACGATCATGCTCACGATCTCTTGCCCCGGTGGGCTCCGAGCCATTACAAGATCCAATACTTGCTTTGTCGTGTCCCAGCGTCGGACACCCCAATGGATCGGACCAATCCGCTCGCCCGCACCGGGCTCTAGCGATCGATCGTGTCGTGAGGACTGATGGGTGCCGCCGCAAAGGATCGGACCGACCGCTCGCCCGCACCGGGCTCTAGCGATCGATCGTGTCGTGCGGACCGATGGGTGCCGCCGCTCCTACGTGATCCGGCTCCATGTACTGCGGCTCGATCGGTGGCGTAGAACGGATCAGGAGCCGGGTGAAGGGCTCGACTGGGCTGGAGGCGTACCGCGCGCTCGTCCGCAGCGCGGGGTCAAAGAACTCGATTTCTGGACTGTTCTGTTCGTTCCCAGTTTCGACCAACTTCGAGTGGGATCCTTGCTTCGACTTCTCAAGATAATTTGTAGCTTATCTCCTCCTCTTTCCGGCGATATGTGGATCGTCCAAATCCGATAAGCGTAGCTCCCGGAAAAAGAGTCGGAAGCACGATCGGTCATCTTGTCAATCGCTGACCCGCGGTCGCTGGTGAGGGACCCGCGGTCGCGGTTTGCCCTAGAACAAAAATTACGTTCTCTGGAGCGAAACCGAGCCCGCAGCGGGGGCGACCGCGCCCGCGGTTCTGCCCCAGACTGCGATTCTTCGCGAGCTTCTCCTTCCTCGCCGCCTTGCCTGCGTCTGCCACCGCGCTCGCGGTTATAGTGCAGCTCGCTCCTGGCGACGAGCGAAGACTTGTGCTGTGGGATCGGCTCCGATCCCGAGACCCTCTCGCCCTTTCGTCCGGCGGCTGTCTCGATCCGGGCTCGTGGACAAACGATTCATAGCCTCCTCAGATCGGTTCTCGTAGGGTTTACGAAGGTCGAAAACCAGTTCGTTCCCCACGGACGGCGCCAAATGTTAGTACACAAAATATGCCGTGTACAAGTTTCAACTCCTTCTTCAATGACCTTCTTCTCCAAGCTTCTTCTCCCAGCCTCTTCACCTTCAATGACCTGCAAAACAATGGACCAAGGGGCGAGCGACCCCTAATCCACCTCCGATGCTTAAGTCAGAATAGGTACAATGTCGATTAAAAGGCGTCAGGCAGAGCGATGGCTTAGAGCTTACCTTCCACATGGTATACATGTGTATTTATAGAGGAAAGGGACAAAGGGGGGCGCGCGCCTAGGGGATCGGCCCACTAGGGTTAGGGCAGTGCCTTGCTCCCTAAGTCAACCAAATATCTTATCTCAGGCGAAGATAAGATTCTCCTCCATAAATAATATCCTAACTAGAGTAACTACCCTATTAAAGGATAAAGCATAATAAATATGGATAGCAAAATAAATAAGATAGAGAAATAAATGCTAACTAACTGATATGGAATCATGCCCGCCTATTGTGCCCTCTCCTGATTACAAAGCACCACCTTGTGACCCATGAGAAACAGGAAGTGGCGGGCCCTTTACTGAACCGGGGCGCGCCAAATCGAAGTCCGGAGGGGGTTAGCAGCAGTTGGTTGAGTACCCTGAGCTAGCATTCAGGCAGACTTTGAGGAAAAATTGCCAGATTTGGATGGATGCCAGATAAAACGATCCTGGAATTCATCCCTAACCCAAACCACCACCGACTGTAACCTGAGCAAGACATTAGCAGGCAGAAACGGAGTGATCAGAGCCCAATTCCAAGAGTTCACATCCCAACACTCAGCCACCGTAAGACAAGCTACATTTTCCGGGACATCAGCAATCGCTACTTCAGACAGTGGTCGGTCCAAAAGCCAGCTGTGGTCCCAAAAAAGAGTTGAACGGCCATTTCCTATGGACATGCCAAGCCCCTGACGCATGATGTGTGACCCTTGGATCACACCTCTCCACATTGAAGAGGCCCGGGGTCTAGCTTGAAACATGTCGATATCACATCTATTTCCACAGTACTTTCCTCTCAGTACCCGACTCCATAACGAGCTTGGTTCATTCAGGGATCGCCATCCGAGCTTTGCAAGCAAGGCATCATTAAACTCCCGCATAGTGCGGACGCCCAGCCCACCTCGGGACCTTGATTGTGTGATCGTTTCCCAGGAGAGCAGATGGAGCTTGCGTTTTTACGGAGTAGACCCCCATATGAAATTCCTCACTTGTTGATCAATATCATCACAAAGAGATCGCGGGATCAGCGCCGATTGCATAACATACACAGGCATACTCGTCAAGACCGAGTTTGCAAGAGTGACTCGACCCGCCGTAGAGAGATTTTTAGCCTGCCAGCCTCGTAGCCGTGAGCTAACCTTGTTCAGCAGAAAAGAGTATCGTTCCCGAGTCATTCGAGTTGATAGGGATGGGACACCCAGGTATGACCCAAAATCTTCGGCCATCGGGATCGACAGAGCATTACTAATGGCCTGCTGATCAGGTTGTAACACTCTCCTGGAAAATTTTACGATACTCTTATCATAGTTCACTTTCTCCCCCGAAAGTCGACAAAAGTGGTCAAGGCAGTTCTTGATCACTAAGGCCTGTTCAACCGATGCTTCCGCAAAGAGTACAAGATCATCAGCGAAGAATAAGTGTGATAACCGGACACCCCCCTCAATGACTGGCTTCCACCGACCCGTACTGACAGCCCTATCAATGATATGTGAGAGATATTCCATGCAGAGTACGAAGAGATAGGGCGATAGCGGGTCGCCTTGACGGACACCCCTGGAGGGCTTGAAGGAGTCACTTATAGATCCGTTCCATAGCAATTGCATCTCGCCCTCGGTATGGCATTTTATGATGACTGCAATCAGGGAACTAGGAAGCCTAGCCGACATCAAGATGCTTTGAAGGAAGCCCCAACGGACCCGGTCATAAGCTTTGGCTAAGTAAGTCTTCAGGATCATGGTCTTGGAGGAATTGTGAGCTGCAGACATAGTATGGAGCACTTCCTGGACAATAACAATGTTATCTGTAATTTCCCGCCCCGGAATAAAGCTAGCTTGAGCCGGCGAAACGAGCTTGGTCAAGATAGGCTTGAGACGATGCACAATCATCTTCGTTGCCATCTTGAAAATTACATTCAGCAAAGAGATAGGGCGGAACTGTGACGCTTTAGTAGGGGAGTCAACTTTCGGAATAAGTACCAGTAGAGCGTTACTGATTCCAGATGGCAGCTCACCTTTGTTCACAATATTCAGCACTGTCTCGGAAACCTGTTCACCGACAAGATTCCATTGTTTTTGATAGAAGATTGCCGGGAATCCGTCTGGACCCGGAGCTTTAAAGGGACCCATTGCACGAACCGCCTCCCAAACCTCTTGGGCTGTAAACCGCCGCTCCAGAGTTGCGACATCTGCCCGCGCAAGTCTTGGAAAAGCAACGAAGGGCAAGAGTGGGCAAGCCCTGTCGTTACTATGTTCAGCCGTAAATAGCCCACTGAAAAAATTCAGTATCAAGCCTTTGACTTGAGAATCCTCTGAGATCCATTCGCCGACATCATTCTAGAGAGAATCGACCCGGTTTTTCGTATCCTCAAAGGCCGTCTCTATTAATAATTAAACAAAAAACAGGGTAAATAGTCATCAAACAAGTGATAGTCTAACCCCTTATATCATTTTATAACAAAATAGAAATCCCCTTGGAAGGGGCAAGCAATACATGATAACCTAAAGGGAAGATAAAACCAAAAATGCGAGGTAGTCCCCAACCACGTTAGCCTTACGATACACATGACAGAATTTTTTTTTGGTTGAAATACACATGACGGAATTGGATAGACCAATCACTACTAATTCAGCCCTGACATTGCATATATTACCAAGCTAGCAGGAGGGTGCGTGATTATTGTTTGTTGTTTTATGCAAAAGATTGACAACAAATTGAGTGTCCGAGTCAGAAACTACACTATGAAAGCCTTTATTTCAATCCATCTTGAGCCCGTCTTAAACTCTCCAGAGTTCCGCCATGGGGATCGAGCACACCCCCATATTTTGGACAAAGCCACCAATCCATTCACCCTCGCTATTTCGAACTAATAACTCCCCGTCTCCAACCCATTTCTAACAAGCAACATTTGAGCTCACTTTGATCCAACCATCCCCCAGTTTCTCCCAAACATCGACTTACATCTCACTTTCAATAATATCAAATTAAAGTTATGTAAGCTGACATAGTGACATCCTCGATCGTGGACATATGTTCCAATGTTCCTCTTATGATTTGTTTTTTTTGGTCGGATCCTCTTATTGATATGAATCAAATAGAATAAGATTAATAACTTAAAATAATCTCAACTATCAGTTCAACCAAAAATAATCTCAAGTTTGAAAATTAACGATATAAACTATCATGAAAGTAACCAAAAATGATTCGGAAGCATTTTTCGATGAATTTTCCGATGGAATCGGTGATGCAGTGATCGAGAATCAGACATAGCAACTTGATATTGTACACTTGTTTGAAAATTTTCGATCGTCATATCAACGACTCCACCCGAAAACATGTCGGAAAAGGCTTTTGAATCATTTTTGGTTAATTTTGTGATAGTTTGTATTGTTGATGATGATTTTCAAACTTGGGGTTATTTTTGGTTGAAATTTGATACTTGAGATTATTTTAAGTTATTTTTCCCTCAAAATAATTTTTTATCCTAAAAGTATGTTAATGAATTTTCTTGTCTAAAAAATAACTTAAAATAATCTCTAGTATCAGAGAAGTGTAGAACTCGCCTTTTAAGCTGTAAGGACTCACTTATAATAAGATAGAGATCTCATTTGAAAACTCTCCTCAAAGGTAGAGGTTTACCCAGAAGGACTATTTGATCTTAGTGGGGTTCCTCTATAAATAATGTGTGCCTGTCCTTATCTTATTTTTGTCTACAATTCCTACTAAGTAAATTTCCACTGCATAAGGATACTTCTCTAAAAGATTCTCTCTTACTAGCACAATCCAACAATTGGTATCAGAGTAGGCGCTCTAGACTCTTAGTAGTTGCAAGTACAATCGCAGACATGGAACCAATTGGAATAAGCTACAACAAGCCTTCTAGGTTGACCGATGGGAACTACACCTGTTGGAGAGATAGAATGGAGAATTGTGCAGGCGAAGTCGAAATGGCCTTTTCTTCGAGCAGCTATTAGCGTGGAAGTGGGCGAGCATAAATCATCGTCTGGACGTGCAGGCATGGCTATGTAGCTAGTATGATCAATTTATGGACGGTAATGAATCCTCGAAGATGATTCTTCGGCTGCTCTAAGTATGGAGTAAGTCCAATCCCATTTTACAGAGCAATTGATGGAAATGTAGAATTAGTTTATAAACCTAACTTGAATGTGCATTTGTTAAATTCTATTTATGTAATTGGTAAAACTTGCAAATGAAACTGAGAATTGAGTCCAATTGAATACACATGTGTTTGAATAGCCTGAAACGAAAACATGAACTCCAATTTCAATTCAATCAGTGCATTTCTTTTAATTTATAAAGAATGTGCGCATGTAATTTCTTCAAATGGGTTTATCCACCATTATTGGAGAACTGTAAATACGTCATATTAGGATTTTTTAGAGGAGTGAAGGAGAAGGAAGAAGAGATGGATAAGGCAAGACGTCTAGCTAATGTGTTGTTGCTCGTTTTGGTGGTGATTATACGGGATGAGTGTGTGAGGTTCTTGTTGTTGAGATAATGTGTTGCTTCTAGTTAGATTTGTCATTGAGAATTGTGTTATCTGTAAACATATGTGAACTCTAATTTAGTTACAAGTTGTGCAATGTATTGCTCCGAATGCTGCAATATAAGATCGTGATTTTTCCTAAATGTTTAACAGAAAATAAGTTGCAACAGATTCCATATTTTGCCTGCAATTGCTAGCACTAGAAGATGCAAATAAAACAACAATACAGATTGCAACTTATGCAACAAATTCATAAAATCAAATCCAATAAGCAAAGTTTTTCTTCTTGCATAACTTGTGTGTGGATACATTAAAATACAAAACAGACATCTTATAAGCCAGATTATAGGAAAGTAAGAAAATATGCAGACATATCTACCATTTTACCAAGTTGGTGCCATAAACATTTGATCTACCAATAAAACAAATGAATGCAGCTTGACCTAGACCTTTAACTTGATATGACAAAAAGCGAGGCATACTAGTGTAAAATACAAAAAGAGGTATGTGTTTAGGGTGAATGACCTAGACCTTTAGCTTGACCTAGACCTTATTTTACACTAGTATGTGTTTAGGGTGAATGAATACAAAAAGAGGCATATGAGCAAACTTTGTTCTCGGTAGAGTTAAAATCAAGAACATTTTCATTTGTCTTCTTGGAATTAACTAACCAAGTTTTTTCCTTATATTTTGCAACAGTTTGCAATTCATTCACCCTAAAACACATACTAGTGTAAAATAAGGAGTTGTTCTTGAAAATGTATAAAAAAATCAAACAACTACAACGTACTTAACTGAATTGAATCTCTTGCTAAACATTATATCCAAAAATAAAAGGTGTAGTTGCTAGTAGTGGGGCCCCTGATTGAGTTTTAGAGGTGCTAGCTACAGCTAGTGGTGCTCTTGATTGAGTTCTTAAAGTACTAGCTGCCACCTCTGGATTTTCCTTGTTGCGACAACCCTTTTGTTGTGCCCATGGCACTTGCTAATAGACATGCCATTATAATTCTCCTTCTTGAGTACTTACCCGCCTTATTTGTCTCATCTCTAGCTTTTCTTCTATTTATCTATTTTCTTCCTCTTTTCTTTCTAACCTCAGGTGGCTCAATGGGGTGATCTAAAGTTGTCCATAATTTCATGTCCAATACAGGCTGAATAGGAATGGGTTAAGCTTTAAGGTAAGTCTCTTTGTTATACCAATAAGCTACATGGTGGTCAGGGTTCATATTCAACTAATTTAGTGCACAAATAGATTGTCCAAATATTTCTTCAATGTTTTGATGAATTTGGTCCTTCTGACCGTAGACTCGACGGATGTCACCTCCCATTTAATGGGGTACATTTGACCATTGTCGTCTATCTTTTCCCATAGTAACAAACAATTGTCCTTCCACAAGACTTTTCAAGAAGCATGCATATACTTTAATGATTCTCCTACAACCTTGCTTCCAACCTTTTCCGTCATTGGGTGCAAACAAATGTACAACCTCTTAAACAACTCCTTTCCCAACTCAAACTAACTACCAACCATCACAAAACAAGTAAACCTTGGATTAGATCGATTCACCTCATCCACATAATTGTGTAGCCTTTGCATACTCTTCTTTGTGGTCACCCATATGCTTATTTAAATTTTTTTATCTTTGCTCTCCCACAAATGGTTTTTCTGACATATAGTTTTAATTCCTTCCTATAGAGTGATTGAATCTCCCACGATTTAATAGAAAATTGAGACAAGATTCTATCCTCAAAGTGTCTTGCTAGCAACTCAGAAGTGCACACATTGTTGGTATTATACCTAATACAAGCATGCTTCGGCATATAAGTCTTCACTTGAAAATTTTGTGAACCTCCATCAAATCTAGCATGAATCTACATTTGCAACCTAGATGTGTACATTTTGCTATGACTATTCTTTTTTCATTAGGCCTTAACTTCAAATTTACTCCCTTCATCATAGAATATTTAGCCAAGGCTTCCCTAAACTACTAAACATTATAAAAAAAACATATCTAATTCCCAAGCTTAGCATCGAGAGTTGGGGTCATATACATCACATGCCTACTCCTCCTCCTTATCGTCTTCCCATGGTTGCCTTCTTCTCTTGACAGGTCACTCTCCATAATGTAATCCGAGTCACTGGCAAAATAGGGTTCGTCTCTAACCAACTATCCAACATAGCCATTTGCATCTTCATCCTAGTTTTCATAGCCTTCATTAAGACCAACATAACCAAAGTTTATCTCCACATGCCTCAAATATATTCTCCTGATCAACATTAACACTTTATATTGGAACAATTGCTTGCACAATTCCTTCATTTTTGAACCTCTATCTCCTTCTAACTCTATAGGGTGATCTTGACTTCTACCGTTATAGAGAAGAGCTTCAAATTCTAAACCCTCCTTATTTGCAATTTCAAATGCAACAATAGTATGATCAACTAGACAACAAAGCCCGTCCGATGGACGGGCATCAAATATATTCTTAAGAAAAAGATTGAAACAGTGATATGTAATTTGGTGTTTGAACAACTCATATCCACAAATTTACACAATAATGTTAGCGCTTCAAATTGGAAAGGATAACCTAAAGGTCTAAGGCCTTCTTAGTTCGATTCCAGAGGTAGATCTATTATTTATAGATCTAATTAACATGAGAACAAGGACAATTCCCATCTGGATTTACACAAGATAATAGCTGATGTACATCGAACTTAACATACATGAAGAAGAGTTAGACTTGAAAAGGTTTCCTTAGAGTAGGTGCTCTATTCTCCAGTGGTTGTAGTCTTTGCTTCAAATGAAAAACTTCAAACTGCAAAATGTCAGCGTAAGCAAGTCAAAACGCATTCACATGATCAATTATCAAAATAAGCTCTAACCAACACCAAGGGATGTTCATATCATTACATATGTGAATGCAAAAGATGCCATCAAATTCATTTAATTTTGATACAACTCAATGAAAAGTCAGATCAAGGTCAAAACTTCTGAATGCACACAATGGAACGATCAGTTACCATCATCACAAATTTGGCTATATTTTCAGTACAACATATATCAAAAAACAAAAATCACAACATAATACTCTTTAGTTGGAAAGCTCTTACACTTTCGTTTGCAAGGATTCCTCTTGTGGAATGCAACTCTTACACAATATGAACGATTAGGATCAACAAGGTTTCAGAGAAAATGTATATAATTAAATAAATTGCAGCGTACAGTCATCATGAGTGTTTGCCTCTCGCCTTCTACCTTTGCAAACTTGAGACTGATTTCTGAGTACCTCTCGCCTTCTTGGATCTGGAACCTTCTCCGACACCATCATCATCCTATGTCTCTCCCCCCTCCATACTCAAAGCCATGAGCAACAAACCTCGAAGAGCTCGCTCGGCATGTGAGGTAACAGACCGGAACTCGGAAACGTCGCGACTCACTAAGTTCAAAAGCTTCCGAGTCAGGCAACAATGTCAGCATTCTGCGAGCGTGTGTAATTGAAGAGGAAGAAGAGAGTGAGAATGGAGTGAAGATGAAGAACAAGACACCTAAATATTTGGTGGAAAAGGCGAATGCGGAGTCCAATCCATGGCGAATTGTGCAGAGAAAGAGAGAAGACGAACATGGTTGTGAGCATGTGAAGGTGTGCAGTGAGGAGGAAGGGGAAGAATTTGGGTTTTAATGACTGATATGGTTAGGGATTGGGAGATTGAAGAGTTGTGTCCGTTTGGATTCTGTAAAATCCAATGAAAGTATAACGGGGAATGTGAAGAATCTGTGGAATTTCAGTTTTTAAAGGTTGATTAAGGTGGTTTATTTAAATTCAAATTGATTAACCCGTGGAAGTGGGAGAAGAAGAAGCAATTGGGAGGAATTGCATTGATTAACAGCATTGATGTTATGGTAGGAACCAAATTTTTCTATAGATACTAGCGGTGATGCCCGTGCGTTGCACGGGCCAAGTTTTTTGAATGGACATAATATTTCTAAAATTGTGGATTAAACCAATGATATAATTGTACCTCAATAATATTTGTTTATAGTGTATCATTGATTTTAAAAGGCTTAAATTATATGTTATGATGTCATTAAAAAAGTCCATGGTTAAATGTGTAATTACATTTTAATACATAGTATTTTTATTAAAAAAATACATTAACACATAAAAAACTACAAATTAATTATTAAAATGTTAATTGAAAATCTAATTGAAGCTATTAAAATAAATATGCACAAATATATATTAGCACATAAAAAAAATACAAATTTAGCATTACATGTAAATAAAAAATCTAATTTAAATACAGGTGAGTTTAAAGTCCATTACATACATCTACAAAATCTAACCAAAATTAATTCAAGTAAAAAATCTATTATATACAATACATCTAAAAATATTAGATAAAAAAATTAAAACACAAATAGTTGAAGCCTAAAATCTAGTACACAAATTTAATAAATAAAAAATGCTTCAATCTATATAAACTTCAATTAATCTCATTGTAATATGTTAAAATTTCTTAATTAAAGAGAAATGATATATACTCATAATCCACGTACATGGTTTAATTACCCTAATTTCCCTAAATCTTGAAAGGTCCCACTTAATCAAGCAAAAGCAGGCCAAAGTCCTTCTAGACATCATCTCACGTAGTCACGTACCCTCAATTGACTCAAATGAAAGGTTGATTAATTTATTGATTATGTATATATGTATGCTTTATGGCCTTATTTGGCGTCTTTGTCATGATAACGTATGTATACACATTATATATGCTAGTGTGTGAGCACCATATAGACATATCCAATATAGTCCTGATATAAAAAGCAAGCAACAATTCTTGGTAATAGGAGGTCTAAATAGTTGGAACCTTGATTGTGCTTCGATTAGTGTAGTAGTTCAGCTTGTTCTTTTGCATTTTGTTTGTTCTTGCTGAGCATCACATTTCATTATTTTGAAGTCTAACGTACGTAACATTGAGGCAGAAGTCCGAAAATAGTTATCCTATCAATGACAAGACACGAACTCGTCCCTAATAATCAAGAAAAGATAAATAGCTATCATTGAATTTAAGAAGTTCATCCTTATATTCTCTACAGTCAATAACATATACAGTATCTAGAAGGATGCATATATAGAGAATAGAAATATCTATCATTGCAAAAGCAGAAAGCATCTCCCCTGCCAAGAAAATGTTGAGATGATCTCAAAAGGTTATGACCTAGAATAAATACATTTTTTGACAGCACAATCTCTGTAGCACATTCTTACTATGCCTTCCGGAGAAGCTGCAAAATCTTTAATTGCATCCATTGAAGCAGTTGCAACACGCTCATCACTGCAGATAACAACAGATGCATTGAAACATAATAATTTTTGGTATCAAATAATACTGAGACACATGTTAAAAAAAATATAATGATGTTCTGTTACGCTGTGAGAAGCAACCTCTACATATGATGATAAGCAACTGTTTAAGGCTTAAAATGACAAAGTTGGTTTCCTTGGTTTTTTTTCTAGATTTGGCCATAAACTATAATTATATCATAATTGGATCACATTAAAGTAACTACAAAGTCTCCATTCTCCAAGTATAGTATGCAAATTATATCATGTGTTTTGCAAGCATACCCATTTACAAGGCAGTAAAGCAGCGAAGGATACACATCATGTGCAATTAGTAGCTGGGATGGGGAAACAACTTTATCATCTACATTTCTGAGAAGAAGAGATACCTGCAAGATAGCTTACCATTACTCAGTAATTGCAGATTAAAAGGCTTTACTACTCAGTGACATATGTGACCCTTGCACATTACACACAAACTTTATATATACATCTGAAGAACCCATGGAAAGCAAAGAGAATGACAGATCTTATTCTAGATACGTACTGTTTTACAAGCTAGGTATCTAACTACTTGAGAGTCTGCTTTCAGCCCCACCTGCAGGAAAGGCTAAACAAACACCAAATTTGGGAAGCCATAAGAAGATCAAAAAACATATAGCTATTAGGCCGTGGTTAAACAATAACAGAAGGCACTAAGAAAGATGAGCGATACAAACCGAAAACACGGCGATGCTGAGAGGAAACCAGCAAAATCACCAGTTGTGGAAGGATAGAAAGCTGGGCTGAACTTCTTCCTCCTCGGCATTTTGTTTCTCCTTGCTTGGCCTATCCAGTCACCAGTCCTTCAACAGCACGAATGTTGTTCCCCAATCTCTAAGAAGTGTAAGAGTTCGAAAAGACTGGTCGCAATAACGATGCATAAACAAAGAATTCCAAAGATGTCCCAATGGCCTCAACTGAAAAGATGAGACCCAAATCAGCGCAATAAGAGAAAAACATAAATTTGAAGTCTACTAATTTCTCGATCCCCTTTACCCTAAGAACCCTAAATCTACAGAATTTCAATTACAAATCCTCCCCACCCACACAAGCACCGTAAAGAAGACAGTAGACTACTACTTCAGCCTGGAAGAAAAGCCAAAACCCTAATCAGCTAACGACAAGCAAGAAAAGTGAAAGATCTAACAACACCTCGCTATACAAAGCACATCAATAAAAAACAACAGGAAAAAAATAATCAAACTACGCCTACAAAGGGAAAAGACGGCCAATACGAAGCACATCAATCTGAAATCAATCGAAAACAGGAAGAAGAAGAAAATTACATGAGAGGAATGCTGGTAGAAATCTCGGGCCATAGATAGTGAGCAAAAGTGTTGAGATTGGACAGAGCATGGAGTTTAAGAGCATGATGGTGCATTGCCAATAGCGCACCCACCGAGCTCACCATGGTCGCCATGTTTGAACTGCTAAATGAAATTGAGGAGTCACACCGAATGAAATTGAAGAGGAGGCACGGCAGCGAAGAGAGAAGTAGGGCGGAGTTTAAAGCAACTGGGATTCAGCCTGGTGGTAGGCGAAGAAGTGAGCAATACGGTGGATCTGGAATTGTAACCGCTCCCCAAATTAAAGCATTTGGAGGATTTGGGATAAATGCGCAACAATGTGTCGTTAATACTAATAGGAATGGGGTGGGAGGAGTAGTTATGGCTTAGGGATGAGGCTAATTTTTAAAGTTTTATAGATAGATGTAAAAATGGACCCTATCTCCATTTTTTAAATTGATGGCAAGCTTAACAAGTGATCTATCATTCATCTCCCTAAATGCCTGCTCATTTTCTCCCTTACGATATATCCCACTGAATTTGTATACTTTAGTGATTTCACATACCAAATCAATTCAATGTATCCAAAAATATTTTTATAAATGCCCGACTTGTATTCAGGTGTAAATTCATCAATGTAAGCAACCTCTGGATAGTTAACGAACTTTCCTCCATGGTGCTAAACAATGTTCACCTACCCTTATTGCTTGCACACAATCGAAGCCAAAACAAATACTGAAGCCTTAAACAGTGATATCTAGGATCAAAATGCAACAATTGATCCTTAGATCCCCAAATTCCTAGTTTCGAGACCTAAACCCTAAAACCCCTAATTTCCAACAATTTAAACAAGCCCAAGCACAAGACCGATTTCAAACCATAAAAGAGAGATAAACCCCGAACAAAATCCAAGCATAAATGAAAATCGAGAACAAACCTCAGAACTCAAAAATCCTCAATGACCCACATTGAAATTCGAAATCCCTAACCTTTGACTCTTCCAATCAACTCGGATTCAACATTGAATGTTGAATTTGCCGGGATTGAGCACCATTAATCTCTTTCTTCATCGAAATGGAAATTTTAAATGGAGTTACTATTGAACTCTAAAGGTGTCGAGATGGACTTGAAGAAGGAAGTGAACAGGGAGGAAATTCTTTTACTTGTAGCAATTCATTTCTTTTTTTGTTAATTTAATGCGTGTCATTAAGAAAGACTAGTGATGCGGCTTAAACTAATTTATACATAATGACGTGTAAGTGAGTTGGGACGCATGCAATCTACACTATAGGAATCTCCCTCGATAGGTGTTCAATAGGTCAAGAATTAGAAGCGACTCAATAGGTCCAAATGGAAGGTGGGGGTGTCTAAGTAGCATATGTGTGAAAGTTCAAGGGATCGTTAATGTTTTAAGTCCCAAAAGAAACTATAAAGTCGTGTGCTAATATTTATATAAGGATAAATGTATCGATCTACAACATTTATCCTTATATAAAATCTTATTAAGTCCCAAAAGAAACTGTAAATATTAGTGGCTTTGTGTTTGTTATTTCAAGTTCAGATTGAGTACAGGTTCAGATCAATCGGGTTTTAGATCAAGTCGTGTCAAATCATGATAGGTTATTGGGAGGTTCGGTTCAGTTTAGCATGTCAAAATATTAGTTTTGTTAGAAATAATATTGAAAAAATTCCTTTTGGTGATCCTATATATGATGTTGACAACTGCATTTGGTGTCCTATAAAAAAAGTTTTTCATTTTGGTACCCCTTTGGTTTATACATTATTGTTTATAACCAAAATTATATCTAAAGCTATTTTTCATCCAAAGAAATATATTTTTTGTAAAAATTTAAATGAAAACTAATTTATAGTCTTTATAATAAAAATATATTACTGTATTCAAAATTATTATTGTTTACTCTATAAGTATAACCAATTGAGTCAACACGAGTACGGATCAGGTTTCAACCCAATCAAATTTGGATCAATCGGGTTCAATTTTTTTTCCTTTATCCATTGATTTTTGATGGATCGATTCGAGTCAGTTTTTCAGGACGTGTTAAGCTTTTATAGCTCTAGTAAACTACTATTCTATAAATAATAAATTAGACATAATTATTTATAATACTTTTACGGTCTCAAATAAAAAATTATAAAATATGAACTGTTGATTTGTTGATTTTTCCAAATTGGATGGCGGATTGAACAATATTACACTCAAAAAGTCGCTCTTGATTAAAAAAAAAGTGCCGGCTAAATATACTTTCTCCCGGATTTTGGTGGCCGGATTTGATAAATACAAGCCTCAAGGATTCAAGGTCATAAAATTAGTTAATCTAAAATGCAATTAGTCTTGAACACTTTGATATATGGATTAATTGAAAATAAGTCAATAGTTTTGTTAAATAATTCATTGATTTGAATTTTCATTTCACAACCTATTCCACGCCCGTTCTCTTCAATTTTCCCCTCTTTGAAGCAAAACTAGCTTAGCCCGTCGTATCATGTACGATTGTGTCTTGAATATTAACATTATTTTGAGTAAATTATATTTTTTCATTTATGAACAATTAATTTCACTTACTATTAAAATACACGATAATGTGATTTTCAACTTACAATCATTCATGTATTAATATCTATAGTCTTTTTAGGATAAATCTTGATTGTATAGATCAATATTATTTGGATAGTTTATAAATATAGGATATTATTTTAATATATTAACAAATGAAAATTAGATAAAGACATCCTTTAAAAATAAATCTAGATTTATAGATAGATATTGTTTGGATAGTTTATAAATGACTCGGGCAAAGTCGTTGTTCCCTTATCAAAAATAAATCCCAAACATGCAAACACAAGTACAGTAGGCAAGCAAGGAGTCGAACCCAAAGGAATCAGTTTTATTCGGATTTTATGGTTTTCATGCAAGTAATCAAAAGGGGGTTTTGAAAGTTGGTTTCAATCAAAGTTATCAAGCAGAGTTCATCCAATCAATTCCACTTTATTAATCCGTTGATCATGAATTCATCCACCTCTTTATATGCTTAGGTCAATTCCAATCCCAATCATTAGAAATCGCAAGTCCACGGTCCAAGCAATTCTATAACCCTAGGCAAGGACGCTTAACCTAGAATTAGCATAGAGCACAGGGATAATAGGAAATCAAATCATGCAATCAAGCTACGAGTCTCATGCATAATTTAACCATTGAATACTCTTCCCTAAACTAGTCCACGGTCCTAGAATAGAGTTGTTTCGAGAATAGGAAAGATGCATAGACAACAACCAATCCTAATTCAAACAATGGATCTAAGTCAATCAAACAAGTTGATCAGGCTCATAAAATCAAACATAGATCATGGGATGAAGCACAAGAGTATCAATAAAGACCTAAGGATAAAGAGATTACTAGAATTTCACAACTTCATAATAAAGCTTCCTTGATTGAATAAACTCCAGAGGAGAGTTAGTTCTCCATTACAAAGAAAACTCTAATCTTTATTTGAAAGACAATTGATTGACAAGTATTGGATATCTAGAAGCCTAAAAAAAGGTCCTCCTTATATAGCCTCAAGGATCAACCTTTTCGGACTAAATAAGGTAGGAATCCGAAAGATAAGAAAGGAAACAAGATAGAAACGATGAAATCTCGTCAAGTCGGTCGAACCCGCGACCGCGGCTATACATCCGCGCCCGCGGCGGCCTCAAATCGTCAAATCTTGAGTCGGCTACTACCGCGACCGCGCCATAGGCAACGCGACCGCGGCCTTCATAGTCTTGGTTGGCTCGCTCCTCCACGCCACCGCGCCCGCGCCATAGGCAACGCGACCGCGGCCTTCATGCAGTGGCGAATCTTGGTCGTTAAGCTCTTTAACTCTTGATTCTTCATATCTTGTGTCTTCGGTCTTGATATTACAATAACGCTCAAAACTAACCTAAACACTCTCAATATAGCTCTAAAATACAAGAGTTAACCCATACAAAATAGGCCGAATCAAATTCCCCCATACTTAGATCTTGCTCGTCCTCGAGTAAGCTCAAAACAAATACAACAAGGTAGCACATCTAAGATCTCAGGAAATACAAGGGAAGACAAAAACACTTAATTCACAACCCGAACCCAAAAATATAGAGAAATCATGAGCATAATACAATGGAGCTCAAACACACACCTCACAACAAGATATAACACTCAAGCTCTAAAATATGAAAGAGCAACCTAGGATCTACCCAAATCTAACATGTAAGCCCCAAAGTCCCTGATGAGTTCCGGATCGGAGGGTCTTCACAATTTAAATTTATAAACCGAACCTCAAGATCGTAGTAAAGAGGTAGGGTGTCGAACACACGGGAGTTCGTGTGTCGAGTGTACCCGAGAAAGCTACAAAGAGGAGAAAACAAAGACAAACAAAGGAAAACAAGAAGGATCTCCTCGGACCGACACGAAGTCACTTCGGTCCGAGGTAGGATCGAGGAGTTTTGGCCGGGACCGACGTTGACACAAGTCGGGCCCGAGGTACTGGTTAACTCGGTCTTGAACAAAAGTAGATCGGTCTTGGGTTTTTGGGTTCCTCCCCCAACCAAACTTGGATTTCCTTCCCCAATTCAACCAATAAGAGCTTGATTCAAGTGAGATCGAGGTGTTTAGCCTTCGTTCTCTCCAATCTACACTTCGATCTAAGGGAGTTCTCACTCACCATCGATGCTAGAGACCTTGGATTGGATCGAGATGCTCACGCTTTCTCTTACCAAATTCAAGCCCTAGATCTCTTGTTTTCAGAAGAGAATTGAAGCTCAATGTAGAGAGGATTCACAAATCAAGCACTCAAGGCTATGGAATTGGGGTTTTCTACCCAAATCTAGCTAGGGGAATCCCCCATAGCCCAAGACTATGGAATCTACTCCATCAAATAAGAGAAAAACGTGCACAAAATGGAAATCACACACAACTCAATCATCATCCACAAAGCAAGCTCAAATTGCATTCAAAGTAAAGGTTTCTACAAAATCCAATTGTCAATCTACTAGATCTAAGAGAAACAAAGCTAAAACTCACAAATTCTCCACAATCACAAACGAGATTCTCTTCTCTTCTCCTTCTCTTCTTCTCTCCTTTCTCTCCAAGCCTTCTATTGAGTCTAAGAGAGTGAAATGGGTTTGGGTTGTGGTGTGCTCTCGTCCCCTCACACTCCACACATGACTTGATCTTCTCACCTCTCTCTTATGCTTCACATAGATTGGGGAGCAAGAAATCCCAATTTAGAAAGGGGCAAAAGAGGAAAGTTGCCAAAAATATGGCTTGGGCAACAATTCTCATCGGCGCCGACTTGGACCGACACGGGTGGACGTCGGGCCCGACGTTGGTGAACGTCGGTCCCCTTCACTGGTAGCTCGATCTCGGGCCCGATGTGGTGACCTTGATCCAGGGCCTCGATCCTCGTCTTCTTCCTTGGTTTTCCTTGCTTCCACTTCATTCTAAGCTTGGCTCTTGCACTCCTTGGCTTGGCTCAATCCTTGGCTTCTCAAAATGGTCCTCATCCACGCCTCTTTACCTACAAAAACACACAAACTCGCATAGTTTCCGACTCTCGAAGAAAACCGGGAACTAAGCTAAAAGGGAAACAAAACTAACAAAGAAAGGAATGAAAAACACATATTTACAAGGGAAATCTATCACTAAAACACCACCAAAACTAGAGACATCAGAATACCCCATACTTAAACTTGCTTGTCCTCAAGCAATAACAAAGTAAGCAAGACCGAAGCACAATCTTCAAGTAAAGCCTCAATAGAAAAACTCAAGTAAGCACAAGTGATAGACATGCTAGCAAGATTATATCATCACACATGATCAAGTGTTCAAGGAATTAAGTCACAACAACTAAGCCTCACTTTAGGGATATAGAAAATGTGTATCACTCATAATGTGTTTGGGCTTAGCAATGAACACTCAAACTCAACAATCATGAAAGTAGAGACTTTACAATTGAAGCTAATATCACCAATTCCTCCACCTAGAGATGCCTATTACAATGCACACAAAGAAAATGAACTTGGCTCAATGGAGATCCTCAAAGAGAATTCCATTCGGCCGGGTTGTAATGGGGCTTTTGGTGTTTCTCAAGGTAGGAATTACTTTGGTCTTGTGGTGCTCATAATGGGGATTGAACTTCCTAGTCTCTCACCAAACTCTCCAAATCATTCCACTTTCATTTTCACTCACCCAAAAGACTTTGATTTTCTCTTCTTTCTTAACCCACTTTTTTTTTTTTCACTAAACTTTCACTTCATCTTTGCACTACACTTTTTGTTGGATTTTTCACACTTTTTTTCCACTAGGATCGACTTGCACACAAACTCGGGCCCGAAGTGCACTTATCCTCGGTCGGTGCCCTTTTCACTCACTTAAGCACTTTGCTTTCAATCCACTATTTTTCCAACTTTTCTTTCTTTCTTCTCAACAAAGATGCACTACCCACTTGGTTTATAACACCATTTCTTGCCCTTCACCAAAGAGAATCTCAACTCTCCAAATATTCTTCCAAACCTCTCACTAAAGTCCAATCCCATAAGGGTCAAGTCATATTGGCTAGGAATCATATTTTTGAGGAGTTTCAAACAAAGGTCTAAGGCTAAAACGGGGCTACAAGCAACGGTTTATCATCAAGGTAGGATATGGAAGTTTTTGTGACTAAAAGAAATAAAGTCCAAATCAATGTGACAAAGCATAGAACAAATCTCATATTGGTCTTGGAAAATAGATAAACACCTCAATAGCAAGTTTTACTAAGCATGCATGAGCTAATCACACAACACAAATGAGGGATATGCAATATGAACAAGTATCCCTAAAATGGCCAAAATCATCTCACATGGGTCACTCTAGCTTAGTTGCATCATAACTCATTCAAGAACTCATGTGCTCAATAAAAACATGCAAGATATCACATCACATAAAAACAAAATCCATGTAGAGGCTAAACTATCCAAAAATGTGCAAAGGACTTTACATGCTCACATCATCATTAGCCTTCATTTGGACATCTAAGATGGGATTTCCTAGTCCAAAAATCAAAATCTTTTTGTCATTTTCACACAATTTTCGACTTTTTATGGATTTTTTTCAAAAAATTTTCTCAAACAAAGAAACTCAAACAAACTCGTCCAATCATGCCATTAAAAATCAATCATCACAATCCATCACACATCTCATGCCACAATCCAAATAAAACATCCCTTAAACAAGAAAACAAACTCAACACAAGCTAGACATGGAACTAATGAGCAACTAACCCACCCCATACTTAAAATTTTGATGTCCTCATCAAAGAAATCAAAACTCATAAGTAAAGAGATAAGAGTAAAGAAAACTCACAATTCCTTATTTGAAGATGGCATTTTGAGGCTTAGTTTGCTTGAATGAGAGCCCATGAAGCTCTCACTTCTTCACTAGGATCAATCTTGTCATAATACTTCTTCACTCGATGACCATTAACCCGAAAGATGGTACCATCATCATTAAGCAAATCAACCGCTCCTTGGGAATGTATGCGATGCACCACGAACGGCCCGCTCCATCTTGTCCTAAGCTTCCCGGGAAAGAATCTAAGTCTTGAATTGAAAAGAAGGACCTTGTCACCAACTTGATAGGTCTTTGGAATCAATTTCCTATCATGCCACTTCTTGGTCTTCTCCTTATACAACTTAGCATTCTCATAAGCCCTCAACCTCAACTCTCCTAACTCATGGAGATCTAGGAACCTCTTTTCTCCGGCCAAGTTCACATCCCAATTCATCTCCTTAAGAGCCCATTTGGATTTGTGCTCCAATTCCACGGGAAGATGGCATGCCTTGCCATAAACTAGATTGAAAGGTGTGGTCCCCAAGGGTGTCTTGTAGGCGGTCCTATAAGCCCAAAGTGCATCATCGAGCTTAGATGACCAATCTTTCCTTGACTTAGACACCGTTTTCTCCAAAATAGCCTTGATTTGGCGATTCGAGACTTCCACTAGCCCACTTGTTTGAGGATGATAAGGAGTAGCAACTCGGTGAGACACCCCATACTTAATCAACACATTCTCGAAGCATCTTTCAATTAAATGAGGGCCACCATCACTAATGAGAACTCTTGGCACTCCGAACCTAGAAAAGATGTTGCTCTTCAAGAATTTCATCACAACTCTTGCATCATTGGTCCTTGTCGGAATGGCCTCCACCCATTTAGAGACATAATCAACGGCCACCAAGATGTACTTGTATGGTCCCGACGTTGGGAATGGTCCCATGAAGTCGATCCCCCATACATCAAAGAGCTCCACCTCTAGCATTCCGGTTTGCGGGGTCTCATTTCTCCTAGACAAATTCCCTTCTCTTTGGCACTCCTCACATCTTTTCACGTACTCATGAACATCCTTGAACATGGTGGGCCAATAGAATCCACTATGAAGAATTTTGGCCGTAGTTTTTGAACTCTTGGCATGTCCCCCGGTTGGCAAAGAATGACAATGGCTTATAACACTTTCAACCTCCTCACTTGGAATGCACCGTCTATAGATTCTATCACTCCCTTCTTTGTAAAGGTAAGGATCGTCCCAAAAATATTGTCTAGCATCATGTAAGAATTTCTTCCTAGCCGAGTAAGACAAATTTGGTGGGATCACTCCCCCTACAACAAAGTTAGCAAAATCCGCAAACCAAGGGGAATCCCCTCGTTTTGTGGATTTGATAGATAATAGACAACTAGGGGATGATGTCCTTGTAACATACCCCTCCCACACGGGAACTGGGCTGTCAGGTCTGCAGCCCAATACACTCCAACCTGATACCCAAAGCGCGAAGCTAAATGGGCAGGGTGTTGCCAAGGGTCCTCGAACCCATGACCTTTGGCATAACTTCCCACATGGGAGAGATATGTCAACCAAGTATGCTGCTTCGCGCTTTGGGTATCAGGTTGGAGTGTATTGGGCTGCAGACCTGACAGCCCAGTTCCCGTGTGGGAGGGGTATGTTACAAAAAAGTGCAGCATACTTGGTTGACATATCTCTCCCATGTGGGAAGTTATGCCAAAGGTCATGGGTTCGAGGACCCTTGGCAACACCCTGCCCATTTAGCTTCGCGCTTTGGGTATCAGGTTGGAGTGTATTGGGCTGCAGACCTGACAGCCCAGTTCCCGTGTGGGAGGGGTATGTTACACTGATCTGCACTTTGAACTGCTTGATCTGCTTCCCTAGCCTCAGAAATACCTTGATCCTGCACAACATCTGCATTCTGATCCTGATTCTGATTCTGAACTGCCTCTGCGTTCTGATCTGAGTCGGCGACACTGTCACTGTTGGCGACCTCAGACGGACCTTCAGCACTATCCTTGTCAGAGACGTCTTCAGGACATAAGAAGTAACCTTGATCACCCTCATCATGATCCTGAATCAGAGAACCTGCCATGGTGCTTTCATCGAACACCACATGAACACTTTCTTCAATCTTCTTGGTCCTTTTGTTGTACACCTTGTAAGCTTTGCTTGTTGGAGAGTAGCCAACAAAGGTGCCAACATCACTTCTTGGATCGAACTTGCCCAGACTGTCCTTCCCATTGTTATGAATATAGCATTTACACCCGAAGATGCGGAGGTGGGCGACATTGGGCTTGACTCCTTTCAGCAGCTCATACGGAGTCTTTCCAAGTAGTGGACGCAGCATTGCCCTGTTCATCACATAGCAGGCTGCATGAATAGCTTCTCCCCAGAAATTCCTTGGGAGACCACTAGAGATAAGCAAAGTCCGCGACATCTCCTCTAGAGCTCGATTCTTCCTCTCGACTACGCCATTTTGCTGTGGGGTTCTTGGCGCCGAGAAGTTGTGGCTGACTCCCGTCTTCTTATAATACTCCAGAAACTCAGAGTTCTCAAACTCTGTGCCATGATCAGATCGGATAGCCACCAAAGAACTACCAAGCTTTCTTTCAACAGCTTTTGCCCATGTCTCGAACTCCTCGAAAACCTGATCTTTAGAAGCAAGAAAGATAGTCCAAGTATAGCGTGAGTAGTCATCAACAATAACATAAACGTATCTGTTTCCTCCTCTACTCTGCACACGCATAGGTCCACACAAGTCCATATGAATCAACTCAAGGGGTTTGGAGGTACTTACCTCCTTCTTGGACTTAAAGGAGGACCTTACTTGCTTACCCTTCATACAAGCATCACAGATTCCAGATTTAGAGACCTCAATCTTGGGCAAACCACGAACTAGCTCCTCTCTATGCAATTTGATCAACAACTGCTGGCTAGCATGACAGAACCGACTGTGCCAGAGGTCGGCGACCTCTGTACCAGACTTCAAGCACAAACTTTCTTCAGATTGGAAGCTGGGATCAACCTTGTAAACATTGTTTCTGCATAATCCCTTCAGAAGCGTTCCACCTGTACTAATTTCAATCACCTGGCACTGCTCATGATCAAAGACAACTTGATTTTTACCGTTAGCACACAATTGAGCTACACTCAACAAATTAAAACCAAGGTTGTCGACCAAGCTAACATCAGAAACTGAAACCTTACTTGAGATCTTCACCTTTCCAATACCAGAAACCACACCTTTGCTATTGTTTCCGAAGGTAATACTACCTCCCTTGTGTTGTTGAAGTGAGACAAAATCTTCAGATTTTCCAGTCATATGAGCTGAGCACGCACTGTCGATGAACCAGGGGTTGTCGACACTCACTTCAACCTGCACAAACAAGATTAGTTTTTACGAACCCAGAGTTGTTTCCCAACTCCTCTGGGTCGAGCAACAGATTTCACAGTATCATCAGAAACTTTAACACTAGCAGATTTTGGGTTCTTGACAGGGTTGGTGACTTTAGGTTTCTTTTTAGCAGTCCTCGACTTCCTAGCATTTTCAGAATCCCTAGTCCTTTTGAAGCACTCATGTTGGTAATGGCCTCCTTTGCCACAATACCAACATGTGATGTGAGATTTCAAACCTACATACTTACTATATCCTGGATAGATAGGTTTGTTGTTGATTCGGGCCTGGAAATCAATTCGTGAGGGACCCGCTTTCTGGACTTGGTTTTCCCACATGGTACGAACCTTCTGATTAGGGTACCACTTCTACTTCCCTTTACCCTTAGGGTCCGCCATATGCGATGAGCAACTTGCGTTGTGATCATACATAGGGGATTTTCCTTTGGATGTTTGAGAATTAGAAGCGTTCCCCTCTTCATTCTGGCTTTTCCCATAACCGAGACCAGGTCGGTCAACAACCTTCACAAACCTCCTTCCGAAGTCTTCCTTGACTTCTTGGACCTTGTCAACGACAAACTCATCTTTCCACTTCTGTTTTTTAGCCTCATCGTCTATCTTCAGATTTTCAAGATCACTAGACAACTTAGCATTTCCAAGTTTCAGCATGAGTTTCTCTCCTTCAAGACTAGACACCTGTTTTTCTAGGTCGTCAACCTGCTTCTGTAAATCAACAACCTGAGACTCAAGGTTAGGACATTTAGTGCAATCAACAGGTTTAGAAACACTTTTCTTTTCTAGATCTATAGCTTTAGAAGACCAAACTTTGTTATCATCAATCAAATTGGCAATTTTATCATCTTTTTCCTCAATTTCTTCACTTAGTTCCGAAACTTGAAGACCAAGTTTTTCAATGATAGCACAAAGTTGTTCGCGTGTCTTCTTAGCTAAAAGAGAAGAAAGTTCAGCATCTTTTACCTCACTTGAGGAGTCATCACTCAAGGCCATAAAGCAGTGTTCTTTGGTTGGCGACCTGTCTTCTTCTTCATCAGACATGTCCCATGTCGCCATCATGCTCTTGCCAACCTCCCTCTTCGGACATTGTTTAGCAAAATGCCCTTTGTCTTGGCAGTGATAGCATATCACTCCCTTCATATCTCTTGCAGCTTCGGGGGTTTTGGCTGGAGCTTTGTTGCGATTCCAAAGTCTCTTCATCGCTTTTGAGATGAGGGCAACGTCGTCGTCGTCGACCTCTTCATCATCATGTCCTTGAGCGATGTCGAAAGCCTTTTCAACTTTCAGAGCAATGTTCTTGACCTTTTCAGAGTCAAACCTGTCCTCCCTTCTTTGTTGGATACCTCCAAGCATGGTCAGTTGACCAATCACATCCTCCACGGTCATCGACTTCGTGTTTTTTTGGGACAAGAGCGAAGTCGCCATGCCGTCACACTTCTTGTTGAGACCCGAAATCAACTTGTTGGTTTGCTTCCATTGAGGAAGCTTTTCTCCAAGGAACTCTAGCTGATTGACCACGGACTGAAACCTGGAGTGGTAGTCGTGGAGGGACTCATTCTTCCCTTGGAATAGGTTCTCATATTCTCTCTCAAGGGTTATGATTCTGTCATTTTTGACATCATCATTACCTTGATGGAGACGTTTGAGAGCATCCCAAATCTCCTTAGCAGTGTCATATCCTATGACCTTCTTGATCTCACTGCTAGTTAGAGCGTGGTGGAGAACCTTCTTGGCACGCTCATTCTTCTCAAGCTTTTTGAAGTCCACGTCGTCATACTCCGTGACTTCTTTCACCTTTCCATCAGCTTTTAGGAACGTCTCAGGACCAATGGAAATAACTTTCCAAAGTTGTCCATCCAGAGAGCAAATGTGGGTTTGCATCTGTTTCACCCACCAATCATACTCTCCGGGCTTGAGTACTGGAGGTTTCCAGAAGGAGTCATTGATAGCGGTGTTGGTGGTAGACATCTTTCCTGCAAAGTACTAGAAAAATCTAGAGCCAAGGCTCTGATACCAATTGTAGGATCTGTTAGTACTTCAGAGGTCGTCGACACCTACGATGTCGTCGACCAGAGTTAACAACCTGTAGGTTGTGCAGCGGAAATTCAAACACAAGAAAGACTTTAAGTTACCGGAACTGAACACAGGTATTTAGAGTGGAAACCCTCCACAAACCAACTAGTTTGTCTCGGGAAAAACCACTTGCCTCCCAAGCTTCTCACTTGGTAGGACTTGAAGAGTACTTCGACTCGTTATATTGATTTCTCGGGCTTACAAAGGTTCTCCTACTTCAAGATGCGTATCCCACGCTCCGGCGAATCCCACGCCCTCTCTTGCAAGTACTCTGCCTATGTACTCAACCCTCATCCAATACAACTCCTCTCGTACCCTCCCATCCACAGGAACGAGTCACACGAACCTGTCTCCGTTCTCAACAACACTCGCTCACAGTACAGGAACCTCTCTCAGAAACCCGTACCCACAATACAGGAACCTATCTCAGAAACCCGTACCCACAATACAGGAACTCTCTCTTAGTTCTGCGCCGTTCTCCTCTAGTTCCTTCTACATTCTCAGAACACGAATATATAAACTACGGAGATTGTGGTATAATTCATCCTTTCTGTCCAAGGAATGAATTAGACACAATCCTTACAAATCTTTCCTAATCAGCTCCTTAAGACACAATAATATCTTCTTAATTATCTCGGAATAATCCATGAAGATTTTTGGCATGTACGATCTTCTTCTTGCCTTAAAGGAACCTCCAGAATCCTTCTGCCGCGCTTTCCTTAAAACTGCTACGCGCTTTGCCTTTTATAGCGTTCCGCTCGGCTCCGGATTTCTGGGCAACCAGGTTGGCGAGGTGGTCGGCGACTTCTGATGTATCTTTTTGATGTCGGCGACTTCTTTTCAGCAACCTGTTTGGAACCATCAAAACACACACACAGATTTTCTAACAGTTTGTCTTTGTTTTCTCCTCTTTGTAGTCCTCTTGGGTACACTCGACACACGAACTCCCGTGTGTTCGACACCCTACCTCTTTACTACGATCTTGAGGTTCGGTTTTGTGTAATTTAAATTGTGAAGACCCTCCGATCCGGAACTCATCAGAATTTTGGCGCCGTTGCCGGGGAGTTCTACTTGTTCGAGGTACCCATCTTAGTTGAGTCTTTGTTTTTGGTAGTGATTTGGGTGAGGGATTAGCCCAAACCCCTTGTTTGTTTTGATTTGGTTTTTGTTTGTGTCTTTGGTTGTAGGTGCATGCGAGCAAGTTCCGTCCGAGGAACTTTTGAGTTTGATTTTGTGAGTGACCCGGAGAGTATTTTGAGGCAAGCCCGCAAGAAGAAGAAGATGGCGGACCAAGTCCGAGATGATGAAGTTGAGAGGATGAGAGCCGATATGGCTCGGATGCAAATTGAGATGGCCAATCGAGATGCCGAGGCCCGTAGGGAGAGAGAACAACGGATGAGGTTGGAGGCCCAAATCAACACTCAACCCCGGAATGCTAGACAATACATGCATCCGGAGTTGAAGGTCCCGGAGCCGGCAATCGTCTTGCCGGAGGTGTCGAGGAACTTTGAGATAAAAACTCAATTTATCTCACTTATCAAGAGGGAGCAATTCCAAGGGAGGCCGAATGAGTGTCCGATTGAGCATGTAAAGCAATTCAAGGACCTTTGCGAGACGATTTCCACGGATGATGAGACGCTTGAGTACGTGCTTCTTAAAGCCTTCAAGTGGTCCTTGGGAGGGAAAGCCTTGCATTGGTTGGAGAGCCAAGCACCTCGATCCATCACCTCATGGAGAGCCTTGAATGAGGCGTTCTTGATGAAGTTTTTCCCACCTACGAAGACGACGGAGTTGAGGAGGAAGATTGCTAGTTTCCAACAAGGGGCTCATGAACCGTTATTTGAGGCGTGGGATAGATTCAAGGAGATGTTGAGAGCGTGTCCAACACATGGTCAACAACCCTATGTTCTCCAGGATATCTTCTTTCAAGGAATCAATCCCGCCACAAAGGATAAGTTGAATCTCCATACCGATTGCGGTTTCATTGACTTGCCTCCGGAGCAAGCTTGGGAGTTATTGGATAAACTCTCGGACTATGAGGCAATGTACGGAGCAAGCCATGTGAGTAAAGAGGCAAGGGTTCATGGAGAGGTTCCTAAGAGGTTGTACGATCCCAAGAGTGAAGATGTGGACAAGGACGTGAGGATTCAATTCCAGGAAGATGAGTTGAACAAAATGAGAAGAAAGATGAGTCATGCTCAACAAGCTACGAAGCATGGGGCACATGAATGCCCAAATGAGCGCCAAGTCCGGTTGGCGGAACAAATTGAGGAAGCACATTATGTCCAACGGAACTTTGGAGGGAGGCCTAATTACAACAATGGAGGAAGATGGAGTCAAGGGCAAGCTAGTGGCTACAACAACAACTTCAACCAAAATGAGCCAAGAGCCCAACAACCACCTTATCGACCTCCCGGTTTTTATGAGCAAGCGCCCCCGTGGGCTCAAGATTTGAAGAACCAAGTGACCAACATGGAGAAGAAGTTCGATGATCAATTCAAGGAGCTAGGAGTGTGGAGAAGGCAAGTGGACAGCCAATTCGTCCACATAGCAAATCAATTACCGAGAGAAGAAGGGAGACTCCCGGGCCGACCCGAGGAGAATCCTCGTGCACCTCAACATCAAAACGAGGTTCGTGCAATAGGATTGAGGAGTGGACGGAGTTTGCCCGAGCCACAAGTGCCAAAAGCAAGAGAAGAGAGTCGGACCGAGGTTCCTAACAACTCGGGCCCGACGTTCCAAGACATCGATCCAGAAGAAGAGGAGGAGCCAGAAGCTCGGACCGAGGTTGATCCCAACTCGGGCCCGACTTACCCAGAAAGTGGCTCGATGATCCCAGATGTTTCCCGAAGCCGGTCCGAGGTTCAAGACATCGGTCCCGATGTCGATCCGAAGTCGGTCCGAGTTGAAAATGAAGGAGGAAGCCAAGATCGAGTTAAGGAAATTGATCCAAGCAAGAAGCAAAGTGGCACTACTCTCCCATATCCTATGAAGAAGCCCAAGGAGATTGTTGAGGGCAAGTTCAAGCGGTTTTTGAAGCTTTTGCAAGGATTGAACATCACTATTCCTTTCACCGATGCTCTAAGTGAGATGCCATCGTATGCGAAGTTTTTAAAGGAGATCTTGAGCAAGAAGAGATCAATTGTTGAGATGCAAGATGAGGTGAAGATTTTGGAGCTACCTCAAAAACTTGGTGATCCCGGAAGATTTGCCATAACGGTAGGGATTGGATCTCAAAAGTTCAAAGCTCTTTGTGATCTAGGAGCTAGTATTTCGGTTATGCCCATGAGCATATGGAGGAGAGCAAATCTTGGAGATATGGAGCCGGTTGATATGAGTCTTACCATGGCCGATGGTTCTTCAACGAAGGCCACCGGTATTCTCGATGATGTCCCGGTTAGAGTGGGAAGATATTTTGTGCCCGATGATTTTGTGATCTTAGACATGAAAGAGGATCCGTTGGTGCCCATTATTCTTGGAAGGCCGTTTCTAGCCACGGCGGGTGCCAAGTTTGATGTAAGGAATGGGAAAGTTACTTTTGAGATTGGTGATGAGAAGGTGGAGTTCCATTTCAACAAGGCCCTTAATGAACCGGATGCTTTAGACTTTTTGAAGCTTGAAGAGAATGCTAGATGCACAAGGGAGAAGTTGGAGTCCACAAGAGAGGAAATGCCGTTGAGTGACCATGACATGGTCGATGTCCATATCCATGATGAGGCAAGAGAAAGAGATAGCCCACCAACCCATGAAGAGTATCCTAATCTATATCCTTTTAATGTTGGTGATACTTTCATGTGCATAGATGATTTGAAAGAAGATTTAGGAGATGACTATCTTTGCTTAGATGACTTGAAAAATGATGACATAGAATCTCCTAGAAATTCTTTAGACTTTTGTGATGTAGGTGGTGAGATGCAAGATGAGTTGATGCAAGAGGTGTCACGCTACACTTTGGAGGAGAAAGGTGATGGAGATTTTGGATGCCACACCTTCATCAAGCACAAATGGTGGCACTTTGGTTATGAGGAGTTCGGAAATGGCAAGGAGGACCAATTCACCGTTTTTCACCCTCCTTGAAGGGTTGAGGTTAGACGTCAAGCTAATGACGTTAAAGAAGCGCTCCTCGGGAGGCAACCCGGGTTTGGTAGATTCATTTTCGTAGTTTTTAGCTTGTTTCTTTTTGCCTTTAGCTTAGATTAGTCCTAATCTCTTCTTTAGCTTGTATTTTGTGGAAATGTGTGTTCTGTGAGCTTCATTAGCATGTGTGGTTTTGTGGAAATGATGCAAGTACTTGTGGATGGAAGTGACCAAGGTGTGGGAATTTTTAGGAGCCAAAATAGGGAGGACCGAGGTACCCAGTACCTCGGGCCCGAGGTGCCAACGTCGATCCATGTGAGCCGACCCAAGTGAGCTTTGACCTAATGAAAATTCCTACTATACCCTTTTGACCCACCTTTGTCTTCTTCCCCATTTAAGAGCCTTTTCCCTTTACCTAACATCATCACCTCCATAACTACCTTCCAAAAAATACCCAATTCTCTCTCAAACCCTAAAATCGATCCAACCCTCTCCCCATACTCGATCCTCAAGCAACCACCTCACAAAACTCGATCCAAACCCTAGAAACCCCAAGCATCGATCCAAAAGCCAAAAACCCCACCCAAATCCCATAGATCTCCATTCTTCTTCTAGATCTAGAAGAGGAAGTTTGATTTCTAAGAGTTGATTGCTAGAAGTGCTTGTTTTCTTCATATTTGGTATGTGAATCTCAATCTCTACTTGATTCTTAGTGAATTCCATGCTTTCATTGATAGATTTGAGATATGCCATGATTGAGTGAGCTTGAACTTTGAGCATCCATGGTGATTTGCATGTTGTGTGAGATTTGTGCTTAATTGTTGCTTAATCCCACTTAGAACTTCGATTGATGTTGATTGATGGTAGAATTTGGATTTTAGGGGCATGATAGTGTGTTTGATGATGGAATCTAGGAAGAGAAGTCGGAGTGATTCGGACCGAGGTACCCAGTACCTCGGGACCGATGTTCATGGTCGGTCCAGTGACTCGGACCGAGGTTCTCAACCTCGGGCCCGATGTCCCTTGCACGTCGATCCTGTGCTTTTCGAGCTTTTCTTGTGTGAGCTTAGGGAATCATGAGTTTGAATGTTGGTTTTAGCTTGTTTGTCATGATGTATCTTGTAGCTTGACCATTGATAGGTGATCCTAAAGCATGCATGGTTGAATTTTGTGAAATGAGTGTGTTAAATTCAAAGTATGGGGTAATGTCTTTGCTTGTGTGTTGGAAATTCATGTAGGAACTCTCAGGTTCGACCCCCCTAGGGTCGAGATCGACCACCCTTGTGGTAGTATCTTTGCATGATGAGTTGTATGAGTTGGAAGCTTGTGTTTGGCTATGGTCGTATGGATTTTACCTTGTAGTTTGTTGTGTTGATTGTGTAGGAATCATGTCAACCCGAGCATCTTCGTCTAGAATGGAGAAAGCCACCAAGAAATCCAAGAAGTCTTCCAAGAGGGTTCAACGAATGGATGATGTACGCATTGAGGACGAGGACGATGCTAGAGAGTACGAGAGGCTCATGAGTCTATCCCACCACACCCGGTGGCTAGATTGGGAGTCACTCCAAAAGATGTACATGGATGAGGTCCTTGCTCATTGCTACTCCACCATCGGCCTCAACGTTTTGCTAAGGTGCACCAACATTCACTACCCCGCCTTGACGTCCGAGTTCATGGCGACTTTCAAGTGCACGTATGAGGGGCCCGAGAGTGATGGCATGATCTCCTTCCAAATGGGGAATGAATTGCAAGAGATCTCTTTGAGGAACATGGCGGTCTACTGCGGATTGCCATTTCCAAGAGAAGAGGCCTATGTTGACAATGCTAAGGTCGACTACCTTTGGAAGTACATAGCCGGGAAGAGTGAAATGAGGAAGGGCGCCTCAACCAATGAGATAGCAAGCCCACTCTTCCGTGTGATGATCCGTGCCCTTGGTTGCTCCATCTTTGCAAGACATGAGTTGAGCAAGCCAATGAAGGAGGAGGCTATGATTCTCTACGAGATGTTGTTTGAGAACGAGAAACCGATGAACCTCACTTGGGAGTGGGTAAAGATGGTGAGAGACTTTCAAAGTTCTTCATGGATATACTTCGGAGGAATGATCGCTCTCTTGGCCCAACGTATCGGGGTAGACTTGTCTACTTACACACCGGCTTCCAATGGTGTGGAGTTCATGGATTTGAAGTATTTCAAGAAGGCAAACATCATCAAAGAGAAGGTCATGTCCGGCATCATGGACCGACTTGTGCCTCATTCCAACTTCGGCAAGGTACAAGTTCCTTTGGGCCCTCGTTCTTTTGAACTCACTAGTTACTACAATTGGTATCAAGTTTGGGCGGGCAATGTCAATCCTTTTGGAGAGCCGGAAGGAACACTAGAGGTGAGGAGGCAACCACAACACATTCGGTTCTCCACTCCTCAAACTTCCCCGGACACCGAAGAAGCGCCCAACCAATATGAGTTCGTGAGAAGGGATGACATGGAGGTGGATGAACCAAATGAGGATGAAGAAGAAGGTGGTGGCTACTTACATTTGCTCACCGACAACGCCCCAACACTCTTGGACCGAGGTACAACACACGTCGGGCCCGACATGCATCAACGTCGGTCCGATGTGTTTCTACCCGATCCGGTCCCTAGTCATTTCGAGAGGGGTGAAGGAAGTGGAGCACATCAAGCACCACCAAGCTTTGGAGGAGGATATGAAGGTTATGCTCAATGGTTTGGTCCCGGGATGGTGTTCCCCGAGCCTAACCGTTCGGTGGACATGAACTTTTTGGCAAATCAATTGTCGCATCTCCAACTCCAACAACAATCAATGTTTCAAGAGGCACACCAACTCAACCTCCAACAACAACAACTTTTCCAACACCAAGAGAGCTTCCAAGAGCGCTTTGATGAGGTGAACCGCAACCTTGCCTACACGAGACGAGAGGTAGAGGACTTGAGAGCGGCCGAGGATCAAAGGTGGTCCGTGCAAAGTAGTTTCAATGATTGGATGTCGGGGAATTTTGCATCCCGAGAAGATCAATGGACACCTCCCGCGCCACCTCTACAACCACCAAGTCAAGACTACAATGATCAAGTGTATGAGCGAGAGCGGCATGCCCGGCTCCTAAGGAGGCAACGCCGTGGCCATCCTCCAAACTAAGCTTCAAAGTGCCATCTTCAAATAAGGAATTGTGAGTTTTCTCTACTCTTATCTCTTTACTTATGAGTTTTGATTTCTTTTGATGAGGACATCAAAATTTTAAGTATGGGGTGGGTTAGTTGCTCATAGTTCCATGTCTAGCTTGTGTTGAGTTTGTTTTCTTGTCTAAGGGATGTTTTATTTAGGATTGTGGCATGAAACGTATGATGAATTGTGATGATTGATTTTAATGGCATGATTAGATGAGTTTGTTTGAGTTTGTTTGTTTTGGTCTTTGTTTGAGAAAATTTTTGCAAAAAATCCATAAAAATTTGAAAATTGTGTGAAAATGACAAAAAGATTTTGATTTTGGACTAGGAATTCCCATCTTAGATGTCCAAATGAAGGCTAATGATGATGTGAGCATGTAAAGTCCTTTGCACATTTTTGGATAGTTTAGCCTCTACATGGATTTTGATTTTATGTGATGTGATATCTTGCATGTTTTTATTGAGCACATGAGTTCTTGGATGAGTTATGATGCAACTAAGCTAGAGTGACCCTTGTGAGATGATTTTTGGCCATTTTAGGGATGCTTGTTCATATTGCATATCCCTCATTTTTGTTGTGAGAATTAGCTCATGCATGCTTAGTAAAACTTGCTATTGAGGTGTTTATCTATTTTCCAAGACCAATATGAGTATTGTTCTATGCTTTGTCACATTGATTTGGACTTTATTTCATTTAGTCACAAAATCTTCCATATCCTACCTTGATGATAAACCGTTGCTTGTAGCCCCGTTTTAGCCTTAGACCTTTGTTTAAAACTCCTCAAAAATATGATTCCTAGCCTATATGACTTGACCCTTATGGGATTGGACTTTAGTGAGAGGTTTGGAAGAATATTTGGAGAGTTGAGATTCTCTTTGGTGAAGGGCAAGAAATGGTGTTATAAACCAAGTGGGTAGTGCATCTTTGTTGTGAAGAAAGAAAGAAAAGTTGGAAAAAATAGTGGATTGAAAGCAAAGTGCTTAAGTGAGTGAAAAAAGGGTTCCGACCGAGGATAAGTGCACTTCGGGCCCGAGTTATAGTGCAAGTCGATCCTAGTGAAAAAAGTGTGAAAAATCCAACAAAAAGTGTAGTGCAAAGATGAAGTGGAAAGTTTAGTAAAAGTGGGTTGAAAAGAAAGAAAGAAGAGAAAAATCAAAGTCTTTTGGATGAGTGAAAGTTGAAAGTGGAATGATTTGGTGAGTTTGGTGAGAGACTAGGAAGTTCAATCCCCATTATGAGCACCACAAGACCAAAGTAATTCCCGCCTTGAGAAACACCAAAAGCCCCATTACAACCCGGCCGAATGGAACCTCTTTGAGGATCTCTGATGTCTCTAGTTTTGGTGGTGTTTTAGTGATAGATTTCCTTTGTAAATATGTGTTTTTCATTCCTTTCTTTGTTAGTTTTGTTTCCCTTTTAGCTTAGTTCCCGGTTTTCTTCAAGAGTCGGAAACTATGCGAGTTTGTGTGTTTTTGTAGGAAAAGAGGCGTGTATGAGGACCATTTCGAGGAGCCAAGGATTGTGCCAAGTCAAGGAGTGCAAGAGCCAAGCTTAGAATGAAGTGGAAGCAAGGAAAACCAAGGAAAGAGACATGGATCGAGGCCCTGGATCGAAGTCACCCACATCGGGCCCGAGATCGAGCTCCCAGTGAAGGGGACCGACGTTCACCAACGTCGGGCCCGACGTCCCTCCGTGTCGGTCCAAGTCGGCGCCGATGAGAATTGTTGCCCAAGCCACATTTTTGGCAACTTTCCTCTTTTGCCCCTTTCTAAATTGGGATTTCTTGCTCCCCAATCCATGTGAAGCATAAGAGAGAGGTGAGAAGATCAAGTCAGGTGTAGAGTGTGAGGGGGACGAGAGCACACCACAACCCAAAACCCATTTCACTCTCTTAGACTCAATTGAAGGCTTGGAGAGAAAGGAGGGAAGAAGAGAAGGAGAAGAGAAGAGAATCTCGTTTGTGATTGTGGAGAAATTGTGAGTTTTAGCTTGTTTCTCTTAGATCTAGTAGATTGACAATTGGATTTTGTAGAAACCTTTACTTTGAATGCAATTTGAGCTTGTTTTGTGGATGATGATTGAGATGTGTTTGATTTCCATTTTGTGCACGTTTTTCTCTTATTTGATGGAGTAGATTCCATAGTCTTGGGCTATGGGGGATTCCCCTAGCTAGATTTGGGTAGAAAACCCCAATTCCATAGCCTTGAGTGCTTGATTTGTGAATCCTCTCTACATTGAGCTTCAATTCTCTTGTGAAAACATGAGATCTAGGGCTTGAGTTTGGTAAGAGCAAAGCGTGAGCATCTCGATCCATCTCAAGTCTCTAGCATCAAAGGTGAGTGAGAACTCCCTTAGATCGAAGTGTAGATTGGAGAGATCGGAGGCTAAACACCTCGATCTCACTTGAATCAAGCTCTTATTGGTTGAATTGGGGAAGGATATCCAAGTTTGGTTGGGGGAGGAACCCAAAAACCCAAGACCGATCTACTTTTGTTCAAGACCGAGTTAACCAGTACCTCGGGCCCGACTTGTGCCAACGTCGGTCCCGGCCAAAACTCCTCGATCCTACCTCGGACCGAAGTGACTTCGTGTCGGTCCGAGGAGATCCTTCTTGTTTTCCTTCGTTTGTCTTTGTTTTCTCCTCTTTTTAGCTCTTTAGGGTGCACTTGACACAAGAACTCCCGAGTGTTCGACACCCTACCTCTTTACTACAATTTTGAGGTTCAGTTTTATAAATTTAAATTGTGAAGACCCTCCGATCCGGAACTCATCAATCTCCATTGAGCCAAGTTCATATTCTTTGTGTGCATTGTAATAGGCATCTCTAGGTGGAGGAATTGGTGATATTAGCTTCAATTGTAAAGTCTTTACTTTCATGATTGTTGAGTTTGAGTGTTCATTGCTAAGCCCAAACACATTATGAGTGATACATATTTCCATATCCCTAAAGTGAGGCTTAGTTGTATTGACTTTATTCCTTGAACACTTGATCATGTGTGATGATATAATCTTGCTAGCATGTCTATCACTTGTGCTTACTTGAGTTTTTCTATTGAGGCTTTACTTGAAGATTGTGCTTCGGTCTTGCTTACTTTGTTATTGCTTGAGGACAAGCAAGTTTAAGTATGGGGTATTCTGATGTCTCTAGTTTTGGTGGTGTTTTAGTGGTTGTTTTCCCTTGTAAATATGTGTTTTTCATTCCTTTCTTTGTTAGTTTTGTTTCCCTTTTAGCTTAGTTCCCGGTTTTCTTCAAGAGGCGGAAACTATGCGAATTTGTTTGTTTTTGTAGGTAAAGTGGCATGAATGAGGACCATTTTGAGGAGCCAAGGAATGAGCCAAGCCAAGGAGTGCAAGAGCCAAGCTTAGAATGAAGTGGAATCAAGGAAAACCAAGGAAGAAGACAAGGATCGAGGCCCTGGATCGAGTTTCACCACATCGGGCCCGAGATCGAGCTACCAGTGAAGGGGACCGACGTTCACCAACGTCGGGCCCGACGTCCACCCGTGTCGGTCCAAGTCGGCGCTCAAGAGAATTGTTCCCCAAGACATATTTTTGGCAACTTTCCTCTTTTGCCCCTTTCTAAATTAGGATTCCTTGCTCCCCAATCCATGAGAAGCTTAAGAGAGGTGTGAAGAGATCAAGTCAAGTGTGGAGTGTGAGGGGGACGAGAGGCACACCACACCCAAAACCCATTTCACTCTCAAAGACTCAAAAGGAGGCTTGGAGAGAAAGGAGAGAAGAAGAGAAGGAGAAGAGAAGAGGTGCTCGTTGGAGATAGAGGAAGATTTGTGAGTTTTAGCTTTGTTTCTCTTAGATCTAGTAGTTTGGCATTTGGATTTTGTAGAAACCTTGACATTGAATGCAATTTGAGCTTGCTTTGTGGATGATGATTGAGTTGTGTTTGATTTCCATTTTGTTCACGTTTTTCTCTTATTTGATGGAGTAGATTCCATAGACTTGGGCTATGGGGGATTCCCCTAGCTAGATTTGGGTAGAAAACCCCAATTCCATAGCCTTGAGTGCTTGATTTGTGAATCCTCTCTACATTGAGCTTCAATTCTCTTGTGAGAACAAGAGATCTAGAGCTTGTGTTTGGTAAGAGAAAGCGTGAGCATCTCGATCCCATCACAAGTCTCTAGCATCGAAGGTGAGTGAGAACTCCCTTAGGTCGAAGTGTAGATTGGAGAGAACGAAGGCTAAACACCTCGATCTCACTTGAATCAAGCTCTTATTGGTTGAATTGGGGAAGGATATCCAAGTTTGGTTGGGGGAGGAACCCAAAAACCCAAGTCCGATCTACTTATTGTTTAAGACCGAGATACACAGCACCTCGGGCCCGACTTGCATCAACGTCGGTCCCGGCCAATTCTCCTCGATCCTACCTCGGACCGAAGTGACATCGTGTCGGTCCGAGGAGATCCTTTTCATTTTCCTTTGTTTGTCTTTGTTTTCTCCTCTTTGTAGTCCTCTTGGGTACACTCGACACACGAACTCCCGTGTGTTCGACACCCTACCTCTTTACTACGATCTTGAGGTTCGGTTTATAAATTTAAATTGTGAAGACCCTCCGATCCGGAACTCATCAATAAACAAAGAGGAAACGCTGGAGTATGCCCAAAAGAAACAAAGAAGTATAAAAAAAATATAGTAAACAAACTTACCAGCTTGAGAGTGGTTCCTACACGACTGAAGGAGGCATCGATGGATAACGGTTGGAACTCGGACTTGATATTGGGTGACAGCTTGTCGCCGAAGACGCTTAGAAGATCCTTAGGCTCTCTCTTCTTTGTGACAGGGGACGGGGTCTCTTCAGTCCTTTTCCGTTTCGGAGGTTGAGACTTCTTGGAGTCCACTGAGGGAGTCGGGGAAGTCAAAGCTTTAATGCCACTGGACCTCAGTCTCTTAACCATCCCGGCGGCAGACATATCGATCTTGGCACCTACATACGACTAGCAGTCAGCAAACCATGGCAGAGCAAGGGACCTGGAGATACAGGATTTCGAATGAACGAACCCCAAACCTGATTTCTTTCCAGAAGAGCTCGCCATGTCGGAAGATGTTGGGGTTTTGTTTGTCTCGGTCTCGTCCTCGTCAGACTCCAATGCCTCCACTTCCTCTGCAGGTTCTTCAGGCTCAGGTCGGATCTTTTTAGGCTTGCGCTTTTCGACCTCAACCTTCAGCAATCGCCGGCAAACACCTGTGTCAGTACTCCTGGAATTAATTCCCACCGGAACTGCACCAGAAAGAAAAGAAACCCAGGTTAAAATTACTCACAGCACAAAATCAAAGGGATAACAGTAAAGAGAAGCACAGAGCCTTACGAGATGTGTTCCATCCATCTCGAAAGACCGATAACACGTCGTCGTCTATGCCCCTTAAGGATTCTAATTCGATAAAAAAGAACCGAGCTTGCAGGCTTCGCGAAGGCATTTTAGTCTTAGGGATTAAAGGGTTCTTGACATTCCGGGCATGAAGGGTGATCCTACCGGCTCTCTGAGGGATGATTTTGTAGGCGAGAAGGAGTTCTCCCATGGTCATTCTAAGGCCCCGTTGCGTAGCGAGCTCGTCGATTCTAGCAAGCGTACGCCATGTCGTGGGGAGGATTTGGCAGGGCGAAACTTTCAAGGTACTAATGAACTCTCGGATGAAATCAGAGAAAGGGAATTTCAAACCTAGGGAAAACGGGTAATCTAGGAAGCAGACCCAACCCTTACGCACCCAATCGATCTTTTCGATGGTTGGAGCGTGGAATCGGGTTCCCCTGGGAAAACCCCCAAACGCGACCCAATCCGCGATTTTGTCCCGGGTCATGGCGCAGGGAAGAAGGTCTTCCTCGCTAAGCGATTTAGAAGAGGTAAAAGGGGACCTTGGAGCCATGGAAAGCAAAAAAAGAAGCAGAAAGGGGCGGAGTAGTACCTGGAGCGTTCGAGAGCGGAAAACATAGGAGGAAGAGAAGAAGGCGGACACAAGCGAAGGCGAAGATGAAAGGGAACAGTGAAGAAGAGGGTTTAAGAGGTCTGCAAAATCCCGAAAATCGAGGATTGACCGCAACGTCAAATCAAATTAAATGCACCATTCAAAATTTGAAAGAGTTCAAAATCCGAACGCTGCATTTAGGGGTATTGTTGGGCCCAGATTTTCCTCACAAAAGTATCGAGACCCGGTTGGTACTTCTTCGTTACTTCTTCAGAACACAGCGAAAGACGGCGAGGAACGAAGTCGGTTAAACAAGATAGAATTAAAGATATAAGATAGATCCCTTCAAGATATTTCGTTAGGATTTCGATTAGCTAGAATCTTGTATTTTCATATCTTTTCTCAAGATAGATCAATCCTAAAGGGCGCTATATAAGCCAATTGTAAGCCCTAAAGCAGGATTATGCTCTTTTACACATTCAATCACACTTTGAATACAATTAGCGAGCTTTTACATCAAACGCGTTCTTCGTGATTCACCTCGATTAGGCCCGATCTAGGTCAAAGTTCCCTTGGGTGAATTTTGGCTCAAACAGCGCCCATGGAAGAAAAACAAGGATAGGTCAAGTGGATATTCACGAACTGCAATTGTGAAAGGTTAGAACCCTAATTGTTTAATGATGAATCGGATTTGTTGTACTTTTTTAGAACATAATTGAATCGATTTTTCATTGGGTTTGTTTTCCGATTAGTTGGTGAATTTCATAGTTGCTACAATACTAAGATCGATCATGCTTTTGATATAGTTCGAGGTCTCGAAATCCAAAGATCAACAACAAATGCAAGCTTAAAGGTTTGTTCTTTGATTTCACTAAATTGTTCTGTATTTTTCATGATATACAATATTGTTTTGCAATGATTATAAATTTCAATAAGTTGTTCTGTTTCATGATGTAGATTATTATATTCAATGATTATAAAAAACTTTTTCGTATATAACTTTAAAATACGTAATGGTTTCGTCCTTTAAATATTTTTCAACTATTTATACGAACTTATTCATCACAAAATAAAAAGACTATTTCTCCATTTTTGTTTCATGAATGTTTAGTGTGTTTTTCTACATATTGGTAACAATTTTACAATAACAGATATAAGCCATTATGTATTTTGCATGTTGTACAATAATGTTTTTCAATGATTATAAGACAACTTTTTCAGATATTAGTTTCAAATATATAATACTTTCTCTCATTGAATTTTTTTCAAACATTTACATGAACTTATTCATTACAACATGAAAAATAGTGCTTGTTCTATTTCAAATTTGAAATTTTACTTTCATGGTTTGATTGTATTCCCCACAAAATTGTGATTTTTATGACAATTGTGCTTGCTTTTAGGGTTTGATTACATTCCTTAGGGTCTGATTTGGGTTCTTGTGATTTGAATTCATGGACAAAGATGTGTATGGATGCAGCTTGAAAGAGATCGTCGGAAAAATGGGTATGGTTTCACTCTTTGAATCTTTTTCAATTGTTTACATGGATATATTCATTACGAGATAAAATGAATGCTTTTTCATTTTTGTTTTATGTATGTCTAATGTGTTTTTCAACATTTTGATAACGATTTTTCAAATAACGAATGTAGACCGTTCAACGTTTTTCATGTAGTGCAATAGTGTTTTTCAATGATTATAAGACAACTTTTTAACATATTAGTTATAAATATGTAATGGTTTATCTTATTGAATCTTTTTCAAATACTTACAAGAACTTATTCATCACATGATGAAAAGAGTGCTTTTTCATTTCCGTTTCATGCGTGTCTATTGTGTTTTTCTACATATTGATAATACTTTTTCAAATAAAATATATTAATTGTTTTGTATTTTTCATGTTGTATAATAAGCTAGTCCCCGATCAGGCCGGCAAGCTTTGGTTGAGAGTTTTGGTTTTAGCTTTGTTTCTCTCTGTCTTTGCTTTGTTTGTGTTTTGTTTTGCTTTGTTTTGTGTCTGGTGGTTGGTTTTGCGCTCGAGGTTTTGTTGTGTTGTGTCTTTGATTGTCCTAGGGGTTTTCGGTTCATTGAGGTTTTTTTTTGGGTCTTTTGGACGCACCCCCTCTGCTTCGTGCCAAGGGTGCCCCCATCCCGACCCCCCAGATTCTCCGTAAGGGGAAATACACTGGGATTATTGTTGTTGTTGTTGTATAATAGTGTTTTTCATTAATTATAAGATAACTTTTACAATAGTGTTTTTCGTTTTGATAGTTATGCATTGTATGATGAACACTTGTTCAACAATACTAGTACCTGAAGCCCGTCCGATGGACGGGCAATCGCTATCGCCTAACAATAGATGTACCGGTATTTTCCTATGCTTTCTAATTATACAGAATTGCTACTCTAATTAACTGTTTTGTTTGTTTGCTCTATGGCTGAACTCAGATTAGTATGTGTAAATCATAATATTATTGATTGAATACAGATTATTGTGTAGTAGTAGAATTAGAAGTAAACTGAAAATGCAAAAGGTGATAAACTCCATAGTTTCAGGTAGAGAAGTATAAATGTTTTTGATGAATGTTTTTGATGGTTTGGAATCCTCCTATGTTGAAGAATGAGCTAAGAATTGAAAATGTTCATTAAAATTGAAAGGAAATTGATAGTGTAAGATAGTGAACAACGACCGTCTCAAGGAATGTGTAAAACTGCATTGCATAAAAAATTACTTACTGATCATAAATGTATAGAGCCTTTTTTTAATAAAATTTGCCAACTACAAAAATCAATGTAATTGACATGAAATAAATACAGAATAAAGTATTTGAACAACATGTGGGAATACATGATCACTTCATAACACTTTAAAAATAAGTCAAGTGATGTCTTTACTAAAATGTAAAAGATCAGAAGAATTATGGAATCTTGAATATCCACATTCACAATCTTCAAGCTTCTTCAATTTAGCCTCAGTTAATCTCGAGTATTCATTTCCTAATTTTTTTGGTGCACCCCAAGAAAGAGTGATTGCTCTCCACAGCCTAAGATATCTATGATCAATCAATGCACCAATCCACACCATTCACTCAGATGCTCAAATGCTGAATCATGCCAATGGCTAAATCTTATTACCGGAGGCCATGAGAGTTTCTATATTAGGACGGGCAAAAGCTCTAAGCTAACATTATATGCACCTGTAATTTGTCGTTCTTACTAATTGTGCACAATTACGACTCTAATATTATAAACAACCAAAGAGTAAATATAATTTTATTTAGTACTTAATAATTACAATCGGTAGGATAATGATTCACAATTCAAACCTGCAGTCTAGGGTTGAGCTCCAGGAAATAGAATTCATCGGTCTCCATGCTAAATAAATACTCCACAGTATATACTAATGGAAATGAGATGTACCTTTTTCAATTTTAGACCGATGCTAAATATATACTCCACAGTATATACTAATAGAAATGAAATGTACCTTTTTCAATTTTACATAGTCGAATTTATATTCATTTTATCACTATAAAAATCAATGACCTTTAAATTAGCTATACGTTAAGATTTTAATTTCTAACGTGAATTTTTTTGGCATTGAATGTAAATTTGCATTGAATTGGATGTAATACCCATATTAGTTAATTAAGAATCGGTAATTACCTTGCATGTATGTATACATGGAATTTCAAAACACTCTACTAATTAATTTTTATTTTCATTGCTATATGTATGCGGAGGATTAAATAGGAGTATGAATTAATTGGACGTGGCGTATTTTGGCATTTTCCTGGCGGAACCTTAAATTATTTTGGTATTTTCCTAGCTGAACCTTAAATTTTATTTTCAACAGTAATGCATGAACTAATTGGAGTAAGGGCACTTGACAGTAGCCTACTGGTTACTACGCATTGAAATATGGTACATATAACATTGGTGAAATGAAAATGGCAACTTGAGAGGTAAAAATAAATGTCGATTAAACACCATAGAGAGATGAGCACCAAACACTGAAGGCATGGAAACACTACAAAGAGGGAGATATTTGGTTCAAACAAATAGAAAGATATGCAATATGCTTATGAACTGATGCCTTTCAGCACCATTGGATGCACGAGGAAAAGAAATACAAAACGATTTCCACCACCTAAATACGAATGTGAGCTTACTCAACAGCGATGCTAGTTGCTGCAATAGTGATGCAGTGGACTCTCCAAATCCTGATTATTTAATTTATTGGATACCAGCAGAAATGTAAATACGTGAGAACATGCATCTGTGAAAACACAATAAGAGTCTAAGCAATCAAGTCACAACTTCATTATAAATTAGACAGAGCCCAATGGTAAAATTAAACCTATAAAAGAAAGAGCATATGTATATAGAAAAATGCTCTAGTAAAACACTCTCTTAGAGTGTAACATGAGATAGAATGAGAGCCTTTGGATCAGTTTAATTAGACGGATGAGATTTATCAAAAAGAGGGTGTATTGGTGGGGTGTGGTGGAGAAACACTAGATTAAATACAGAATCTCGTTAATATGGTAACTATTGTGCAATCCCGATTTTTTGGGGGTGAAAAATTTTTTTGTTCTGATTTTTCCAAATGTGTAAATATTATTCAAGAACAATTGTTTCTCTTTCCTCAAACAATCTCTCTTTCTTCCCATAAGCGACTAGCCTCCATCCTCCATCCTCCATCCTCCATCGAAGCAATCCGTCTTCAACATCGATCAATTCATTTGAAGCAAGTGTTCTTGGTAAGATTTCTACTCCTCTGTTATTTTTCTTGATTTTTTTTTCATCATAAACCCATTCGAAATTGGGTTTTAGATTTTAGGGTTTCGAATTTGGATTTTCAATTCATAAAATTCGATTTGCTTGGGTATTTGGGTGAGATTTTAGGGCACATCTTCTCCGATCACCTTCACCGGTATGTCATCGTAAGCCTCGAAGTTAATCACGGTGTTGGCGTCGTTGTTGTTGGTGATTTCCAGGCCAAATGGATCGGCCTCGAGCTCCGGAGTTTCGTGGACCTACGCACCGGGTTGTGAAGTCGGCTAGGAGCCCCAAACGGAGTTCTCAATGGACGTAGCCCGATTATCCCAACCGTTCGCGACCTTTGACGGCGAGTGATCCCAGCCATCTTCGTTGACAGTAAGACAACCTAAATTGAATATGTTGAAAATGATAGTTGAAAAACACCTATCAATATGGATTATCTATTTTTCATTCAATTTACATCATACTGTTTTTCAGTACAATATGATATTTCATAGTTGAAAAACGTCGTTGCATAGTTGAAAAACCTCTACCAATATGGATTATCATGTTTTTTTACGACATAAAATGAATGTTTTTCACTTCTGTTTTATGTATGTGATGAGTTCCGGATCGGAGGGTCTTCACAATTTAAATTTATAAACCGAACCTCAAGATCGTAGTAAAGAGGTAGGGTGTCGAACACACGGGAGTTCGTGTGTCGAGTGTACCCGAGAAAGCTACAAAGAGGAGAAAACAAAGACAAACAAAGGAAAACGAAAAGGATCTCCTCGGACCGACACGAAGTCACTTCGGTCCGAGGTAGGATCGAGGAGAGTTGGCCGGGACCGACGTTGATGCAAGTCGGGCCCGAGGTACTGGGTAACTCGGTCTTGAACAAAAGTAGATCGGTCTTGGGTTTTTGGGTTCCTCCCCCAACCAAACTTGGATATCCTTCCCCAATTCAACCAATAAGAGCTTGATTCAAGTGAGATCGAGGTGTTTAACCTTCGTTCTCTCCAATCTACACTTCGACCTAAGGGAGTTCTCACTCACCTTCGATGCTAGAGACTTAGGATGGGATCGAGATGCTCACGCTTTCTCTTACCAAACACAAGCCCTAGATCTCTTGTTTTCACAAGAGAATTGAAGCTCAATGTAGAGAGGATTCACAAATCAAGCACTCAAGGCTATGGAATTGAGGTTTTCTACCCAAATCTAGCTAGGGGAATCCCCCATAGCCCAAGACTATGGAATCTACCCCATCAAATAAGAGAAAAACGTGCACAAAATGGAAATCACACACAACTCAATCATCATCCACAAAGCAAGCTCAAATCGCATTCAAAGTAAAGGTTTCTACAAAATCCAATTGACAATCTACTAGATCTAAGAGAAACAAAGCAAATACTCACAAATTCTCCTCTATCACAAACGAGCTTCTCTTCTCTTCTCCTTCTCTTCTTCTCTCCTTTCTCTCCAAGCCTTCTTTTGAGTCTAAGAGAGTGAAATGGGTTTGGGTTGTGGTGTGCCTCTCGTCCCCCTCACACTCCACGCATGACTTGATCTCTTCACACTTCTCTTAAGCTTCTCATGGATTGGGGAGCAAGAAATCCCAATTTAGAAAGGGGCAAAAGAGGAAAGTTGCCAAAAATATGGCTTGGGGAACAATCCTCATCGGCGCCGACTTGGACCGACACGGGTGGACGTCGGGCCCGACGTTGGTGAACGTCGGTCCCCTTCACTGGTAGCTCGATCTCGGGCCCGATGTGGTGACCTCGATCCAGGGCCTCGATCCTTGCCTTCTTCCTTGGTTTTCCTTGACTCCACTTCATTCTAAGCTTGGCTCTTGCACTCCTTGACTTGGCTCATTCCTTGGCTCCTCAAAATGGTCCTCATTCACGCCACTTTACCTACAAAAACACACAAACTCGCATAGTTTCCGACTCTTGAAGAAAACCGGGAACTAAGCTAAAAGGGAAACAAAACTAACAAAGAAAGGAGTGAAAAACACATATTTACAAGGGAAAACTATCACTAAAACACCACCAAAACTAGAGACATCAGTATGCCTATTGTGTTTTTCAACATATTAATAACAATTTTTCAAATAGTAGATATAAATAGTTTTGTATTTTTAATGTTGTATAATAGTGTTTTTCAATGATTATAAGACAACTTTTTCACATATTAGTTTCAAATATGTAATGGTTTCCCTCTTTAAATCTTTTTCAACTATTTTCATGAACTTATTCATTATAAGATGAAAAGAGTGTTTTTTCATTTCTGTTTCATGTGTGTCTATTGTGTTTTTCTATATATTGATAATATTTTTTCAAGTAACAGAATTTAATTATTCTTTATTTTTCATGGTGGACAATAGTGTTTTTCAATGATTATAAGACAACTTTTACAATAGTGTATTTTCGTTTTTATAGTTTTGCATTATATGATAAACACTTGTTCAACAATATTAGTTGTTTGTACTATTATGTATGATATGATATTCATATATGTGTGTTTTGTTTTGCAGTTATTCAAGAAGGGGGATGAATAATGGATGAAGTTTGAAGACAAAGACAATGACATTTTTTAACATACCAATGTATATTGAAAAAGAGATGCACTTTTTCAAAGTTATTGTAGTATGTATTCGAGTTGTAACAATTCTGATTTTCATCTTATTCAATGCAATACATTTACTTTTTCAATGATCACGTAAGATCCTTATTTTCATTTCAGCTTATAATGAATTGATTTTCATGTGAAGACAAGTAATAAAACATGTTCAACTCTATTTTGAATGTTCAAACCATCGTACAAAGTTAATTTGAATGTTGTTCAACTCTATTTTTCAATCCATCGAACAGAGTTATTCAAACACTGACGAATAGATTTTCTAGGATTCATGAACGATTTTTGAATTTTATGCTCAATTAATAATTTTTTTTAAAATATTCACATTCTTGTTAATCCCTAAAATCAAGGAACTTTCCATTTTAAAAAACGTGGCTTTAAAATCCCCCCTAATTAAATCCGATTTTCCCTCTTGAAAATCCCACAAATCATGCTTGTTACCATGTTTGCAACCACCTAATATTGATCACATCCCACTCATTAAAATATAGCTATTGTGTACCCTCAAATCTCACCCTCCAATTAGCCTAATCTAACGGTCCACATCATGTTACATGTTATACCACAATATGTATCTCACCTGAGCGTTCCTCTATGTATATATATAAGCCAGTTCAGGTCAAGAACAATAGAACTTTTCTTGGTTTCATAGGCGGTGACTAATAACGACAAATGACAAATATGTTCACGTCCATGCACAATGAGCCGAAACCTTCTACTTTAAGTATAACAAAGGGCACTACAACTATGAGCATCAACTTCAAGTTAAGTCGACTCTGAGCACCTTTATTGTAGTATAACATCTATATGATTTGTATTGTACCCATAACACAAATCCAACAGCTATTCAACATTCCAGGTTAAAAACAAATTCTTCATATCGACAACCATTTTTCCATGACCTTAGATGAAAAAGGAACACTAAGCTATTGTTGAAATTCAGCAAGAACCTGGCCCTGCGTACCGCAGGGGGCAACATTTTTTTTATACTTACTTCTTTTCGGTTGATTTAAATGCATGTAGAAATATCAGTAAAATTAATAAACACGATAAGTTAATATTCTTCTTTTGTCCTAACTTGGGCCAGTGTAAAATTTGGCGATTTACGATATTATAATAAGATAATAAATTACCGAAAGATCACCATATAAATATAAGGTTTCGGTATAAGGTCTCGGTAAAAGTATGAATTACTCCCTCTGTCCCTTAATGTTTGTCTCAATTCCATTTTTTCGTCTCGAAATGTTTGTCGTACGGCCCCTTCTTTTCATTTATATCAACTACTTTTTCACTTTTAACAACCACACTTTATCACTTTTTATTTTACCTACCTACTTTTTCATCATTCTTTTTTTTCTCTTTCCTGAATTCATCCATCAACTTTTTATACTCATCAACCTTTTTACGCTCACAATTTATCTCTTTGTTTCTTTATTTCTCTTACTTTCTTTCACCCATCAACATTTTCTTAAACAAAAAAAAACTTTATCCTCCCCTTAATCTACGCGTGAGTAGTATCATGAGACAAATATATTGGGACGGAGGGAGTAATATAATGCGAAAAACTACATAAATATAACTAAGATAGTTTTCAAAGATCTTATTGTTGATTGTTTTTTCTTAAAACTTAACTCTACTTAAAGTATATCTCTAACTTATACGGAGTATATAACACCCATCATCTAAATTTTGGCCGAAGGCTAAATTTCTTGGTCCGCCAATGCCATTTCTCAATTTCGGACTTTGCTGCTCCCAGCTCAATCTGAACAATTGAACAAAGTGTAAGCCAAAAGAAAAATTGGTAACCGCAGGAAAAGATTAAAAAGACACTTAATAACAGTCCAAATGCATCATGGGTTTTTTGATCTTAAAAACACATACTTAAAGTTTGTCAAAGTGCATGAAATATTTATGAGATACAAAAAATGAAAAAAAAATATCATCTCAATAAAATAGTAAGAAAAAAAACAAAAGCAGAGAGCTGGGCCAAGCATTTGTGTGTTTTTTGCAAAACGATATTGAACATAATTATTATGTACATATATTTGGCATTTAATGTTTAATTAGTTTGAGGCAAATAAACAGTTTACAATTCCGTTGTAGTGTAGATAGAAGTTCCTATAACCTAAATTACACATATTCAAATAGCATCTCCAATAGTATCTCCAAATCCTTGAAAGATGTGAATTTGGAGATTTTTGTCCTAATTTTGGCCCCAATAGATTCCCCAAAGTAATCTCCGAAATGGAGAAGATCACCAAAACTCATGGTGGGTTCTCCAAATTTGGAGATTTCTCTCCTTGCTTCATATTGTGAATTTGCAATTAATGTTTTCTTTTCTCTTTATTTTTTTTGGTTAATTAAATGTAAAAGGTTGTTTTTTCTTACCTCTTCAACTCTTTCATCCAATCATGTTTTACTTCAATAAATATTGATTCTCCAAAATGGAGAAATTGTTGGAGTTGGAACAATTTTCTTTTGGAGAAAGTAGCTATTTTTTCCCCATTTTGGAGAAAGTTTTGGAGCATCTCTTGGAGATGCTCTTATGGCCTCCAGAGAGCGTACTATTCTTTGATTTCTTATTCACTCATATTCAGATTTGAGGTCATGTTCCACTTTGATTTGAGGTCATATTCAGATTTCCTGTGAATAGTGTCAGAATATGGTCATCATATATGTTAATTAACAGTTTACAATTTAATCAAGTGAATAATAGCCGGAACAAAAAACCCAACTCGACATTTGAAACAATGCCCAAACTGAAACTAAACCAAGCTGTCTCTTAAAACAAAGCAAAACCAACAAATAGTATAAAAGAGTTATTTTCTTATACTTCCATCATTGTGTGTAATAGAGAAGCAATATATAGCACCAGAACACAGCTCATGGACCTGTGTCATATTATATTTGTAGCAATAAAAGATTGAAGTACATTGCCTTGCATAAACCTATCAACCCTGAGCACATCACCACGCTAACTAAAGCAAACAAAGAGAAGAGAAAATCTACGCTACTGTGCCAATATAAGTAGTTATTGGTGCCAGATTGAAGATGGATAATATTTCTCGAGAAATATTATGCATCTTCAGTTTATCTTTGATAAACTAACACTTTTCTTTGAGGGAACAGTAGCGTAGATACCACTATCATTTTTACCCAATCAGAATATAACATGATACAGGAGGTTTCCTAATGTGAACATCATCATCCAGAGCACCCACAGCAATTGGGTCATTGAAAACTACTTCATACTTGCCATCTATTACAACCAGGATCATAGTCTAACTAAGCTGAATGAATGTGTTGACTGTTGAATACATTATTGTAATAAGTAATAACAGGTTTAAGCCATTGCCTTCAAATAAAATTTTGTTCCAAAAATACCCAACACTACCGATGAATTCAACCCCGTATAGTACCTCAAAAAGAGTAAGTTTCCGAGAGAATGCATTTCTGAACTCAAACCCACCCAGTTTTTTTTATCTGTATTCATTCAAAACCAAATATGAGTACAGTAGCTCAGGAAAATGCAGAAAAATGATTCAGCCAAGGAAATTGATAGAAAAATTATCATACATAAAAAAGATAGGATGAAGGGAAAAAAACATGAAACTCACAACATGCCTCCTGTCATCATAATTGGTGTAATCAACAACCCCAGTAGTCCCTACAGGAGAAAGCATAAAGCAAGAAAGAAATGAATACAACAACAAATACCCAGCATGCCCAATGTCAACTCCAAATATTGTAGGAATCATCAAATGTACTTTACTAATATTACAAATGACAGTTACATAGGAAGGCTCTTTGGTCTGTGTGCAGGAAATTAATTCACATTAAGCATTCACAAAGGGATGAATGGATTTCCCCCCATAAAGACATGAATGTAAATGTCCTCCAAAATAGCAATAGCTTATTTTTGATAAGTAGAGTTATAATCCCTCTATCTGAAATTATATGTCAGTTTTGGGATTTGGCAAAGTATGAAAGATAACTCTCCTCAATAACCAGGATCTGAACATAATGCACTTGCATAAAATCAAATAGTCCTTACCATCTCTATCGAGATAAACGTTAGAAAAGCACACAACACCAGCTTTACGCATGTGATCCTGAGTATGTTTCAATGGAAATAGTATTCACATAATATTAGTAGCCAATAATACTGTGAAATAGATAAGATCAGCAAGAATTTATGTAATGAAATTGAATAGTAGAAGCTCCTGTTCCCATCTTTAGATCTTGCCATGAAGCAGAAGATGGTAATCCATATATCCATATGGATGGGTACCAAAGAGAAGGATTTTGTAACTCAATAGGAGAGAAAATTACTTTATGGCAATTCAAGCTGTCAATTACGTCCAGGAATGGCGGATTGGCCCCATCAGTCGGTGAAATGTTGGTACTGTTCTAGCTTCTGGAAATTGCAAAAGAAAAAGAAACATAGAGTATTAGACTGAAGTATCTCATAGGATATATGTATGTAGATATAGAACATAAAACATAAAACACTAACATAAAATTTCACAAAGGGAAATGGATACAGGTTGACGCATATGAAGAGAAACTTGCAAGCTCCTCAACTAACCTTATTTCTGAATCTTACATATACACGACACCTAGCAGCTGATGGTAACTCAGCTTCATCAGGAATTTCTGACTCACGCGGACAAAGCTCTGGCCTTTTGACATTGGAAATGAGCCTGTCTTTATCACATCACCTGCACATTAGTTCATTTAATACTCAGTATACAAAAGAGAATTTTCAAAGACAACTTTTCATTCAATTGGCAGACTTTTTTATTCCCAGACAAATCATATAAACTTTGTGTTCACTCTAAACATACTGATGTTTATTTACTCCAAATTACACATTTACTCTAATATCAGTAGAAATTTCCATCCTCAAACCATCCTCGTCCCAAACTGAAACCAGAAAAGGAAAACGATGTTCAGGAGATTTACCTTCTTTGAAGCTAAAAACGCCATGGCACAATGATTATTCTCAAGCCTAGTAATCCTGCATAGGATACATGTAGTTTCTTCAGTTTCAAACTAAACTACAAACCAAATAGAAGCTGGGACAATGTTAACAGAAAGTGAAACGAACATATAAACTGAAACATGATTCCACAATGATCTTAAGTGAGGCGTCCATGCAGAAAGTCTACATCCTGTAATTGTCTGACAGGAATAGGCTGGAAAATTACCTTGCTATTGAATAAACCTCTCTGAAACACCAAATCGATGTTGTTCATCTATTACAGCAAGTCTTAAGGCTGAGAACTCCACCTTATCAGTTATTAGACTATGCGTTCCAATCAACATGAAGATATCTCCCATTTGTAGACCCTGCAAACAACATAGGCAGCGAAAATCAAAGACTATTACATGTACAACAATAGGATAGAGAAGTAATATTATTTGCACTTACTTGGGGAATCATCTGTGCTTGTACCATCGGCTTCTTTTTCATCCTCTTCCCCATGGGCTTCAAGGCAACCTTCTTCTGGCTGGCATCTTCCATCTAAACATCTTTCAACAACACCAAACGTCACATTAGTTTGCAAATTTTCGAGTAAACCTAATTGAACTGCTAAGAAGCTGTTATGGCTGAATTAACCTGTTATGTAATCTGTTATGAGAATGGCTAAACCAATAGTTTTCGAGTAAACCAATCACTGTACAATCTGTTATGGCTGAATTAACCTTTTCTCCCACCTAGATACACAGAAATTGATTTAGCAGCTTAAAAATTCAGAATAGCAAACCTAGTTAACAGATTGTACAGTGATTTAACCAAAAGATGCAACTACTGTAGATTTGTAAAAAAAGGAAACCACAACAAATTCGATCACATCCAAATGACAACTATGTTGATCAACTACATAATTTATTCTCCAAAAACAATTTGACCTGAACAACAAATCCGATCCATAACAAAGCACGAAAAAACACAAACAAAAACTACAGATCAGATCAGGCAGCATAAGTGTAGAGACAACGAACCAGCGCTGCAAAAGGTAGGCGGATCCTTCTGCAGATCCTTAAGTACCTTGAGGATTCGCTTGGAAGCCATGGCTCGCTTCTACAATCAAACAGATCGAGCATCAAACCACACGTATGCAAAAGTTCACGAAACAATCAGCAACAAATCAACGATGCCATAATTACTGATTCCTAATTTGCAGAAGGAAAATTAGGTCTCTTGAGAAATTCGCATCGAGCGGCAGTAGAAGAGGAAAGAAATGAAAGGGGAAGAGAAAGACGATAACCTGATTGTTGTAGTAGGAGATGCGCTTAGATGTTCAACTTCTTCAGTACGATGCTCGACCAGACCGATCAAGGCTTCTTCTTCGTCTTCTTCTCTGCAATCTTCCGCGTCCTCCGCCATAGACGCCTCTCTCGAGTAAGGGCCTGTTTTGTTTGATGGCTTGGAATGAGGAATCGGCGTGCCCGCGGGAACCTGGGAATTGGCTGCAGCTGTTGGTGTCATCGAGAAGCGGGACAGCAGCACAGGCATGGACTCGCGCACACCCGATCAAACCCCAACCGCACAATCCTCCGCACCCGAGAAGAAGCTGACGCTCTTCGCCCTCCGCCTGGCCGTCCTCGAGAAAGCCGCCACCGGACTCGGCACCCTGGGCTTCATCTGGGCGACCTTCGTCCTACTCGGCGGCTTCGCCATCACCCTCGAGAAGACCGACTTCTGGTTCATCACCGTCCTACTCGGCCGGAGCCACGAGCTTGAGTGGCAGCACCAGGCCACCTGGTCCCTCGCCGACGCCGGCCGATCCAGCTCCCGCTTCTTCGCCCACGTCTTCCCCTTCATTTTCCGCCCGATTTCCGATTCCAGATCAGGGAATAGTGAAATCGACGCCAGAGCTCGGAGCAAGGGGAAGGACTCCGGGAGCTTGAGCCGCCGATGGGAGATCTCCGATGTTCCGGTGTTGCCGTACTATGAGTGGTTGTTCCTGTCCAAGAACGTGAGCACGCTCCTCAATTGGCTCCAGATCTTGGCTGCCATCGCGTCCCAAACGGGGATTTGTTATTTTAGGGTATTGTAAATTGGAGGTGGAAGGTCAAGAGTGTGGAAGATGGATCGAAGTGAAGAAGCCACGGCGGAAGGGAAGATGGAAGATGGAGGGGTTTCAAGAAGGGGAAGGGAAGAAGCCACTGCGGAATTGACATACAATCTCAATTCATTCACTGCAAAAATACCTTCACGTGGGTGAAAGGCAATTATGTGGAACCCACAACACTATCATTGTTGTGAGTTGAGGGACGATTTTTAGAGTTGTTTAGATTAGTACATAGTCGGTATTCAAACTCAACTTCTAGTAAAATGCAATATATAATTATTCTACACAAAATATGTACTTATTCAATAAATATCAGCATTTTCCAACATTGATTTCAACTTATTCAAAATCTAAAATGCACTTATGCATAAATTGTTATTCATATATGTGTGATTTGTTATGCAGCTGTTCAAGAGGGGATATGAAGTAGTTATTGGATGAAGTTTGAAGACAAAGACAATTACTTTTTTTTTATTATCATATCAGTGTATGACGAAAAGTAGATATACTTTTTCAACCTTATTGTAGCATGTGTTCGAGTTGTAACAATCCTTATTTTCATGTTATTCAATATATTACATTTACATATTCAATGGTTACATAAGGTCCCTATTTTCATTTTTAATTTAATTTGTAATGATTCAACTTTTAATGAATTGATTTTCATGTGAAGACAAGTACTTATTCAACTTTAGTTTATATGAAGGCCGATTGACCGAAAACCACCCGTATAATAGGTCATATTGCCCTAAACCACCCCTTCTATACATATTTACCGAAAACCACCCGTATGAACCCTTCCGTTAAAAACCAACCACCTCAGCTCCGCACTCCGTTAACTGGCCGTTTACGCGCGCGTGTAACGCGTATCTCTCTACCTATTTTTCTTTTTCCTTTGAAATTGTAAAAACAAAAAATAATTAAAAAAACATCCTCAATTATATTACCCATTATCCTCCTCTTCTTCTTCTTCTTCTTATGGCTAAATGGAAGCTTCAAAAACAGATTTCCCCCTTCTCATGGGTAAATGCATATTTGGATTTGAACAAGCAAAATTATCAATTACAACACACTAATAACAGTATCAATAGACAATAAATAGTTTGTGCTACAATTTGTAGCCCTAATGTCACAAAAGAGGGGGCTGACATTTGGATTTGAATTTGAAATCCAATGAAGCCACGTAATCAAACTGGAGAAAAATTGGCATCAAACCTGTTGAAGTGAACGGCCATAATAGGCCTCAACTGGGGGGCGTAGAAGAACGAAGTGCTTGTTGGGAGGGTTACATTTCCCGCCGGCGTCGGAGGAGAAGCCATAATTGGGGGCGTAGAAGTTGGTGGCGGTGACGATAATGGAGGTTCCGGGGATGCAATTGCGGAGGTGGTCAACACACCGGAGCTCGAAGCAGGCGTCATAGATCTGTCCCCTTTCGACGAGCGTCGTGCCCAGGCCCACCGTCGCCTTGCCGTAGCCGGACTGTAAGAGGTCTTCTAGCCACAGGCACCACCGACTGTGTCCCGGGGGTCGGCCGCCGCGAGTCCTCTCCCTTTCACCATCTCTGACACCGTTTTCTCGTCGGAGCACAACTCCAGACTCAATGTCTTCCGAATCCCACCACTCCGCCGCTACCCCCTCCGCCAATCGCTTCCACCGCCGCCGAATCCCTAACCCCTTCGACTCCCTCGACCTCCGACTCGCTAACCCCCTCCACTCCCTCCGCCAAATCCCTCCATTCTTCTAGTTTTTCTTTTTCTTTTTCTTTTATTATTCAATTATTCATTTTTTAGCCAAATCCCTCGATTCTTTTTCTAGTTTTTTTCCCTTTTAATGAAAGATTTGTTTTTGATGAAATTGTTTTTGATTTTTTAATTTAGAAGAAAAATGAATAATATGTAGAAATGGGTAGAAAGATACGCGTTACACGCGCGCGTAAACGGCCAGTTAACGGAGTGCGGAGCTGAGGTGGTTGGTTTTTAACGGAATGGTTCATACGGGTGGTTTTCGGTAAATATGTATAGAAGGGGTGGTTTAGGGCAATATGGCCTATTATACGGGTGGTTTTCGGTCAATCGGCCTTATATGAAAACATCAAATTAGCAAAGGTATGATAAAGCAATACAACTTGTTCAAGCCACCGTATAGAGTTATTCAAACACTGACTAACAGATTTTATATAAGTCACTAACGGCTTTTGAATTTTATGGTAAATTATTTATTTTTCAAAAAAATCTTCTCACTCTTGTTAATCCCTAGAATCAAGGAACTTTCCTTTTAAAAAAACGTGACTTTTAATTTGAATATGCAATCAAATCTCCTCCTACAAATCCGCTACCTTCCTTTTTTATAATTAATCCCCACTAATCCAATACTCCCTCCCTATTTTTCTTATCATGTTTCCTAATTAATCACCCTTGATTATCTCCAATCCAACGTCCCTCATTAATCCGCATGTTGCACCACAAAACCTATTGTACCTGAGCGTTCCTCTTTTTTTTTTTTTTTTGCTTATTTAGTTGTGACACACTTAATGACCGTAGGCTCGCTACAAGAGAAAAACATGGATTCATATGTTTTAGAATGATTAGGGTATATGGCATTTGCAAAATACCATATAGTAAGAAAATACCGTAATATGTCATATTTGCACACATGGCATAACCCCTCTCTCTTTCTCACTAAAAAAAAAACCCTCTCTCCACTAGTTGACCGGCCGTTGACTGACGTTGAATGTCATCAATTGTCAACACAAGTGACAATATTCACAGCTAATTGTCAACACAAGTGACAATATTCACACCTAATTGTCAACACAAGTGACAATATTCAACAATTATTCACACACTCAATTGTCATCACAAGTGACCATATTCAACAATTAACTAGAAGATTATAGTAATCACACCGAATAAGTATAGCTAAAACAAGACTTATGCACACAACTCCTGTTGGATCGTAAGTCTGTTAATGAGGGCGTCCTTAACTGAGTTAACCCTTAACTGAGTTAAGGGCGTCCTTTGGTGCAGCGGAAGTAGGCTTAACGGATTAAGTGGACACAAGGATTTATAGAGGAACCCCACTAAGACCAACTAGTCTTATGGGTAAACCTCTACCTCCGTTGGAGGATTTTCAATAGCCGTCCTTATCTTTATTAAGAGTGAGTCCTTACAACTTAGGCGAGTCGTTACACTTCTCTGAGCTAAGCGTCCGTCCTTAGTCTCACTAGTAACACTCCTTTCAACCTAACAAGTAACCTAACACTCTTAGCTTATAAGGAGGCTAACACTCACGTCTTCTCACGGTACGTTGTGAGAGACAAACTACAACTCTATCTATTTTGTGGTTTGTAATGGATTTGATGTGGTTGGACTTTCTTTCTCTTGATTCAAGCTCACTTGATCTTCTCGATCTTCGTTGTTGTTCTTGAATGCTTCGGGAGAGCTTGAGAGAAAGTCTTCAAAGTCCACCGACGCTATGCATACCCTTGGAAGGGTATTTATAGCGAAAGTGGTTCTTGTCCTCTAGCGTCCTCTGAGACTGTGCAGGATCCTTGATCTTGATCAACGGTGCGATGAGTCCCTTGAGGAAGTCAACTCTGTTGACGCTTGGGAAGCCTCCGCGTGGGCAGGGGACCATCGCTAGGAAAGCGACGTCTTTGGCTTTGTCTACACGTGCCCAAACAAAGGAAGCTTCCTTTTGAGGACTAAGGCCGGACGATGATGTAATCATGTTGGGGCGGCCTTGATTTGAATTTGAACTTCGTCCGTATTTTGGCGCGCGTCCCTTCTTGATGAGGACGTCGTCCTATCTTGCGCAGGGACTTCGCCAATTACGTTTAGCCTTGGAAGTTCTGGTAATGTGCGTCCCTACAGCTTAGGGACTGCCGTTCACTTGTTGTCCTTTTCGCTCATGTGCGTCCACTGGACTTACCTGAGATCAACACTTGGACAACTTATCAAATACCTTTGAGTTTGTCATTATCAAAACAAGGGACGATTATTATTGGTTTAAGATATTAACGACTGGCGTCCTTAATATCGTCCCAACAATTTCCCCCTTTTTGATGATGACAAACTCTTTCAAATAATGCGCACAGAAGTAAAGCTTTTAGCATGAGAAGCTACACTTTGATTTTCTTTTAGCTTAGATTGGCATGCAACACATTCTTTTAAGTGCGTCCTATTTGTTCTTAACTAGCGTCCTTTGGACTTGGTCGAAATTCCCCCTAAACACATGCTTTCTATGACAACTTTAAAAACAATCGCATCTCTGCAAAACTATACTTCCCCCTTTTGGCATCATCGAAAAGGAGAACAAGTTGAAAAGCATGCAAGCACAAGGTCATAACTACAGTAAAGAACGCTTAGACAAAAGGGAATCACAAATGTAATGAACGTCATTCAACAGAAAATAGAGTACGATCATTACAGACATTCAACAGACATTCCAAAACGGGGACAGCGTCCCATTGTCTTAACAAAAAAAACAAAAGAAGAGATAAATTGTTTCAGGGTTAGAGAGGGGGAAGGTGATCATTTGCGGGGACGCTTGCCGAGAGCCTTGAGATTCTGCTCCTGAAGGTAGTTGTTCTGTGCAAGGAGCTCGTTGTTGCGCTCAAGAAGTTCTGTGTGCGTGTGGAGGGTGTCGTGAACCTGTTGGATTAAGTCGATCATCATGCACTGGTTCTCGATCATCATACCCATCAGATACTTTGTAGAGTGCTTCTCGGCTTCATCAGGGACGCTCATACCATCGAGCTCGTCCTCATCATCAGCAGCGTCCTCAGCTGGCGTCCCAACTACTTGGAGATTTTCAGCCTCGGGATCACCTTCCTCAGTTTCAGCAGCAGCAGCAGCCTTGGCTCTTCTTTCAGCTTTAGCCTTCTTCTCAGCCTCTTTCCGTTCCTTCTCCATTTGGCGTTTGACGGACGGGAGAGGCTCATCACACCTTAGTTTTCTAACTGGGGGGAGTGTGATTTGCCTAACGTCCCAATGAATGCCAAAGGAACGTTCCTGCTGTGGAGCATAAAGTCCCTGCTGCTTCAGAATCTGCTTTACCAAGCCGGGGAAGGGAAGAGAGTGCCTGCCTCCTGTGCACTTACCCATGTGCTCCAAGATTACCCTAGGCAAGTTGATGGGCGTGCGTTCCAAGAAAGCGTCCAATAGAATACTGTCGGTTATCTGAACAATGGACTTCTTCTCTTGGCGGGGGACGACCATGCGCACAATGAAGTGATGCGCAAGGACGCCCGTCTTGGAGAGGCAATGAGCAACCCTGTCCCGAGCAACTGGCTGTCTCCCATTGAATATTCTGTTGAAGATCTCTTCCTGGGAGAAGCGGCCAAAGTTCTTGTTGGGCAGATTGTGCAGGGCATCAGGAGGAGAAGGACGCAGGCCAAGCATGTTTCGGACGGTGCCCTCAGCAACGGAGTACTCGTCCCCATCTATCTCGAACGTCCCTTGAGGCTTCCCTTTTACTTCAGATATTTCAAATTTAGAGTAAAAGCGGAGAACCTCATTGGGATCAACTTCTGCGGCCTCAGCGCCCAGGTGCGTCCATCCCTGGAATTCAAGTAAGTCCAAGAATTCTTGGCGTTGATTCTCCTCTAGAAATTGGGACGTAAACAAGAGCGGAGACAGAATCTTCTTCAGCCTTTTCTGCTTGGAGCCGTTGCTGATGATAACCTCATCACCAGCGTCCTGTTCGTCTCCGTCCCCTTCTTCATCCTCATGGTCCTCATCCAGAGGGGCTTCCTCATCATTAGAGGCCTCGTCCCTTTGTTCCTGGAACTCGACCATTTCTGTGTCCTTAGCAGCGGACGCCTGATCTGTTGGAGGCGCGTCCACTGCTGGAGTCCTTGCCAAGGACTCGATGGGGACTTCATCAGAAGCCGTTTCCTGGACTTGAGCATTTTCCTCGACGGCCGGAGCTGGCGGAGGAGGGGGAGTTGAAGCTCTGGGAGGAGAAGGAGTAGGAGTTCTTATCTTGGCCTTGGTGGCTGGAGCAGAAGAGGTGCTGGGAGGAGCCACTGAGATAGGCTTGATCTTCAGCGGAGCAGGGGGAGGAGGCGGCATCTTGACAGGAGAGTCCTCTAGGGCAATAACAGATGGTACAGCGTCCTTGGCCGGGACCTGTACTTGAGGAGCGTTCCTTGCCGGAACCATGGGCAACGGCTTTGCTAGGTCCGCCTCTATCTCCGCATCCAGCGGATCCTCAGCAGCAGGAGCAGGGGAAGCGTCCTTGGCCTGGACCTTGGGAGCGTCCTCTACCCTTGGAGGAGGAGGAGGGAGTTGAGGTATGGCCTTGGCTCTCTTGGATCGCCTTCTCCACGGCGTCCTTTTCAGCTTGCTCTTGGCGCGCCTTTTCTTCTTTTTCTAGCTGAAGCTCAGAGAGGCGAATGGCGGCCATTTCTTGTTCAGTCACGCCCTCGAGCTCAGCAGACATCTTCAGGCGTCTCTTTGGGGCGGGAGGAGGGGAGGAAGGGATTGGTTTAGGAGGAGTGGAGGAAGGGCCTTTTATTTGGAGCTTTGGAGGAGGAGGGGGAGAGGAGGCCCGTTTTCGTTTCTGGGAAGGGACGGAGCCCGCAGGAGCCACGATGAACTCCATGATGTCCGGGAGGAGCTTTGCGAGCTCGTCCACAGTCCCTTTAAATACTTCAGAGATGATAGCCGGTCCCATGAAGGGGGGGTTTTTATGGTTGGTCTCTTGAAGGCGAGGCTTGACATAGGTCATCATGAAGTAATGCATCAGCCTCTGGATTTTAGGAGGGTAGTCCTGGATGGACGCCCTATGGCAAATATTGGCTAGGGTTTTTGGTTCCCTTTCAAGCCAGTCCTCTACGAGTGGGTCAAGAGGAGGACGGCGTCTAGGTTGGGTAGGAAGGCGAAAAACAGCGCCCTTGCCGGCGGTTCCCTCTTCCGGCTCCGGGACGAAAGGCTCTTCGAGAAACGAGAATCGTTTCTGAGAGGGTTTTTGGGTGGGTTTGGATTGTGGCCGGGAAGACTGGGGTTTATGTTGAGGAGGAGGTTGAGATTGAGTTTTGGAGGAAGAAGGAGGTTGGGCTCTTTGTGGCTGAGGCGGCGTGGTAGAGTGGCGGCGTTGGCTGGAGTGAGAGGAAGACTGGTGGCGAGGAGGTTCTTGGCGCCCAGTTGGTCTCCCTCTTGAATCCATGAGAGATCGGCCTTTGAGGGGTGTAATGGATCTTGCCGGATTCTGGGATTTCGCCGCCGGAGATGATTTTGAGGAGTTTCTGGTGTTGGCCATGGAGAGATTGGGGGGTTTAAATAGGAGAGGATTAGGGTTGGAGAGAAGGGATTTCGGGATTTGGGTTTGAGAGTTTGAGAGCTTTCTAATTTCGAGCAAACAACGAGAGAGCGAAGAAGGGATTTCAGATGGCGCAGGTGGGTATTTATAGGAAGAAGACGAAGTTGGACGGGCAGGGGTAACAGAGTCTTTCCACCAGATTTCCTCCACCCGCCTTCCCACACGTGGCTTCCTTCTTTTTCTAAGAAACCAGCTGTTTAGCACGCGGTACACATATCCCGAGATTCACGCTGATTTTTCGGAGACGGTTCACCTTCTCTGTTTCAACTTTCTCACAACTGTAAAGGACTCTGTCGCAGCGTCCTTTCAACACACAACACAACTGTTCTGAACTGAACCACGGCGTCCCAAACACTGATCACAACCTCTGAACAAAGAACTCTGCACGGACTGTTTTCAGCTCTTTAACACGCGTCCCTTTGATCACTTAGAGCCATTTTTGAAAATCAAGCAAGTACGTCCCGTAAAGATAAAACAAAGAACGTTCATAGGACGCGTTTGCAAGATTCTCGGCTTAGGTAAGCTTAGAGTTCCCATCATTTCAGCTTGTAATGAGGGTAGGGTGATCAGGGATACTCTTGAGACGAAAAGCGAAATGAACATCGTTCAAAACATGAGTAAACCAAATGTCTTAGACTAGCGTCCTTTAAAGATAACTTTAATGCATGACATACTTAAAACAAGTTCTCAACAAGACATAGCCAATCATTGAGGGAATAATAGAACGGGACTTGATCATTTAAAAGTTATCATCCCCAAGAGCAACCTGAGGTGCTCGAAGGGACGTCTATCAAGTGCTTTTGTGAAAATATCGGCCACTTGGTCCTCAGTCCTAACATGATCCACTCTAATTAATCCAAGTTCAACATTATCACGAAGGAAATGATGTCTTATATGAATATGCTTCGTCCTAGAATGATGAACAGGATTCTTGGCAATACTTATGGCACTGGTGTTATCACACAAGATAGGGACTGTGTTGAGGAACGTACCATAATCTTCAAGTTGGTACTTGATCCATAGGACTTGTGAGCAGCACGAAGCAGCAGCAACGTACTCAGCTTCCGCGGTAGAGAGAGCCACGGAGTTTTGCTTTTTGGATCCCCAAGACACAAGGCATGAGCCCAAGAATTGGGCCATTCCTGAGGTGCTCTTCCTATCAACAACATGGCCAGCATAGTCTGCGTCAGAGTACGCTACCAGGTTTAGGGACGTCCTTCTGGGATACCATAGACATAGATCATCCCGTCCCTTGAGATATCTGAATATTCTTTTGACCTCTTGCATATGGGACTCCTTTGGATTTGCCTGGAAGCGGGCGCACAAACACACAGCGAACATGATATCGGGACGACTTGCCGTTAGATAAAGCAAGGACCCTATCTGTTAGAAAACCGAGTTCGTGTTTTGATGGTTCCAAACCGAAGAGGTCGCCGACTTCAGTTCACAGAAGCGAAGCGCGTGCGGAAATTCAGAAAAGGAAATAGCGTGTTTCTTTGATATGGAAATCACGTCCAGCATCTTCAGTGGCTCGTTTAAGGCAAGGACAAGATCATAAAGATGGAAAATCATCAAGAGATCAAGGAAGATATTGAAGATGATTTTATCATGGCTTAAGGATATATTTTAGGAAAGATCTTGTAGAGATTGTGTACGATTCATGTCTTAGCCGATTTGGCTGAATCGTGCAGCAATATTCTTAGTTCTCTTTATATAGTTTCGTGAGCTTATTGGTAGAACTAAGGAGGAGAGTGCAAACATTGTAATTGTGAGCGAGTGTTGAGTGAGATCGTGAGATTCGATCTTAGGGAGGTTGAGTGTTGAGCGAGATTGTATTGAGTGAGGATTGAGATAAGGCAAGAGTACTTGCTAGAGTGTGTGGGATTCACATCTAGGAGTAGGAACACCTTTGTAATCCGAGAAAGCAATACAAGCGAGCGAAGTGCTCTTCAAGTCCTTCTAAGTTGAAGCTTAGAAGGCAAGTGGTTTTTCTCTATACAAACTAGTTGGTTTGTAGAGAGTTTTCCACTATAAATCCCTGTGTCAAACTGGTAACATCGAAATCTTTCTTGTGTCTTTATTCCGCTGCAGAACATTAAGTTGTTAACTCTGGTCGACGACATCGTAGGTGTCGACGACCTCTAAAGTACTAACGCAGATCCTACAATTGGTATCAGAGCTTTGGCTCTAGATTTTTCTAGTACTTTGCAGGAAAGATGTCTACCACCAACACCGCTATCAATGACTCCTTCTGGAAACCTCCAGTACTCAAGCCCGGAGAGTACGATTGGTGGGTGAAACAAATGCAAACCCACATTTGCTCTCTGGATGGACAACTTTGGAAAGTGATTTCCATTGGTCCTGAGACGTTCCTTAAAGCTGATGGAAAGGTCAAAGAAGTCACGGAGTATGACGACGTGGACTTCAAAAAGCTTGAGAAGAATGAGCGTGCTAAGAAGGTTCTCCACCACGCTCTAACTAGCAGTGAGATCAAGAAAGTCATAGGCTATGACACTGCTAAGGAGATTTGGGATGCTCTCAAACGTCTCCATCAAGAAAATGATGATGTCAAAAAGGACAGAATCATAACCCTTGAGAGAGAATATGAGAATCTATTCCAAGGGAAGAATGAGTCCCTCCACGACTACCACTCCAGATTCCAGTCCGTGGTGAATCAGCTAGAGTTCCTTGGTGAGAAAGTTCCTCAATGGAAGCAAACAAACAAGCTGATCTCGGGTCTCAACAAGAAGTGTGACGGCATGGCGACTTCTCTCTTGTCTCAAAAGGACACGAAGTCGATGACCGTGGAGGATGTGATTGGTCAACTGACCATGCTCGGAGGTATCCAACAGAGAAGGGAGGACAGATTTGACTCTGAAAAGGTCAAGAACATTGCTCTGAAAGTCGAAAAGGCTTTCGACATCGCTCAAGGACAGGATGATGAAGAAGTCGTCGACGACGACGTTGCTCTTATCTCTAAGGCGATGAAAAGACTTTGGAGTCGCAACAAAGCTCCTTCCAAAGCCCCTGAAGCTGCCAAAGATCTAAAGGGAGTGATTTGCTATCACTGCCACGAAAAAGGGCATTTCGCTAAACAATGTCCAAAGAGGGAGACTGGGAAGAGCATGATGGCGACTTGGGACATGTCTGACGAGGAGGAAGACGAGTCGCCAACCAAAGAAATCTGCTTTATGGCCTTGAGTGATGACTCCTCAAGTGAGGTAAAAGACAATGACAATGACATTTCTTTTCTCTTAGCTAAAAAGACTCGTGAACAACTTTGTGCTATCATTGAAAAACTTGGTCTTCAAGTTTCCGAGCTTAGCGAGGAAATTGATGAAAAAGATGAGAAAATTGCTAATCTAATTGATGATAACAAAGTTTGGTCGTCTAAAGCTATAGGTCTAGAAAAGAAAGTTGTTTCTAAACCTATTGATTGCTCTAAATGTCCTAACCTCGAGTCTCAGGTTGTTGACTTACAGAAACAGGTTGACGACCTAGAAAAACAGGTGTCTAGTCTTGAAGGAGAGAAACTCATGCTGAAACTGGGAAATGCTAAGTTGTCTAATGATCTTGAGAATCTGAAGATAGATGATGAAGCTAAAAAACAGAAATGGAAAGATGAGTTTGTCGCCGACAAGGTCCAAGAAGTCAAGGAAGACTTCGGAAGAAGATTTGTGAAGGTTGTTGAGCGTCCTGGTCTAGGTTATGGGAAAGACCAACCTGAAAAGGGGAACGCTTCCACCTCCCAAACATCTAAGGGAAAATCTCCTATGCATGATCACAACGCAAGTTGCTCATCGCATGTGGTGGATCCCAAAGGTAAAGGGAAACATAAGTGGTACCCTAATCAAAAGGTTCGTACCATGTGGGAAAACCAAGTCCAGAAAGCCGGACCATCGCGAATTGACTTTCAGGCCCGAATCGACAACAAACCTATCTATCCTGGATATAGTAAGTATGTAGGTTTGAAATCTCACATCACATGCTGGTATTGTGGCAAAGGAGGCCATTACCAACATGAGTGCTTCAAGAAGACTAGGGATTCTGAAAAGGCTAGGAAGTCGAGGACTTCTAGAAAGAAACCTAAAGTCACCAACCGTGTCAAGAATCCAAAACCTGCTAATGCTAAAGTTTCTGATGATACTGTGAAATCTGTTGCTCGACCCAGAGGAGTTGTGAAACAACTCTGGGTTAGTAAAAACTAATCTTGTTTGTGCAGGTTGAAGTGAGTGTCGACGACCCCTGGTTCATCGACAGTGCGTGCTCAGCTCATATGACTGGAAAATCTGAGGATTTTGTCTCACTTCAACAACACAACGGAGGTAACATTACCTTCGGAAACAATAGCAAAGGTGTGGTTTCTGGAATTGGAAAAGTGATGATCTCAAGTAAGGTTTCAGTTTCTGATGTTAGTCTGGTTGACAACCTTGGTTTTAATTTATTGAGCGTTGCTCAACTGTGTGCTAACGGGAAAAATCAAGTTGTCTTTGATCATAAGCAATGCCAGGTGATTGAAATAAGTACAGGTAGGACGCTTCTGAAGGGATTGTGCAAAAACAATGTTTACAAAGTAGATCCATTCTTCCAACCTGAAGAGAGTTTGTGCTTGAAGTCTGGTACAGAGGCTGCTGACCTCTAGCATAGTAGATTCTGTCATGCTAGCCAGTAGTTATTGGTCAAATTGAACAGAGAAGAGCTAGTTCGTGGATTGCCCAAGTTTGATGTCTCAAAGTCTGGTGTATGTGATGCTTGTGTGAAGGGTAAGCAAGTAAGGTCTTCGTTTAAGTCCAAGAAGGAGGTAAGTACCTCCAAGCCCCTTGAGTTGATTCATATGGACTTGTGTCGACCGATGCGCGTACAGAGTAGAGGAGGAAATTGATATGTCTTTGTGATTGTTGATGATTACTCACGCTATACTTGGACTATCTTCCTTGCTTCTAAAGATCAGGTTTTTGAAGAGTTCGAGACATGGGCAAAGGCTGTGGAAAAGAAGCTTGGAAATTCTTTAGTGGCTATCCGATCCGATCATGGCACAGAGTTTGAGAACTCTGAATTTCTGGAATATTGCAGGAAGAATGGAGTCAGTCACAACTTCTCGGCACCTAGAACCCCTCAGCAGAATGGTGTGGTCGAGAGGAAGAATCGAGCTTTGGAGGAGATGTCGCGGACCTTGCTTATCTCTAGTGGTCTCCCAAGGAATTTCTGGGGTGAAGCCATTCATGCAGCTTGCTATGTGATGAATCGAGCTATGTTGCGTCCACTACTTGGATAGACTCCCTATGAGTTGCTGAGAGGAGTCAAGCCTAGTGTCGCCCACCTCCGCATCTTCGGGTGTAAGTGTTACATTCATAACAATGGGAAGGACAGTCTGGGCAAGTTCGATCCAAGAAGTGATGTTGGCACCTTTGTTGGCTATTCTCCAACAAGCAAAGCTTACAAGGTGTACAACAAGAGGACCAAGAAGATCGAGGAAAGTGTTCATGTGGTGTTCGATGAAAGCACCATGGCAGGTTCTATGATTCAGGATCGTGATGATGGTGATCAAGGCTACTTCTTAGGCCTTGAGGATGTCTCTGACAAAGACAGTGTTGAAGGTCCGTCGGAAGTCGCCAACAGTGATAGAGTCGCCGACTCGGATCAGAGTGCAGGGACAGTTCAGAATCAGAATCAGCATCAGGTTGCAGATGCTGTGCAGAATCAGGACGTATCAGAGGCTAGTGAATCAGGTCAAGCAGTTCAAGAGTTTGATCAAGCAGTTCAAAGATCAGATCAAGCAGTTCAAAGTTCTATTCCAGGTTGTTCGTCGCAGACTCCAGTAGTCGACGACCTGACTCAGCTACCTATCAGGAATTATCAGCAGAAGGATGCTCATCCGGTCACCAACATCATTACTGATTATTCGAAGGGTGTGCAAACGAGATCCTCACTTAATCTCTTTGCATTCAATGCCTTCATCTCTATGTTGGAACCGAAGAATGTCGAGCAAGCCTTGAAGGACTCGGATTGGGTCAATGCCATGCAAGAAGAACTTCATCAGTTTGAGCGCAACAAGGTGTGGCACTTGGTCCCAAGGCCGAAGGGAAGAACAGTGATTGGAACACGTTGGGTGTTCAGGAACAAGCTGGATGATGAAGGAAATGTTGTTAGAAACAAAGCCCGGCTTGTAGTGAAAGGATACAATCAACAAGAGGGAATCGACTATGATGAAATTTTGCCCCGGTCGCTCGTCTCGAGGCTATAAGGTTGTTGATTGCTTATTCTACTTTTCATGGATTCAAGTTGCAGCAAATGGATGTCAAGACCGCATTTCTGAATGGGTACTTGAAGGAAGAAGTCTATGTTGAGCAAACCCCAGGTTTTGAAGATGTCGCCAACCCCGATCATGTCTATAAGCTTGATAAGGCTTTATATGGGTTGAAGCAGGCCCCTCGTGCGTGGTATGATAGGCTATCGCAGTTCTTAATCCAGCATGGATACATTCGAGGAGAGATTGACAAGACCTTATTCTTGTTAAGGAAAGGGAATCACACTCTGGTGGTTCAGGTCTATGTCGACGACATCATCTTTGGCTCAACTGATCCAGAGTTAGTGAAAGAGTTCGCCAACCTCATGTCTAGTGAGTTTGAAATGAGCATGGTGGGGGAACTCAAGTTCTTTTTAGGACTTCAGGTCGTGCAGAATGAAGAAGGTACCAAAATTCATCAACAAAAGTACCTCAGGGAGTGTGTGAAGAAGTTTGGTCTTGAGAGCTCTCGCTCTTTTGATACTCCCATGTCGACGACCACTTCGCTTGGAAAAGATGAAAAGGATCCAAAGGTCAATGCTACTTTGTATCGAGGTATGATTGGATCTCTCTTGTATCTTACAGCTAGTAGGCCAGATATTGTCTTCGCCGTGTGTCTTTGTGCAAGATTTCAGGCTGATCCAAGGGAATCTCATCTAAAAGCTGTGAAGAGAATCATTCACTATCTTAAGGGCAGCGACAACCTGTGTCTATGGTATCCACGGGTCAGCGACTTCGACCTAGTTGGTTACACCGATGCAGATTTTGCAGGAAATCGTGTTGATAGAAAGAGTACATCAGGGATGGCCCAATTTCTTGGCTCGTGCTTAGTTTCTTGGGGATCCAAAAAGCAGAATTCAGTTGCTCGATCTACAGCCGAAGCCGAGTATGTCGCCGCCGTAGCGTGTTGTTCACAACTCTTGTGGATGAAGCAACAACTCAGAGATTATGGTGTTGAGTGTGGGTCCGTACCCATACTTTGTGACAACACGAGTGCTATCGATATCTCAAAGAATCCGGTGCAACATTCCAAGACAAAGCATATTGAGATCAGACACCACTTTCTTAGAGATTGCGTGGACAAAGGCATGGTGTCCATGAAGTTTTGCAGGACGGATGAACAAAGGGCGGATATTTTCACCAAGGCTCTAAATCGTGAACCCTTTGAACGACTTCGCATGGAGCTAGGTATGATCTCACTTGATTGACTTGTTTAATCTTTGATGCTATCCTCTTATGACTGGTTGAAACTTGATTGATTATCATTTTGAGAATTTCATGCTTATATAGTGTCAGCATAATGAGGTGTGTGTGCATTTAATCGATGAAATCTCCTGCTTGTGTGCATGTCGACGACTTCCTGCATGATGTGTTGAAAATTGCATATTCAATTGAACTTTTTCTTTGAGCCCAAAAGAATCAACCTGATGACCCTTTAACCCTCATTATAAGCCCAAATGATGGTTGATTCTATAGCCGTCCCCAACCTATCATGCTTGAGAGTCTCTATGAGCCTATTTGCTTGTTTGTGTGTTTTAAAACGGAGATTTATCAACTTGATCGACAAATTCCACAAAATATTATTTTCTATGCTTGGTTTGCTTTGACACCACCCGGTGTGACCCAACCCCCAAGCTACTTCATGTGGTAAAAGTCATGGCTCAGTAAGGTTGTTGGCTGACTCAGAATTCAAGAGAAAACAGGTTTGAGGTTGTCGACTTGGAGAAGGTCTCAGAGGTTGTTGCCAAGGTTGTTGACTCTGCTAAGGCCCAAGGCAAACGTCCAGTGTCCATTCTGTCTGACAGTGAAGGTACTGAATCTGACCCTCTTTTTGTTGAGAAAGAATCTGTGTCTAAGGCTAAAGAAGAGGTTAAGAGGCAGTTGTTTGGAGAGGAAACCCCTATTTCTAGGAAATCATCCAAGAAACCCACTGTTGAGCATAGACCAGTGACTAGGAGGCTGAAATTGTTGACTGGAGAGGAGTTACCCAATATCCTTTTGCCTGATGAGAGTGAGTCTGAAGGGAAACTTAGGAAATCTAGGGCTAAGCGACCCAGGTCGCCGACCTTGCTTAAACCTAAGGCCTCTGCTAGCAAGAAGAAGAAGAAGCCAGTAGATAGGAAAATCCAATCTAGGGATTTTACTAGAGTACTACTGTGGGATGAGAATTTTCTTGAAGAGTTTAAGTTTCCTAAGGTCAAGGAGTGGATTGTGTTTCAAGGATGGAAGGATGTGTTCTGTGAAGAAGAGAAGTTCATTGCTGAAGTTGTGAAGAAGTTCTATGAGACGTTGACCATAGAGGATTATGGCAACAAGACTGTTGGGAAGTATGTCTGGGAGGAAAAGGAGTATGTGTTCACCAGTTAGGAGGTCGCTGACCTTCTAGAGATCCCTCATGAAGGATTTGCTGCGTACTACAAGGGAGTGTGGCCAGAGAATGTGGATGCCAGTGGTGCCTTGAAGAATGTTCTTGATGATGAAGGTTCTGGTACTGGTCCTTATCTTGTGAACTCCATGGCTGTCGACAAGAAGGTGATGTTCTCCTACCTCATTAGCAACCTCCTACCCCGCGAGCAGAAGAGGCATTGTGCTTACATTCAGGACATCCTTGTCCTGGATAAGATTTTTCAGGGAGAGAAGGTGTGCTTGCCCAGGTTAATCATGCTGCATATGAAGAATGTCGTGGAGAGTCCTAATCATGCTTTGCCTTACGGCAGGCTGATCTCAGACATAGTCATTAACCATGACAATTGGGCTGATGATAGTGCTGGAGATGAGGTGACGCCAGGACATCGTGTTCTCAACAGGGAAACATTGAGGAAGATGGGATGGAATTTGATTGATGATGAGTGGCAGAATAAGGAAGCTGAATCTGATGCAGCACATGCTGAGGAGTCGCCAACCGAGGAACTCCTAAGAGCTAAAATTGAGCTGATGCAGAAAGAGCTGCAGATTCAATCAGAGAAGATTGATGCCTTGACCAAGCTGGCTGAATCCATTGCTGAAGATGTGAGCCACATCAAGAAAGGAATCTGCTAGGTCGCCAACTTCTGCTGCCTTATGACTTTTGCCACCACCTGCTTTTTACCCCTACCATATTATTCCCTATTCTCAAAAATACTTTTCTAAGTTCGATTGGGTTGTAACCCTTAATACTTTATGTTTGGCTGCTCTGTTTGACATTGCCATGCTTGCATGGTTGACGACTTTTGATTGATGCTGCATGCTTTTATTATCTATTATATTTGCCTAGCTGATTTCTCTATGATTTTCAATCTTTTTGATGATGCCAAAAGGGGGAAAATAGCTATGGATTGCAGGTCTAATTAAGGGGATATGCTGAATGTCATGAGATGCTTGAACTTAGGGGGAACTTTTGAAAAGTTAAGGGGGAATATTTTTGCTTGCCTTTGTAGATTGTTTTGTTTGAGATGCTGAACAGGTTAACGAAGACCCCAAAGTCAGATCAGAAAAGATGAGTGTTTGTCACCATCAAAAAGGGGGAATTTGTTAGAAAACCGAGTTCGTGTTTTGATGGTTCCAAACCGAAGAGGTCGCCGACTTCAGTTCACAGAAGCGAAGCGCGTGCGGAAATTCAGAAAAGGAAATAGCGTGTTTCTTTGATATGGAAATCACGTCCAGCATCTTCAGTTGCTCGTTTAAGGCAAGGACAAGATCATAAAGATGGAAAATCATCAAGAGATCAAGGAAGATATTGAAGATGATTTTATCATGGCTTAAGGATATATTTTAGGAAAGATCTTGTAGAGATTGTGTACGATTCATGTCTTAGCCGATTTGGCTGAATCGTGCAGCAATATTCTTAGTTCTCTTTATATAGTTTCGTGAGCTTATTGGTAGAACTAAGGAGGAGAGTGCAAACATTGTAATTGTGAGCGAGTGTTGAGTGAGATCGTGAGATTCGATCTTAGGGAGGTTGAGTGTTGAGCGAGATTGTATTGAGTGAGGATTGAGATAAGGCAAGAGTACTTGCTAGAGTGTGTGGGATTCACATCTAGGAGTAGGAACACCTTTGTAATCCGAGAAAGCAATACAAGCGAGCGAAGTGCTCTTCAAGTCCTTCTAAGTTGAAGCTTAGAAGGCAAGTGGTTTTTCTCTATACAAACTAGTTGGTTTGTAGAGAGTTTTCCACTATAAATCCCTGTGTCAAACTGGTAACATCGAAATCTTTCTTGTGTCTTTATTCCGCTGCAGAACATTAAGCTGTTAACTCTGGTCGACGACATCATAGGTGTCGACGACCTCTAAAGTACTAACGCAGATCCTACACTATCATTCCTCTGTAGAGCTTTTGATCCACACTCTTGCCTTCTTCATCAGCATAAAGTCGAGTGTTGGGGGAGATGGGAGTATCAATGGGCTTTGATGAACTCATCCCATACTTCTCAAGCATTTCACGAATGTATTTCTGTTGGTGAATGCACGTCCCTTCCTTTAGCTGAGTGATTTGGAGTCCCAAGAAGAAGTTGAGTTCTCCTATGAGGGACATCTCAAACTCACTACTCATCAAGTTCTTGAATTCCTCTACAAGTTTCATGTTAGTGCTTCCAAATACTATGTCATCGACATAGACTTGGACAATCAAGACATCTTTAAGGACTTTCTTTAAGAACAGGGTTTTGTCAATGTTACCTCGTGTGTACCCGTTGGACAAGAGAAAGGACGCAAACCTATCGTACCATGCACGAGGGGCTTGCTTGAGTCCATAGAGTGCCTTGTCCAAGAAGTACACATGATCAGGGTGATCGGCGTCCTCAAATCCTGGGGGTTGGGCAACGTACACTTCCTCCTTGAGTTTGCCGTTGAGGAACGCTGTCTTGACGTCCATCTGAAAAAGCTTGAACCCTTTGTGAGCGGCATAAGCGATGAGGAGGCGGATGGCTTCTATTCTGGCCACAGGGGCGAAGGTCTCATCATAGTCAATTCCTTCCTCTTGCCTATAGCCTTGAGCCACCAGCCTTGCTTTGTTTCTTGAGACACGACCACTCTCATCAAGCTTATTCCTGTAGACCCACCTCGTCCCTATTATGTTTTTGTTTCTTGGACGAGGGACGAGGGTCCAAACTTTGTTCCTCTCAAATTGATTGAGTTCTTCTTGCATGGCTTGGATCCAATCAGCGTCCTGAAGTGCCTCCTTTATGTTCTTAGGTTCGACTAAGGACACAAAGGCGTTGAAAGCACAGAACGCTATGTTAGCATTATGGGACTGATTCACAGCTGATCTTGTTTGGACTCCTTTTGAGATGTCTGAGATGATTTGATCTGTTGAATGAAGTCTTGAAAGGTTGGATCCCCTATTAGTAGCGTCCCTTGCAGGAGTACTTCTAGGGTCCGTCCAATCAGAGTTATCGGAATCATACTCAATTTCTTCATTTAGAGGGTCAGAGAGTCCCCCCTCAGGTGGAGCGTCCACTCTTTGACGTGGATCGCCTTGCAAACTTGATTCACCCACATCATCCTGAGCTATACTGGGGGCATCTACTGAGACTTCTTCAGGGTTTGGAGAGGCGTCCTTAGGAACATAGTATTTTCCTGAGGACCCAAAATCAACTTCATCATCGGAGTCATCTTGCTGTTGGGATGATGAGCGTTCTTTCTTCTTTGGTTTCTCTTTGTGAGAAGAGCTTTCTTTGAATACAACATGGATGCTCTCCTCAATCTTTAGAGTTCTTTTGTTGAAAACTCTATATGCTTTGCTAGTGAGAGAGTATCCAAGGAATATGGCTTCATCACTCCTTGCATCAAGCTTTCCAAGTCTTTCTTTATCATTGTTGTGAACAAAGCATTTGCATCCAAAGACTTTGAGATAGTCGATGCGAGGCTTCCTTCCATTCAACAACTCATAGGACGTCTTGTTCAGCAGAGGACGGATCATGGCTCGATTGATGATGTAGCAAGCTGTAGCAATAGCTTCCGCCCAGAAGTACTTGGGAACGCTATTGGCTAAAAGCATAGTCCTTGCCATATCCTCCAGCGTCCTATTCTTTCTTTCCACAACGCCATTTTGTTGAGGAGTTCTAGGAGCCGAGAAGTTGTGTGAGACTCCATGTTGATCACAGTAGGCCAGGAACTCTGAGTTCTGAACTCCGTCCCATGGTCTGATCTTATGGCTTTGAGAGGCGTCTCAAGAGCAACTTCTACTTGTTTGATGAAGACTTTGAACGCGTTGAAGCAATCTGTTTTTGATGCTAAGAAAAGAACCCAGGTGAATCGAGAAAAATCATCTACAAGAACGTAAATGTACCTCTTTCCACCATGGCTCAACGTCTTCATTGGTCCACAAAGATCCATATGAAGAAGTTCCAAAGGCTTCTTCGTACTGACTTCGTTTTTGGACTTGAAGGACGATCTTGTTTGCTTCCCTTTGATACAGGCTTCACACTGTTCAGTTTTCTCAGGATCAATTTGGGGAAGTCCCTTGACAAGATTTCTTTGATGTAGCTTGAGGATTGTGCTTGGTCCAGCATGGCCAAGTCGGCGATGCCCGAGGTCAGCGTCCTCTTTTGACATAGAGAGGCACAATTCAGATTTAGGCTTGAACTCCTGGTTGAAGAGGTAGACATTGTTCTGGCGTACTCCTTTGAGAACGACTTGGCTTGACTTCTTGTTGATAACGACGCACTCCTTTGAGTCAAATGTGACTAGGTTTTCACCTTGGTCACACATTTGCGAGACGCTTAGGAGATTGAAGCCAAGTCCTTCAACAAGACTGACATTTGAAGCTTTAATGAACGGATTAAGAATAGCAGTTCACGTCCCTTTGATTTTTCCCTTGCCCTTGTTGCCAAACGAGACAGCTCCTCCCATGGCACTGCTTTGGATAGAAGTGAGATGGATCCGGCTTCCTGTCATATGATTTGAGGCGCCGCTATCAATGATCCATGGGCGTCTCCTCACTTCTACCTGCCAAAACAAAGTTAGTGTTTGGCGACCCAGGCAAGGTGCTCCTTACCTGGTTCGTTACAGAAATAGAACTTTGGTTCTGGCAAATAGTCATTCAGATTAACATCATTTGAAATAGCATGCGTTCTGAAATAACTTCTAGAACGTCTAGGACGCCTAGTATTAGCTTTAGGGACGGACTCTTCATTCTCAATGTTAGTCCTAGAAGCTTCCCCCTTTTCAATGTCCTTCTTCAGTTTTAAGCACTCATACTTAAAGTGATCTCCTTGACCACAATACCAACACGTCCTATAGTAAGTACCGAGGTAGTATTTTTTGTTTGGACGTTGAATCTTGTTCTTTTTCATCTTTTGGGGGTCACAAACTTTCGAACCTTCCCCCTTAGCAATTTTCTTGTAGATTTTATGACTAGTGGAGTTAGTGTAGTAGTCCTTTTGACCTTTCTCTCCACTTTCTAGAACTCTGATTCTTTCAAGGAGATTCTTAGTCTTTTCCCTTTCCAATTCAAGTTCTGAGGTTTTGCTTGCCTCAAAGTCGCTAGGGAGGGAGTTCCTAGGGTCAGAGTCATAACCTAGACCTTTCTTAGCTGGGACAAACACTATCGGTCTAACTTCCTCAACTATGGGACTCTTTCCTAACACTTTGACTTCATCTCTAAGGTTAGCGTTCTCTAGTTTGAGACACACCATTTCAGTTTTTAGAGACTTGATTTCCTCACAAGAGGACTCTAGTTGAACGGTCATGGAACTACAGCTTTCACATTCAACCACAATGTTTTCATTTTCAAGTTCCATTTCATCCATTCTATTTTGCATCTCTACGCTTTCTTGCATGATTCTATGGATGAGTTTTATGAGCTTTGATTTAGAGCATTTTCCAAGGAATTCATCATGGATTCACGAGTTACCTCTTGTTCCTTTTCAGCAACATCTTCTTCCATGACTGTGGCGTCCTCAATAGCCATGTACGCCACTTGTTCATCAGGCTCTTCATCATCAGAACTCAAATTATCCCATGCGGCTTCACACGCCCCCAAGAGGGCTTTTACCTTCATTTCTTTTGAGTTCATTCCCGAAGTACACTTTTTGGCAAAGTGTCCCTTCTTGTTGCACTTGAAACAAGTAAGTTCCTTCATTTCTGCCTCTGTATACTTGGGACTCTCCTTTTTGTAGGGCATTTTGTTTTTCTTGAGATCTTTAGTCCTTTTACCCCACAGGCGAGCAACCTTGTGAAGAAGGGCGAGCTCTTCTTCTTCTTCTAGCTGTTCCTTCGTCTTGCTTTGCTTCTCTCTCAAGGCTTGAGTACGCATCCTTTCGCGATTCTCATTCTTATTGGCTTCCACCATCATAGCAAGTTCTTGTTGACGGCGAAGATACTCAGCGTACTCTGGTGTTGAGGTCATCAAAGCAAGATCTGTTTGAGGATTCCTCGCTAGTTCAGCCAAATCAGCTTCCCTTCTTGCTTCATAACCTCTTAGCTTCCCATAGATCTCTTCCATATCCAGGGTCTTGTTGGCGGTGTTCTCCTTGAACGTAGTCCTATCGAAATTCCATTTTCCTGTGAGTCCATCGATGACTACTCCAACTCTGTTCCTCATAGAAACTTCAGCTTCCGGGATGCCCAAGTTTCGCATCTTGGTCACAAGGGCTTCGAAACGATACGAGTAGTCCTTGACAGATTCATTAAGCAGCATTCTGAAGGCATAGAACTCTCGTTTGATTTCAAGCTTCACGTCTTCCTTCATCTCAGCCGTCCCTACGTGGTACTTCTCGAGAGCTTCCCAATGCTGTTTTGCCGTTGGCAAGTTGCTGACTCTGGTGGCGTCCCTCTCACATAGGGACGCTTGAAGGAAGCAAACTGCCTTAGCATTTGTTTCCATTAGCTTGAACTCGTCGGGACCCCACTCGTCCTCTTTGTCTTTCTTGTCCTCAGGGACGGTAAGGTCACCCTTCATGATCACCTTCCAGCATTGATAGTTCTGGCCTCTACAGAAGTTCTCGAACCTGATCTTCCATCGGTTGAAGTTGCCATCCGTCAGTCGAGGAGGCTTTGTGAAGGAGATTCCAATGGGTTCCATGTCCATCTTTATCCGCAACTCAGAAGAAGCTAGAGCGCCCGCTCTGATACCAATTGTTGGATCGTAAGTCTGTTAATGAGGGCGTCCTTAACTGAGTTAAGGGCGTCCTTTGGTGCAGCGGAAGTAGACTTAACGGATTAAGTGGACACAAGGATTTATAGAGGACCCCCACTAAGACCAACTAGTCTTATGGGTAAACCTCTACCTCCGTTGGAGGATTTTCAATAGCCGTCCTTATCTTTCTTAAGAGCGAGTCCTTACAACTTAGGCGAGTCGTTACACTTCTCTGAGCTAAGCGTCCGTCCTTAGTCGCACTAGTAACACTCCTTTCAACCTAACAAGTAACCTAACACTCTTAGCTTATAAGGAGGCTAACACTCACGTCTTCTCACGGTACGTTGTGAGAGACAAACTACAACTCTATCTATTTTGTGGTTTGTAATGGATTTGATGTGGTTGGACTTTCTTTCTCTTGATTCAAGCTCACTTGATCTTCTCGATCTTCGTTGTTGTTCTTGAATGCTTCGGGAGAGCTTGAGAGAAAGTGTTCAAAGTCCACCGACGCTATGCATACCCTTGGAAGGGTATTTATAGCGAAAGTGGTTCTTGTCCTCTAGCGTCCTCTGAGACTGTGCAGGATCCTTGATCTTGATCAACGGTGCGATGAGTCCCTTGAGGAAGTCAACTCTGTTGACGCTTGGGAAGCCTCCGCGTGGGCAGGGGACCATCGCTGGGAAAGCGACGTCTTTGGCTTTGTCTACACGTGCCCAGACAAAGGAAGCTTCCTTCTGAGGACTAAGGCCGGACGATGATGTAATCATGTTGGGGCGGCCTTGATTTGAATTTGAACTTCGTCCGTATTTTGGCGCGCGTCCCTTCTTGATGAGGACGTCGTCCTATCTTGCGCAGGGACTTCGCCAATTACGTTTAGCCTTGGAAGTTCTGGTAATGTGCGTCCCTACAGCTTAGGGACTGCCGTTCACTTGTTGTCCTTTTCGCTCATGTGCGTCCACTGGACTTACCTGAGATCAACACTTGGACAACTTATCAAATACCTTTGAGTTTGTCATTATCAAAACAAGGGACGATTATTATTGGTTTAAGATATTAACGACTGGCGTCCTTAATATCGTCCCAACAACTCCAAATTATCATCACAAGTGACTATATATATCATCACCAATGTTATCAAATAATCTTCTTGATAACACCTAATTGTCATCACAAGTGACAATATTCAGAACTAATTGTCATCACTAGTGACAATATTCAAGAAATAACTAGAAGATTTAGTGTCACTCATGAATTTTATGAAACTAGCTTTCTTATCAATGATAGTGATGACACTCCTATAGTAATTACACCGAATAAGTATAGCTAAAACAAGACCTATGCATATAACTCCAAATTATCATCACAAGTGACAATATATATCATCACCATTGTTATCAAAGGATCTTCTTGATAACACCTAATTGTCATCATAAATGACAATATTTAGCAAGGAACCAAAAGATTATAGTATAAGTGTCATCAAATAACAAAACAATTATCATCACAAGTGACAAAACGATTCTTAATAAAACTCATTGTCATCACCATATTATCAAAAAACACTAAATTATCATCACAAGTGACGAAATGAAGTGTCATTACATAATCACAAGTGACAAAACAATAATTGTCATCACAACTTACACACATTACAATCTAACTAGCAAATAATCATATAACACAAACACAAACACAATCTAATTGCAAAACCACTACCTAATTCAGACGAATACGTTATAGTCTAATTGCAAAATAAAAAATTTACAAAATCACATAAGACAAACAAGTTACAATCTAGTTACAAAATCAAAAAATTCTGTAATGCAAGACTACCTAATTTAGAAATTTGTCTTCTTACTTGTATCAATGCAAGAGTATTACGTACTAGATGTGCTACATTTCAAATCAGGCTATAGAGAGATCTGAATGCTTCACCAGCATAACACACATTACTGATCTCTTTTTCAACGCGCAAAAACGGCACTTGGAATTGCAAAATCAAAAGGCCATGAGTGATAACTTTGTGAACCAAGTTTTGAACTCCTATCGCTAGGTTTTGGAAGTCAAAAATCGCTTACAAGTAGTTAATGACAGGAGAATCAGCCGGGCGGCAATGATCGTCGTCGGCGATCCAATCGAGAGCGATGGCGCCGTCGTCGGGAGACAAAACTGCTTGCTTTGGGGCGAAGCCTTCGAAGATTAGGGTATCTAGGCTACGAGTTTGGCGTTGCTGGTTCTCACGACGATGAGCGACTCCGTCGGTGACTGGTGTGCGAGCGGATGGCTCCTTCGCAGATCTACGATCCTTGAAGCGGACGTCGGGAGACAAAACTTCATGCTTGGAGTGGACGGCTCGACTGGTGTACGAGCGGACGACGAAGCTGTTCGGCAAGAGGAAGAGGACATGTTCCTCGAGGAAGAGGAACCTGCGGCCCTAGTGATCGACGTCGTAGATAGAGACGAGGGTGGCGGCGACGTTGATGAAGAGGAACTCGTTCAGGAGGCGGTGAAGCTCAAACGATAAAGCCGGGGGGGGGGGTGGCGTGCTACAGAGCAAAAATACACAGTTTTGGGTAGCGAGCATTTGTGGGTAAAATTCCAGGTGGTCCACCAAATGTTTTAAAGTTACTTCATTATTGTATCCATTAAAGACTTATGGTTGCCGACAAAAAAAATTAAAGACTTCAGGTTAAGAGTCGTCCCTTTTAATTGGGATATTTCTTTTAGTACTATTTTGGTCTGGACAATTCCTTTTAGTGTAATAAAAAAAATCCTTTTGGTATTGTTATGGTCTAAACACTTTGCTTTCCATAACCAAAATTCTCTATAAACACATTTTCCATCCAAAACAATTTATTTCCCATTTTTTTTATAATTAATAATTAAGAAAAAAACAAAACTACAAACAAAGACAAAAAAGAATAGAAACTCAATTGTCTTCCTTGTGGCCTTTTCTTGTTTTGTTGAAGACCTAGGCAGCAATTTAGCCGCCATTGAAGATCAAGAACTTGGTTATTTGTTTCCTTCTGATTCCTTATCTGGGTTCATCTCTATTTGATTTTGAAGTTTCCCTAAATTGATTAAAAGAAGTAATTGAGTTAAAAAAGGTCAGGGTTTATTGGAGAATGATGTTTGGGTATCAACTGATTACGTAGACAACTAGGATTCTTTAAAAGTCATTGCCTCCTCCACCCCCAAGAAACGCCTCAACACCTCCTTGGGAGATGACCTCAAACCCCACCGGCGTTCAAACACCACGTCCTCCTCCAACATCGACTGAGAAGACGAATAGGATTGTTGGATCGAGATTAGTTAGTACAAATAAGTACACCTTAAGGGATGACGTCCTATGCAGCGGAATACTTTAGCGAAATTAAGATTGTAGGAAAAGACAAGTAATGACGCACAAATTTATAGAGGAACCCCACTTAAGTCAAGTAGTCTAGATCGCTAAACCTCTACCTTAGAGGAGGATTTTGAATGACTTCCTTATACTTGTGTTATGTGAGTTCCGATTGTGTCCTGAAATAATTCCTTATTCACTCTTCCATTAATGGTCGGGCACCCCAAATATTTCTCCAAATTTGTCATTGTGCTAATCCCTAGTGTTTGTTTGATACTTTGTTTCTCTTAGTTAGTTACTTTCTTTGAAGTATGAAATGCTCACTTGTGGTGGTTCACTTTCTGACCAGAAATCGCTTAATACTCCTCAATAATCTTCCTCATCTGATAGGAAGCATTTTGGGTTCCTTTAGCAAAGATCTTGATGTCATCTACAAAGGCTAAAAATGGTATTCTCGTTCCTCCCCTTTCTATTAGGAATCCAATTAGTGGTTTTTGGTTTTCACTCACAATTTGGAGTTTCCGTGCAAAAATTCCCACTCCAAACACAAATAAGTACGGTGACAATGGGTCAGCTTGTCTAATTCCTCATTCTGGTATAGATGGGACAGTGGGTCCACTATTTACTAGAACTGATAGAGATACTGTACAGACACACTCACGGATCCACTCAATAAATTTCTTGTCAAAACTATTGGGACAATGTTAAGGACGCCTTTAGTAATTAACATTGTGCCTGGCGTCCCTTAGTTTTGATATGACAAACTCACCGTGATCTAATAAGTTGTCCAAGTGTTGCAGGGACGCATGTTGAAAAGGACAACAAGTGGCTTTACATGTAGCCGTCCTTAAACGGTAAGGACGCTACTTCACTCAATGAACGGCTTGGCAAAATCATAAACAAGGACACAGTCCTTAATCTATACACTAGAGTCCTTCAAAGCTGGCCGACAAAGTGACATCACCAGACAAACTTTGATCATGATCTCCACGTGGAAGAAGATCCCGCAACCAAGCCTAACGGAATTACCAGTAAGCTTCCTTGATCATCACAGAGACATGCGGAAGCCAATTACTGTTGCAACGTCCCCAAAGGGCATGATCGTCAGAGAATGACGCCCTTTCCCGATGTCACTATAAATACTCTTCCAGAGCATTTATTGTGATGTGACGCTTCAGAGAATATTCAGGGAATTTGTTAGTTGCTCAAGAACACCAAGAACACCAAGAACAAGCTTAAGAACAAGTAAGTATTAGGTGTTAGATCGAGCGAGAAGCGTACCACAAAACCACAAACTGTTTGTAATAGAAAAGAACAAAAATAGTGAGAGAGTCCTTACGAAGAACTGTAAGAACGTAGTGATAGCATCCTTTGGAGAGATTAAGTTAGGTTACTCTACATGCTTAAAGGAGTTGTTACTAGTGAACTTAGGAATGCCTTCTAAGTTTTAGAGAAGTGTAACTACTCGCCAGTGTATTGTAAGGAAACTTAATAAGAAAGGAAAGAAGCTTTTACAAAATCTTCCAAGGAGGTAGAGGTTTACACTCGAGGACTAGTTAGTACTTGAGTGGTTCCTCTATAAATCAAAAGCGTTCCTTACTTATTGTCTTTACTTGTTTAGTCTTTTGATTTCCGCTGCGAACCAATGACGTCCTCAATCTCTATTAAGGACGCCTAGGTAAAGGACGACCTTAACGTTGTTAAGGACGACCTTAACGTTGTTAAGGACGCCCTTGTATTTGTGACTAATGATCCAACAATTGGTATTAGAGCAGGCGCTCTAGATTCTTACTGAGTTGTAGGTAAAGATGGACATGGAACCCATTGGAATCTCGTTTGTAAAGCCTCCGCGCCTGACGGACGGCAACTTCAATCGCTGGAAAACTAGGTTTGAGAATTTCTGCAGAAGTCAGAATTATCAATGCTGGAAAGTTATTATGAAGGGTGACCTCAAAGTTCCTGTTGACAAGGTCGATAAAGAGGACGATTGTGGTCCTGATGAATTCAAATTGATGGAAACTAATGCTAAGGCTATCTGTTTTCTTCAAGCGTCCCTCTGCGAAAGGGACGCCACCAGAGTCAGCAATCTCCCCATAGCGAAACAACAATGGGAAGCTCTTGAGAAATTCCATGTTGGAACGGCTGACATGAAGGAAGACGTCCAACTACAAATCAAAAGGGAGTTCTATGCTTTTAGAATGCTGCCAAATGAAACGGTCACTGACTACTCTTACCGTTTTGAGTCTCTTGGCACCAAGATGAAGAACTTGGGCATCCCAGAAGCTGAGGTCTCCATGAGGAACAGAGTCCAAGTGGTCATTGATGGGTTGACTGGTATTTGGATCTTTGATAGGACCACCTTCAAAGAAAATTCAGCTAACAAGACTTTGGATATGGAAGAGATCTATGGGAAGCTAAGGCAATATGAAGAAAGAAGGAGCTCTGATATGGCTCAGCTAGGAAAGAATCCTCAAACTGATCTTGCTTTGACGTCCACAACGCCAGAGTATGCCGAGTACCTACGTCGCCAAAGAGAACTAGCATTAATGATGCAAAGTCAAACAACCGAAAACCTTGAGAACTTGCGTGTTCAAAATTCCAAAGAGAAAGAAAGCAAGTCAAAGGAGGTGATTGACTCAGATAAAGAACTATCTCTTATTCACAAAGCTCTTTGTTACTATAATAAGAAAAACAAGCATAGTAACAAGAACAAAATGCCCTACAAAAAGGAGAGTCCCAAGTACACTGAAGCTGAAATGAAGGAACTCACATGTTACAAATGTAACAAGAAAGGACATTTTGCTAAAACTGCACAGTGGGAACGTCCTCCACGGATAAGAAGAAAGCTCTCATTGGAGCATGCACAGCTGCATGGGATGATCTTAGTTCAAGTGATGATGAACGAGAAGATCAAGTTGCATTCATGGCAATGGAGGACTCCCCAGTTGTTGAAGAGAACGCTTCCGACAATGATTAAGAGGCAACACATGATTCCATGATGCGTTCCTTAGAAAAATGTTCAAAACCAAAACTCCTTAAACTCATTGGTAAACTCATGGAGGAAAGTCTTGCTATGAAACGAAGAATGGATGAACTTGAAGATGAAAACATTGTGGTTGAATGTGAAAACTGTAGTACCATGACCATTCAACTAGAGTCCTCATGTGAAGAAACTAAGTCCCCAAAAACTGAAGTAATGTGTCTCAAATTTGAGAACGCTAAGCTTAGGGAAGAAGTAAAAGTGTTAAGAAAGAGTCCCATAGTTGAGGAAGTCAAACCAATAATTTTTGTCCCAGCCAAAAGAGGACTAGGTTATGTGTCTGATACTAGGAACTCTCTCCCTAGCGACTTTGAGGCAAGCAAAACTTCAAAACTTGAACTAGAAAAGGAGAAAACCAAGAACCTTCTTGAGCGTATTAAAGTCCTAGAGAGTGGAGAAAAAGGTCAAGAGGACTACTACACTAACTCCACAAGTCATAGGATCTATAAGAAAATTGCTAAGAGTGAAGGTTCAAAAGTGTGCAATCCACAAAAAATGAAAGAGAACAAAATCCAACGTCCCAACAAAAAGTACTACCTTGGTACGTACTATAGAACGTGTTGGTACTGTGGACAAGGAGAACACTTCAAGTATGATTGTTTGAAACTAAAGGAAGACATTGAAAGTGGAAAAACTGCTAGGACTAACATTGAAAATGATAAGTCCGTCCCTAAGACTAAAGCTAGGCGTCCTAGACGCTCTAGAAGTTCTTTCAGAAAGCATGCTATTTCAAATGATGTTAATCTGAATGACTATTTGCCAGAACCAGAGTTTTTCTACTGTAACAAACCATGTAAGGAACACCTTGCCTGGGTCGCCAAAAACTAACTTTGTTTTTGCAGGTGGAAGTGAGGGGACGCCCGTGGATCATTGATAGTGGCGCCTCAAATCATATGACAGGAAGCCAGATCCATCTCACTTCTATCCATATTAGTGCCACGGGAGGGACTGTCTCGTTTGGCAACAAGGGAAAAGGAAAGATCAAAGGGACGGGAACTGCTATTCTCAATTCGTCCATCACAGCTTCAAATGTCAGTCTTGTTGAAGGACTTGGTTTCAATCTTCTGAGTGTCCCTCAAATGTGTGATCAAGGTGAAAACCTAGTCACATTTGACTCGAAAGAGTGCCTTGTTATCAACAAGGAATCAAACAAAGTTGTTCTCAAAGGAGTTCGCAAGAACAATGTCTATATCTTCAATCAAGAATTCCAGCCCAAATCAGAATTGTGTCTATATGTTTCAAAGGAGGACGCTGACCTCTGGCATCGCCGCCTTGGCCATGCTGGACTAAGCACAATCCTTAAGCTACACCAAAGAAACCTTGTTAAAGGCCTTCCCCGAATTGATCCTGTGAAAGTTAAACAATGCGAAGCATGTATCAAAGGGAAGCAAACAAGATCGTCCTTCAAGTCCAAGAATGAAGTCAGTACGAAGAAACCTTTGGAACTTCTCCATATGGATCTTTGTGGACCAATGAAGACATTGAGCTACAGTGGAAAGAGGTACATTTACGTTCTTGTAGATGATTTTTCTCGATTCACTTGGGTTCTCTTCTTAGTGTCAAAAGCAGATTGCTTCAACGCTTTTAAAGGCTTCATCAAACAAATAGAAGTTGCTCTTGTGACGCCTTTGAAAGCCATACGATCAGACCATGGGACGGAGTTCCAAAACTCAGAATTCCTGGCTTATTGTGATCAACACGGCGTCTCCCACAACTTCTCAGCTCCAAGGACTCCTCAACAAAATGGTGTTGTGGAAAGAAAGAATAGGACGCTAGAGGATATGGCAAGGACTATGCTCTTGGCTAATAGTGTTCCCAAGTACTTCTGGGTGGAAGCTATTGCTACATCTTGCTACATTATCAATCGTGCCATGATCCGTCCTCTGCTGAAGATGACGTCCTATGACCTGTTGAATGGAAAGAAGCCTCGCATTGATTATCTCAAAGTTTTTGGATGCAAGTGCTTCGTCCACAACAATGACAGAGAAAGACTTGGAAAGTTTGATGCAAGAAGTGATGAAGCCATATTCCTTGGGTACTCCCTCACAAGCAAAGCATATACAGTTTTTAACAAAAGGACTCTTAAACTTGAGTAGAGTATTCATGTTGTGTTCAAAGAGAGTTCTTCCCACAAAGAAAAACCAAGTAAGAAAGAACGCTCTCCATCACAACAACAGGACGACTCTGAAGACGAAATTGATGCTGGGTCCTCTGGAAAATACTATGTTCCTAAGGACGCCGCTCCAAATCTAGAAGAAGTCTCAGTGGGCGCTCCTAGTGCTGTTTAGGGAGTTCCTTCTCGTAGTGAATCTCCAGTTCAACAAGATGTGGCCGAATCAAGTCAACAAGGTGTGGACGCTCTTTCTGAGGGCGAACACACTAAGGACGATGCTCAAGATAACAGTGATGATTCCGATGGTGAAATTGATCCAAGGTTTGCTCAATTGTTTCAAAGGGAGTCCCGCTTCTCTAGGGACCACCCGACTTCTCAGATTGTTTCAGATATATCTCAAGGAGTTCAAACAAGGTCAGCTGCAAGCAAGTCCCAAAGTGCAAACTTAGCTTTTTGTGCATTCAATGCTTTTGTGTCTATGGTGGAACCAAAGAACATCAAGGAAGCACTTCAGGACGCTGACTGGATTCAACCAATGCAAGAAGAACTTAACCAGTTTGAAAGGAACAAAGTTTGGACCCTCATCCCTCGTCCCAAAGGCAAAAACATCATAGGAACGCGACGGGTGTTCAGAAATAAGCTTGATGAAAGTGGACGTGTGTCAAGGTGACTCGGCTAAAGTCGTCGTGCCAAGATCAAAGATAAATAACCCAAACAAACAAACTAACAAAGATAGTATAGCATGCAAGTAAGGGGTCGAACCCAAGAGAACTAACGGCTTCTAGTATTAATATATTTATCAACTACAGAAAAGGGGGGTTTAGGAGAGAAATCTATACTAAACTAATCTAAGAAACAAAGAACAAACAAATAAACAAACATACAAATATGGGGAAACAAGTGATAAGGAGACAAGTTCATTCAAAAGATCCACTCATGATATAATCCCTCGATCATAGATTCATCCATTGATTTCATTCACACCTATGGTTAATTCCTATCCTGATCATTAACAATCGCAAGTCCACGGTCCAAGCAATTCTATAGCCCTAGGCAAGGACGCTTAACCTAGAATTAGCATAGAGAACAAGGATATGCAGGATATAATATCAAACAATCAAGCTACGAGTCAATTGTAAGATAAAACAATCAATTATCTTCTTAATCCTAGTTGCATAGACAACAGGTCTAGGTTAAGTTGTTTTCACAGATTAGTTTTGTCCACGGTCCAAATCTAATCAAACTATAGAAAGCTAATCAATTCAATAGGGTCGCGAATCCTAGAGAAACAATCAACAATCATAAGATGAAGCACAAGAGAATCAATATCAACCAAAGGATAGAAATCAATTACCAAAACCTCACGAGTTCATACATCAGAGCTTCTCCCTTGAACAAAGCCAAGGAGACTAGCTCTCCATACCTATACTAAAGCTAAAGAATTGAATTATGAGAAACAAGACAGAGGATAGAATGTAGAAGATACTAAAAACCTAAGGCTGGCTCCTCCTTAAATAGCCCAAGGAACAAGCTCCACGAGATAGATAAGGAAGAGACAAAAGATAGAAAAGGAAACAAGATAGAAAGATTTCGGCCCGCTTCGGATTCGGCATCACCGTGGTCGCGTTGCTCTCACCGCGCCCGCGCTTTCACAACAGAAAGGAACAATTCGTCTCGGCGGCCACCGCGGTCGCGGTGGACAATCCGCGGTCGCGGAATCTCGACAGAATCGCTGGTGTCACTTCGGAGGCTGTTTTGACCATCTTCAGCTTGGAATCTGACTTCGATGTAAAAAGATTAATTGAAGCCCTTGAAGTTAGCTTTCCAATGGCACTAGAATCAGCTCAATCCGACCTCTGTAGCTCCAGATATAGCTTTCGCAAGCAAGTGGTGTCGCGCAGACAGCTCAAAACGCCTTACAACTCTTGATTCTTGCATCCTTGTGTCTTCGGCCTAGATATTACCATTACGCACAAACTCTAACCTAAAACCACTCAATATAGCCCTAAATTACAAGAGTTAACCTATACAAAATAGGCCGAATCAAATTCCCCCATACTTAGATCTTGCTCGTCCTCGAGTAAGCACAAAAGAAATATATCAAGGCAGCACATCTAAGATCTCAGGAAATACAAGGGAAGATAAAAACACTCAACTCACAACCCAAACCCAAAATATAGAGAAATCATGAACATAAAACAATAAAGCTCAAACACACACCTCACAACATGATATAACACTCAAGCTCTAAAAACATGAAAGAGAGCAACCTAGGATCTACCCAAATCTAACATGTAAGCCCCAAAGTCCCCAAGCAAGAATGATCCTAAAACACTCCAATTTTACCGCTCAATTCTGCTTAGGCGCCCTTTCGGGTTTTCACCTAACCGCTCTTTTCATTTTTCAATAAGTGTGCTCACAAAAACTCACATCTCTCTTTAACCTCTTATTACCCCAACCTAATGCTGGTCCGGGTTACCTGTGACTCGGGCAAAGTCGTTGTTCCCTTATCAAAAATAAATCTCAAACATGCAAACAAAAGTATAGTAGGCAAGCAAGGGGTTGAACCCAAAGAAATCAGTTTTTATTCGGATTTTATGGTTTTCATGCAAGTAATCAAAAGGGGGTTTTGAAAGTTGGTTTCAATCAAAGGTTATCAAGTAGATTTTATCCAATCAATTCCACTTTATTAATCCGTTGATCATGAATTCATCCACCTCTTTATATGCCTAGGTCAATTCCAATCCCAATCATTAGAAATCGCAAGTCCACGGTCCAAGCAATCCTATAACCCTAGGCAAGGACGCTTAACCTAGAATTAGCATAGAGCACAGGGATAATAAGAAATCAAATCATGCAATCAAGCTACGAGTCTCATGCACAATTTAACCATTGAATACTCTTCCCTAAACTAGTCCACGGTCCTAGAATAGAGTTGTTTCAAGAATTAGGAAAGATGCATAGACAACAACCAATCCTAAATCAAACGATAGATCTAAGTCAATCAAACAAGTTGATCAGGCTCATAAAATCAAACATAGATCATGGGATGAAGCACAAGAGTATCAATAAAGACCTAGGGATAAAGAGATTACCAGAATTTCACAACTTCATAATAAAGCTTCCTTGATTGAATAAACTCCAGAGGAGAGTTAGTTCTCCATTACAAAGAAAACTCTAATCTTTATCGAAAGACAATTGATTAAGATTTGATCTCTAAAAACCTAGAAAGGTTCCCTTTATATAGCCCCAAAGATCAACCTTTTCGGACTAAATAAGATAGGAAACCGAAAGATAAGAAAGGAAACAAGATAAAAACGGTGAAATCTCGTCCGCTTGGAAGTCGGTCGAACCGCGACCGCGGCACCACAACCGCGCCCGCGGCGGCCTTCAAATGGTCAAATCCGAGTCGGCTTCTACCGCGACCGCGCCATAGGCAGCGCGACCACGGCCTTCAAGGTCTTGGTTGGCTCGCTCCTTCACGCCACCGCGCCTGCGTCATAGACAACACGATCGCGGCCTTCATGCAGTGGTGATTCTTCGTCATTAAGCTCTTTAACTCTTGATTCTTCACACTTTGTGTCTTTGGTCTTGATATTACAATAACGCTCAAAACTAACCTAAACACTCTCAATATAGCTCTAAAATACAAGAGTTATCCTACACAAAATAGGCCGAATCAACCCGCTTATTACCTGAGCCGCCCATTCGGGTTTTCGACTCATCCCAGGATTTATATGCCTTTTTTCATTTTTTTATGGCTCTTTCTATTTTTTCTTTTTCTTTCTTTCTTTATTATGCAAAAAAGTATGGTGCAAGTGCTCCATGAAAACACTACTAGAAAACGGTGTAAATTAAGACGCTTTTATCCTTACGCCTCTTGGGTTCGTCGAGAGAAAAATACAAGGCCGGGGTAACTCTTGACGCTTTTATTTGTCGAAAAAATAGGGCGACGCTTTTATTTGTCAATAAAGGCCCCCAAATATAATCCCGTGCCTATATTGAGTGATTCTTGACGCTTTTTATTATCGGGAAAAATCTTGACGCTTTTATTCGTCAAGAAAGAACCTTCCTAATATTAAAATCTTGACGCTTTTATTTGTAAGGGGGCTTTCCAATATTCCAGCGAACGTCTTAGGGCATCAATCGCGCCCTCGTTCACAAAATGTCAAGTTAAACGCAATCTTTCATTTCAATGAGAAACCCTAGATCTATCCATCCTCTTCCTTTGTTTTTCTCCCGTTCAAATTGGCAGGTTAGAGATGTTGATTCGGGGAGATGAGGAGTAGGGAATGCAGATCCGGATTCGCTCCATGTATTGAAGCATCCGACGGGCCGGTATCTCAGCGAATGTTACGAGTATGGACGAGAGCTTGGGAGGTAGGGGCGGACCCGGATTCGCTCATGGCCGCCGCTACAGCAACCCCCCGACTGCCGGTCGCGGTTCGGTTTGCTCTTTGTCCGCCTCTCTTGCCTCCGTTGCTTGTGCTCTCCACCACCGCCGATCGTCACCTCTTTCCCTTTCCGCTTTATACTTACGCTATGCTAGGGTTTCCGTTTTCCGATTTGTCTGAGCTTGGATCTGTAGCGTTTTTAGTCGATGACTCATTTTCGGTGGTCTGCATCTCTGTTCTTGTCTCCTTGTGTCGTTGTTTTGTGAGATTTGTGCTAGTTTGACCTAGAATATACATGTTCTTGTCACCACGTCACTTCTTTTTTTAAGATTCAAAGACATAAAATTGGAGTCGGGCATATTTTGACGAAGTGGTAGTCCATTGCTCTGCTAAGTGCTTTTGGTGCTTTTGATTTCCAAGCCAATCTCTTTTTATGACTCTTGCTGTTCCTTTTCCGTAGGCACAAGACAAGATTACATATTGGGCAATTGGTAAAAGATACTTCAGCAAAGCTTGCAAAGGATTTTCAAGCTGTTTTGAGGGAGTTCCAGAAGCCCCAACGACTTGCAGCTGAAAGAAAGACATCTTATACTCCATTCGTTCTTCAATCTGCTGTTCCTTCTAGGTGATTAGTCTAAAGTTTCATGTTCAGACATCTGAATATATAATTTTGTATGCTAAATGCATGACTTTTATGGTATCATATAAACTGGGATATATAACACAAAAGGGGACATCTACATATAAAATTAAGTAAGCTAAAGGCTGTCTAGGGTATCAAATGTGCATATGTATGAGAAGGGGAAGGACAAAGTCTTTTTGGAATTTCCATTCTTGTAGCTGATAGCTTAGGGGCAAGAACTGTTCCTATATTTACATTTCAACACTGACTGAAGTCTAGTTAAATTGGTAATTACTGTCTGCTGGTACTAAATCTTGCTTTTACTCGTGATAAATTTGTGATTTGCTAGGCACAAATTTGGACTAGTTTACTTTTCTATTTTCTTTCAGTTAGATTCATGTTTTATATATGGTTTGTAAATTTTCTCTATTCAATCCAGCTACTCGGATGAAGTAAATGAAACTGCAGACGAAAATCTAATGTACTCATTGACTTCTCCAGTTGACTGTGCATCTTGATTTTGCTTTATATATATATGTCCATGAATTTAGAGTATATTATATCAGCTCCCAAATTGGAGGTGAGCCAATGTTGCTGTTCTGTTTCCTCATGGACATTAATCAAAGCTGTTTTGGAAGCGTTTTGAGATTTTGTGATGTGAATATGTATATGATTGCATATCAATACAATCTGCAGTCTTTTCTGAACTAAAGGCCTTATAAGCCTCTAAAAAATTTGGTTACCTAATGCCTTATGATGCTATATGCAATGCAGGCAAGATGTATTACTGTTGAACAATGAAATTGTATTCAATGAAGCCATCATAGAGGAAAGAGATCAGGGAATCAAAGAAATTCAGCAACAAATCGATGAGGTGAATGAGATCTTTAAAGATCTCGCTGTCCTAGTTCATGACCAAAGAGCTATGATTGGTAAGTCCGTGTCTAGTTTCTTCTGTACATATCTAAAATGATCTAGAAATCCCTTTCTTCATTCATGTGGCAAACTCTTAGGCAGCTATGAAAACTCCTACGCAAACGATATCAGCACTCATGTTGATAATTCCCACGCCGCAACAGTTCAGGGAAGATCTCACCTCGCTAAAGCTTCAAAGATCCAGAGATCGAATTCATCACTGGTAATGCCCCTCCTTGTCGAGCGGAAGTAGTAAGTAATTCTTTCACTTCATCACGAGGGTATTAAATCTGGGAAGAGGCATCGTTCTGCTCATTGTGGAGGTATCTGGGGCTTAGGTTGCAGTGAAAGTAATGCGGGTCCAGATTAAGCAGGGGAAATAAAGGTGTGTTTTGAGTCAAAGGCTAGCCAGCGCAGTTGTTGCCCTTGATCTGAATTAACTCCAACCCTTTATGCATTCCCCATCTCTGATTTCCTGCCCTACTGACTTTTTTCCCCCTTAAATTATTTTTAGTGGAAGAATGGCATAGGAAAGTGTAAGATTTGAATTTATTTCCAGGAACTATTAGTTTAGTCATACTGTGATCCGTGTACCTGATGTTTGTTTGGTTTTGTAATTAATTTTAGTTATATAAAACAATCGCCAAATGATGAATCAGCTTGAAATCCCGTTTCTTTTTCAGCAACTTCGTCTATAAAACAATCGCCAAATGAATCAGCTTGAAATCCCGTTTTTTTTACAGCAACATGCAAATTGTGACACTGTAAAGCGTCGGCGCAAAATAAATTCTTGACGCTTTTTGGCGTCAGAATAAATTCTTGACGCTTTTATTAGTCGAGAATCAGACAACTTTTGGCAGCCACCCACCACACGGAAAGCGTCGGAATTGGCTGTCTTGACATGTAAAAGCGTCGGGATTATTGACATAAAAAAGCGTCGGCAATTGGTGACGTTGAAAATTTCGACGCTTCACACAAGTGCGGGAGACAATTTCTCTACGCTTTAAACCGACAAAAATGGCTTAAAATACTGTCAAAAAGTGGCGTGTTTTCTAGTAGTGAAAGAAGAAAATCAAAAATCTGAAGCAAATTCTAACTATACTAGCTAAGATAAGCGAATGCGAGTACTCCCTCCCCATACTTAAATCCTTCATTGTCCTCAATGAAGCAGAGAGAAAGGATAGAAGCAAGGAGAAAGGTATGTCAGAAGACTCACAATCGAATGAAGAGGGGTGGAATGGAAGAACTCTTCATAGGTGGTAGAAGGATGGAAGAAAAGGACTTCGGAATCACCATTCTGCAGGCTAACCGCATGCGCGGGTGTACGGGCCGCGGGCGCGGAATCAACGCAGCGAGAGAAAAACGTCAACTTTTGGAAGGAAACCGCGGGCGCGTCCAGTATGGCGCGGTCGCGGCCTTGGTGCAGTCTCGTGCACTTGACTTCTCTTGAACCGGATGATGTTCAATGAACCTTCGTATCTTGGCTCATCTCTTGGACGATGGACAAATACTTGAACTCGAGCTGTGGAGAAAAGAACTCTCGGGGGAACAAAGCTCCCCCATACTTAGACTTTTACACATAGCCAAAAGCATGGAACTACAAAGGTGGATGGAAAAAAAATATAGAAGGGATGGAAAGATAGAAGATGGAAAAGAATGGATATAGATAGATGGAAGATATAGAGATAGAATGGGACCAAAAAGTCCTCTTTTTTTTTCGTTTTTTTTTTCTCTTTTTTTTTCGTTTTTTCTCTTTTTTTTTCTCTGTTTTTTTCTTTTTTTTTTTTCTTTTCCGAACCAAGGGGCCTCCACGGGCGCGGTGTGAGGACCGCGACCGCGGGGGTCTAGTACCTGTACACCGGGGGTTCTGAGCTTGGCCGCGAGCGCGGTTTTGCACCAGAATGTCCTTTCGGACCTAGTACCTGCACGTTAGCCCGAAAACGACAATAAACCTAAGCTAGGAATGGAAAAACAATCTATCTAAGCCTTGGGTTGCCTCCCTAGCAGCGCTATTGTTTAACGTCGTTAGCTCGACGTCTTCATGATCGGACATCGTCAATGCCCTGAGCATCAAATCAAAGTCTTGCACAGCTATCTTACAACAGGACACATAGCATGTTGACAAATTAGCAAGAAATAAGAAATAGTTCAAACTCCTTTTTAACCTATCAAACATGCTTGAGCAATTAGGGTGAGATTTTCTAGAGTAAAACCAATTAGGTGATTTAGGTGAATTTTCAAAATAATCACAAATCCCCTAGTTGAATTATCACTCTCATCAAATAAAATATAAGACTCATCATCTACCCTAGCATGCTCAAAGATAGAATCTTTAGTGAAATTTTGACATGTAAGCACAAAGCAAGGATCAAGAGAGAGGGAAGAGGTAGAGTAAAGGATATAGGGATCATCCAAACTGATTTCCGGAATCTCGGAGTCGACACCTTGAAATTTGGAATTTGGGACATCATCGACAAAACCCTCGTGGATGGAAGGTGGCGGAACAACTTCTTCAGGGGCCGCGGGCGCGGTTTGTGTGCCGCGGTCGCGGCATTCGTCCAGGGGTAGCTCCTCCGTTTCTGCGTCGGAACCGCGGTCGCGGTATGCATCCCGTGGGCGCGGTTCTTGGTCAGAACGTGTTTCGGCCTTCAGCTCGTCCTGCTTCAATTGACTCCACACGGCCATGGTGGTGAAAATCTTCAATTGTTCCTCAGGTGTCAAATTCCAAAACTTTTCCCCAACCTCATAGATCGTCTCAACCAACGTATTCAGTGTCATTCCATAGGTGATTTCTTTACATAGTTGCTCTTGAGATGTGCAAACGCCACGAGCAATCAAGTCAAATGACTCGTCTATAACTCTTTTGAAATACTCACAGAATGGCTCATCTTGAAACTGCTTAAACTTGAAAGAAGACATTAGAATATACAAGTGTGGACCTTAAGATAGGTCCACACAAAGCCAATAAAAATATTAGTACTAGAAAGAAACCAAAGTTCCCCGGCAACGGCGCCAAAATTTGACTCGGTTAAAGTCGTCGTGCCAAGATCAAAGATAAATAACCCAAACAAACAAACTAACAAAGATAGTATAGCATGCAAGTAAGGGGTCGAACCCAAGAGAACTAACGGCTTCTAGTATTAATATATTTATCAACTACAGAAAAGGGGGGTTTAGGAAAGAAATCTATACATAACTAATCTAAGAAACAAAGAACAAACACATAAACAATCAATAAGGAGACAAGTTCATTCAAAAGATCCACTCATGATATAATCCCTCGATCATAGATTCATCCATTGATTTCATTCACACCTATGGTTAATTCCTATCCTGATCATTAACAATCGCAAGTCCACGGTCCAAGCAATTCTATAACCCTAGGCAAGGATGCTTAACCTAGAATTAGCATAGAGAACAAGGATATGCAGGATATAATATCAAACAATCAAGCTACGAGTCAATTGTAAGATAAAACAATCAATTATCTTCTTAATCCTAGTTGCATAGACAACAGGTCTAGGTTAAGTTGTTTTCACAGATTAGTTTTGTCCACGGTCCAAATCTAATCAAACTGTAGAAAGCTAATCAATTCAATAGGGTCGCGAATCCTAGAGAAACAATCAACAATCATAAGATGAAGCACAAGAGAATCAATATCAACCAAAGGATAGAAATCAATTACCAAAATTTCACGAGTTCATACATCAGAGCTTCTCCCTTGAACAAACCCAAGAAGACTAGCTCTCCATACCTATACTAAAGCTAAAGAATTGAATTATGAGAAAGAAGATAGAGGATAGAATGTAGAAGATACTAAAAACCTAAGGCTGGCTCCTCCTTAAATAGCCCAAGGAACAAGCTCCACGAGATAGATAAGGAAAGAGACAAAAGATAGAAAAGGAAACAAGACAGAAAGATTTCGGCCCGCTTCGGATTCGGCATCACCGTGGTCGCGTCGCTCCCACCGCGCCCGCGCTTTCACAACAGAAAGGAACAATTCGTCTCGGCGGCCACCGCGGTCGCGGTGGACAATCCGCGGTCGCGGAATCTCGACAGAATCGCTGGTGTCCCTTCGGAGGCTGTTTTGACCATCTTCGGCTTGGAATCGGAATTTGGTGTAAAAAGATGAATTGAAGCCCTTGAAGTTAGCTTTCCAATGGCACCGGAATCAGCTCAATCCGACCTCCGTAGCTCCAGATAGAGCCTTCGCAAGCAAGTGGTGTCCCGCAGACAGCTCAAAACGCCTTACAACTCTTGATTCTTGCATCCTTGTGTCTTCGGCCTAGATATTACCATTACGCACAAACTCTAACCTAGACACACTCAATATAGCCCTAAATTACAAGAGTTAACCTATACAAAATAGGCCAAATCACAAGGAACAAGGCAAGACTGGTGGCTCAAGGATTCAAGCAAGAGGAAGGCATTGACTATGATGAGCCCTTTGCACCTGTTGCTAGAATTGATGCCGTCCGTCTCCTTATTGCCTTTGCCGCACACAAAGGATTCAAGTTATTTGAGATGGATGTAAATACAGCCTTTCTCAATGGAAAACTCAAAGAGGAAGTGTATGTTGCTCAGCCGCCTGGCTTCGAGGACGCCTCTCTCCCAGATCATGTGTATTACTTAGATAAAGCTCTCTATGGACTCAAGCAAGCTCCTCGTGCATGGTACGACAGGTTTGCGTCCTTTCTTTTGTCTAATGGTTATACAAGAGGTTCAATTGATAAAACTTTGTTCATTAAAAAGGTTCATAAGGACATTTTAATTACCCAAGTCTATGTTGATGATATAGTCTTCGGTAGTACTAACATGAAACTTGTAGATGAGTTCTAGTCCTTAATGAGTAGTGAGTTTGAGATGTCCCTCATTGGAGAACTCAATTTCTTTCTGGGACTTCAAATCAACCAACTCAAACAGAGGACGCGCATTCATCAACAGAAGTATGTCCGTGAAATGCTTGAGAAATACGGGATGAACACGTCCAAGCCAATGGCTACTCCTTGTTCTCCCAATTCGCGTCTTTACGCAGATGAACAAGGGAAGGACGTTGATCAAAAGCTCTATCGAGGAATGATTGGTTCTTTGCTCTATCTGACCGCAAGTCGTCCCGATATCATGTTTGTCGTTTGCTTGTGTGCACACTTCCAAGCCAGTCCAAAGGAGTCCCACATGCAAGAAGTCAAGAGGATCTTTCGCTATCTCAAGGGACGCGACGATCTTTTCCTTTGGTACCCAAGGAAGTCGTCCCTCAAGCTTGTTGGCTACTCGGACGCTGATTATGCAGGTCATGTGATAGATAGGAAAAGCACTTCCGGAATGGCTCAGTTTCTTGGCTTGTGCCTAGTCTCTTGGGGATCAAAGAAACAAAACTCTGTGGCGCTTTCAACTGCGGAAGCTGAGTACGTTGCTGCTGCATCGTGCTGTTCACAGGTTATTTGGATCAAATATCAACTTGAGGACTATGGTATAACTCTTGAAACTATTCCCATTTTGTGTGATAATACTAGTGCTATTGAAATTGCTAAGAATCCTGTTTTTCATTCACGCACAAAGCACATTCATATAACGCATCATTTCTTGCGTGATAATGTTGAACTAGGACTTATTAGTATGGGGCATGTAAGGACTGAGGACCAAGTAGCTGATATTTTCACTAAAGTACTTGATAGACGTCCCTTTGAGCATCTCAGGGTACTCTTAGGGATGATAACTTTTAAGTAACAAGTCCCGTTCTACTTTTCCCTCAATGCTTGGCTATGTTTTGTTGATTTCATACTTGCAAAGTACGTTATGCATTAATTTCACATTAGCAAGGACGCTAGTGTAAAACTGTTGTGTGCATATCATGAGAACGCCTTTGAATTTCTCTATTTATCTTGACAAAGAGTATCCCTGATCACCCAACCCTCATTATAAGCCGAAATGATGGGAACTCTAAGCTTACCCTAGCCGAGAACCTTGCAAAAGCGTCCTATGATCTTCACTTTTTCTTTACGGGACGTACTTGCATCGTTTTCAAAATGGTTCCTAAGGTGATTCCAGGACGTGTGTGTTAATTGTGTGGAAGTCAGTTATTTTCTGAGACAAGACGTCAGTACAGGTTCATTCGGAACGCACCTATTTGGAAGTTGAAACGTTGTCAGTTTGAATTTTGAATTGAGGAAGTTACCAGCGTGCCCTTCACCAACCTCCTATATATTCATTGATTACAACGGTTGTCAGAACTTTCGCTCACTATTCTCTCAAAACAGCGTTTGCTCTGACTTCTCTCTAAAACTCCGGCTGTCTCTCTCTAAGTTTCCGGCCAGTCTCCGATCTCTTTTCTCCGATCAATTTCAAACTTCAAAAATGTCAAGAGTTCAGAATGTCTCTGGTTCGTCAATAGGAGGAAAGCGAAAGCGTCTTGCCAAAAGGGCTTTCTATGTGGTGGGACCTCTAGAAATCCAGATTGATGAGATACTGAAGGACTTTATCGACTCAAAGCCACAGACTCTCTATGTTGCAGTGGTCAACTACATGAAGCAGTGCAGGGATGAAGTACGTCTTCGTAATCTGAGGACGTTCTTAGATCGCTTTGTGGTGCCGGTTCTGCGCAAGACAGGGGGAATGGACGCTCCTTTCTGTGGAGGCACAAACATTTTTCTGAGGAGAACCTCAAAGTTGATCCTAAGCTGGTGCAGGGCTTCTATGATTCTCTCAACATCAATATAGAAAATGGTACAGGGACGTTCTTGGCAAATGGTGAACCTGCTACTTTTTCTGAAAAGACAATCCGCCAGTTGATGGGACTTGATAAACAGCGTCCAGGACCTGAGGCCTTGCACAGAGTTCCAGCGAATGGTTTTGGAGTCGAAGGTGAGGAGCTGGAAGCCTTGTTTAAAAGAATCTTCAATGGAAAGACTCTGGATTTCCATGACAGGGTTGCTTCCGTCCTCTCTCTTACTGGTGCCCAGGCACACTATATGATCTGTCGGACAGTTGTGCCCAGACAAGAAAAGAAATCCATTGTCCAAACCATCGACTGCCTGCTGCTGGACGCCTTCCTTCAAGGCCGTAAGATCAATTTAGCCAGAATCATGATTGAGCACATGGCTAAATGCACAAGGAAACACCATGCCCTTCCTTACCGAGGCCTGGTGAAAGCTCTCCTTATTGAGAATGATGCATACAATCCAGGAGAAGAAATCACCTTGGGATTGCGATGGGATCAAAAGTACGGCATTGTTGAGATCAAGCACAACAAAGAGCTCCCCTCCATCAGAAAGCAAATGGAAAAGGAGAGAAAAGAGGCTGAGAAGAAAAAGAAAGAAGAAGAGGCTGCCAAGAAAGCAGAGGAGAAACGTCTAAGGCAGGAGGCTGCTAACAAAGTTGTTGAGGACGAGCGTGCAAGACAAGAAGCAGCTAAGAAAGGGAAGACAGTTGTCTCTGACCCTCCCCTGATCGCTGAAACTGAGGAAGAACGTATTGCCCGCTATGCAGAGGTTGATCAGTTATCGTCCTTTATTCATTCAGAGCCGATGGACTTTAACTTTTCTCCTTCCCATCTTCCTCCTCAACAACAGCCGTTCTTTCATTGCTCTCCTGCTCCGTCCAACACAGAAGCTCACTCTGAGAAGCAGCTGTACGCCCTTATCATCCACAACCAAAATGTTCTAGCACAGCAAGGCAATGTTCTTATTCAGCAATCAAATGCGGCCATGCAACAGAACTACCACTATTTTCAGGCTGTTAAGAACCAGAACGACATGATTAAGCTGCTAGTTCAGTCTATTCACAGGGACAGTACATAAGGTGATACACAAGAGGAAGAGGAACCTGCTGCAACGGACGCTGACTTGAATGCTCAAAACCGTCCTGCTGGATCACCTCTTTCCTAAATATTTTATCCTTCATCTCTTTCGCCTGTGCTTCTTTTATTTTTAAAACACTTGTCTGAATGTCTGTAATGACTATATTTTCTTTCAATGGCAGTTCTTATGCTTGTGTGCATTTGTGTGTTTAAGTGTTTATTTACCTCTAGTTGTGATTTTGTACTATCGTCCTTATGCTAACTTGTTATCCTTTTCGATGATGCCAAAAGGGGGAAGTGTAGTTTTGCAGAGATGCGCTTTTTATCAGTTATCTAGAATAAGCAAGTGCTAAGGGGGAATTTTTAGTGAAAGGACCTAAGGACGCCGCATTGCCTCTGAATAAAATTTAGGGACGCCAGTTAAGAAAGAAAATTCGATCAGTATAGCCGTCCCCTCCCTAAAATCCAAAAGAAAGAATAGATCAAGTGTTGAAAACTTGTGCTTATAGAATTTCGCTAAGTGTTGAAGGGACGCTTTTTAAGTTTTCGAGCATGCTAAAGCTTTAGTTCAAAACTTTTATTGCCTAGAGTTTGTCATCATCAAAAAGAGTGAAATTGTTGGGATAATGTTATGGACGCCTTTAGTAATTAACATTGTGCCTGGCGTCCCTTAGTTTTGATATGGCAAACTCACCTTGATCTAATAAGTTGTCCAAGTGTTTCAGGGACGCATGTTGAAAAGGACAACAAGTGGCTTTACATGTAGCCGTCCTTAAGGGGTAAGGACGTTACATCACTCAATGAACGACTTGGCAAAATCACAAACAAGGACACAGCCGTTAATCTATACACTGGAGTCCTTCAAAGCTGGCCGACAAAGTGACATCACTAGACAAACTTTGATCATGATCTCCAGTTCTCCACGTGGAAGAAGATCCCGCAACCAAGCCTAACGGAATTGCCAGTAAGCTTATGACCGCTTCGTCACTTTTTTTCACATACACCGGGTCCTTGATCATCACAAAGACACGTGGAAGCCGATTACTGTTGCAACGTCCCGAAATGGCATGATCGTCAGAGAATGACGCCCCTTCCCAATGTCACTATAAATACTCTTCCAGAGCATTTATTGTGATGTGACGCTTTAGAGAACATTCAGGGAATTTGTCAGTCTCTCAAGAACACTAAGAACAAGCTCAAGAACAAGTGAGTATTAGGTGTTAGATCGAGCGAGAAGCGTACCACAAAACCACAAACTGTTTGTAATAGAAAAGAACAAAAATACTGAGAGAGTCCTTACGAAGAACTGTAAGGACGTGGTGATAGCATCCTTTGGAGAGATTAAGTTAGGTTACTCTACAAGCTTAAAGGAATTGTTACTAGTGAACGTAGGGACGCCTTCTAAGTGTCAGAGAAGTGTAACTACTCACCAGTGTATTGTAAGGAAACTTAATAAGAAAGGAAAGAAGCTATTACAAAATCCTCCAAGGAGGTAGAGGTTTACACTCAAGGACTAGTTGGTACTTGAGGGGTTTCTCTATAAATCAAAAGCGTTCCTTACTTATTGTCTTTACTTGTTTAGTCTTTTGATTTCCGCTGCGAACCAAGGACGTCCTCAATCTCTATTAAGGACGCCTAGGTAAAGGACGACCTTAACGTTGTTAAGGACGCCATTGTATTTATGACTAACGATCCAACAAATACCGAACCAGTCAAGGACTTGAAATAAATATCCCCAATTTACCCTGTCATATGCTTTTTCCATGTCTAATTTAACAGCTATCCATCCATCTCTTGCTTGACTTCCTCTAAAAGAGTGAAAAATTTCATGTGCCATGAGTACGTTATCCTGTATTGCCCTACCTGCTATAAATGCTCCTTGCAATGGGTGAGTGATCTTAGACATCACCCTTCTTAGTCTTTCTATCAATATCTTGGTTATTATTTTGTAGATCGTAGTACTGATGAGTTCCGGATCGGAGGGTCTTCACAATTTAAATTTATAAAACCGAACCTCAAAATTGTAGTAAAGAGGTAGGGTGTCGAACACTCGGGAGTTCTTGTGTCAAGTGTACCCTAGAAAGCTACAAAGAGGAGAAAACAAAGACAAACAAAGGAAAAATGAAAAGGATCTCCTCGGACCGACACGATGTCACTTCGGTCCGAGGTGGGATCGAGGAGAGTTGGCCGGGACCGACGTTGATGCAAGTCGGGCCCGATGTACTGTGTAACTCGGTCTAGACAAAAAGTAGATCGGTCTTGGGTTTTTGGGTTCCTCCCCCAACCAAACTTGGATATCCTTCCCCAATTCAACCAATAAGAGCTTGATTCAAGTGAGATCGAGGTGTTTAGCCTTCGTTCTCTCCAATCTACACTTCGACCTAAGGGAGTTCTCACTCACCTTCGATGCTAGAGACTTGTGATGGGATCGAGATGCTCACGCTTTCTCTTACCAAACACAAGCCCTAGATCTCTTGTTTTCACAAGAGAATTGAAGCTCAATGTAGAGAGGATTCACAAATCAAGCACTCAAGGCTATGGAATTGGGGTTTTCTACCCAAATCTAGCTAGGGGAATCCCCCATAGCCCAAGACTATGGAATCTACTCCATCAAGTAAGAGAAAATCATGAACAAAATGGAAATCAAACACATCTCAATCATCATCCACAAAAACAAGCTCAAATTGCATTCAATGTCAAGGTTTCTACAAAATCCAAATGCCAAACTACTAGATCTAAGAGAAACAAAGCTAAAACTCACAAATCCTCTTCTCTCTCTCCAACGTGCACCTCTTCTCTTCTCCTTCTCTTCTTCTCTCCTTTCTCTCCAAGCCTTCCTTGAGTCTTTGAGAGTGAAATTGGGTTTGGATGTGGTGTGCCTCTCGTCCCCCTCACACTCCACACTTGATTTGATCTCCTCACACCTCTCTTAAACTTCTCATGGATTGGGGAGCAAGGAATCCCAATTTAGAAAGGGGCAAAAGAGGAAAGTTGCCAAAAATAATACTTGGGGAACAATTCTCTTGCGCGCCGACTTGGACCGACACGGGATGACATCGGGCCCGACGTTGGTGAACGTCGGTCCCGTTCACTGGTAGCTCGATCTCGGGCCCGATGTGGGTGAACTCGATCCAGGGCCTCGATCCTTGTCTTCTTCCTTGGTTTTCCTTGATTCCACTTCATTCTAAGCTTGGCTCTTGCACTCCTTGACTTGGCTCTTCCTTGGCTCCTCAAAATGGTCCTCATTCTTGCCACTTTACCTACAAAAACACACAAACTCGCATAGTTTCCGACTCTTGAAGAAAACCGGGAACTAAGCTAAAAGGGAAACAAAACTAACAAAGAAAGGAATGAAAAACACATATTTACAAGGGAAAACAACCACTAAAACACCACCAAATCTAGAGACATCAGAATACCCCATACTTAAACTTGCTTGTCCTCAAGCAATAACAAAGTAAGCAAAACCGAAGCATAATCTTCAAGTAAAGCCTCATAAGAAAAACTCAAGTAAGCACAAGTGATAGACATACTAGCAAGATTATATCATCACACATGGTCAAGTGTTCAAGGAATAAAATTAATACAACTAAGCCTCACTTTAGGGATATGAAATGTGTATCACTCATCATGTGTTTAGGCAATGAACACTCAAACTCAACAATCATGCAAGTAAAGACTTTACAATTGAAGCTAATATCACCAATTCCTCCACCTAGAGATGCCTATTACAATGCACACAAAGAATATGAACTTGGCTCAATGGAGGTCCTCAAAGAGGTTCCATTCGGCCGGGTTGTAATGGGGCTTTTGGTGTTTCTCAAGGTGGGAATTACTTTGGTCTTGTGGTGCTTACAATGGGGATTGAACTTCCTAGTCTCTCACCAAACTCACCAAATCATTCCACTTTCAACTTTCACTCATCCAAAAGACTTTGATTTTCTTCTCTTTTCTTCTTTTCAACCCACTTTTTCACTAAACTTTCCACTTCAACTTTGCACTACACCTTAGTTGGATTTTTCACTTTTTCACATAGGATCGACTTGCACACTATATCGGGCCCGATGTGCACTTTAACTCGGTCGGTGCCCCTTTTTCACTTACTTAAGCACTTTGCTTTCAATCCACTATTTTTCCAACTTTTCTTTCTTTCTTCCACAACAAAGATGCACTACCCACTTGGTTTATAACACCCTTTCTCACCCTTCACCAAAGAGAATCTCAACTCTCCAAATATTCTTCCAAACCTCTCACTAAAGTCCAATCCCATAAGGGTCAAGTCATATAGGCTAGGAATCATATTTTTGAGGAGTTTCAAAGAAAGGTCTAAGGCTAAAACGGGACTACAAACAACGGTTTATCTTCAAGGTAGGATATGGATATTTTTGTGACTAAATGAAATAAAGTTCAAATCAATGTGACAAAGCATAGAACAATACTCATATTGGTCTTGGAAAATAGATAAACACCTCAATAGCAAGTTTTACTAAGCATGCATGAGCTAATTCTCACAAGAAAATGAGGGATATGCAATATGAACAAGCATCCCTAAAATGGCCAAAAATATCTCACAAGGGTCACTCAAGCTTAGTTGCATCAAGTTTCATCCAAGAACTCATGTGCTTAATAAAAACATGCAAGATATCACATCACATAAAACAAAATCCTTGTAGAGGATAAACTATCCAAAAATATGCAAAGGACTTTACATGCTCACATCATCATTAGCCTTCATTTGGACCTTTAAGATGAGAATTCCTAGTCCAAGATCAAAATCTTTTTGACATTTTCACACAATTTTTCAAATTTTTATGGATTTTTTGCAAAAATTTTCTCAAACAAAGCAAAAGACACACAAAGCACACAAACACTAGGCACAAAAGAGTTTCCTTTTCCCATACCCCATACTTAAAATATGCAATGTCCTCATTGCATCCAAATAAAACCAAAAAGGGGAAAATGAAAAGGGAAACTCACTAGACAAGGCATTTGGAGCTAAGAAGAATGGTGAATTGTTGACATCGGCACATGGGGAGGGGAAGGTGGAGCACCTTGTCGAACTTCTTGAGAGGTGGTCGAGACCGCTTGCTCGTCTCACATCTTAGTTGTTCGTCCATTTGCATCATACACCTTCTCCTTTCAAGCTCATCATTCGCACCAAGAAGCACCTACAAGATCACACCAAAGATACATCCCAAAATACTTGCTTTCAAGGGGTTTAGAGAAAGGGTTAGCACAATAAGCTCAAATCCTAAAAATAAGAAAACAAATCAAAAGGAAACAAAGGATACGAAGGATACGTCGGGTTGCCTCCCGAAAAGCGCTCTTTTAACGTCATTAGCTTGACGTCTAACCTCAACCCTTCAAGGAGGGTGAAAAACGGTGAATTGGTCCTCCTTGGCATCTCCAAACTCCTCATAACCAAAATGCCACCATTTGTGCTTAATGAAGGTGTGGCATCCAAAATCTCCATCACCTTTCTCCTCTAAGGTGTAGCGTGGCACCTCTTGCATCAACTCATCTTGCATCTCACCACCTACATCACAAAAGTCCAAAGAATTTCTAGGAGATTCTAAGACATCATAACTCAAATTATCTTGCAAATCATCTAAGCAAAGATAGTCATCTCCTAAATCCTCTTTCAAATCATCAATGCACATGAAAGAATCACCAACATCAAAAGGATATAGATTAGGATACTCTTCATGGGTTGGTGGGTTCTCTCCTTCTCTTGCCTCATCATGGACATGAACATCGACCATATCATGGTCACTCAACGGCATTTCCTCTCTTGTGGACTCCAACTTCTCCCTTGTGCATCTAGCATTTTCTTCTAGCTTCAAAATTGCTAATGCATCCGGCTCATTGAGGGCCTTGTTGAAATGGAACTCCACCTTCTCATCACCAATCTCAAAAGTAACTTTCCCATTCCTCACATCAAACTTGGCACCCGCCGTGGCTAGAAACGGCCTTCCAAGAATGATGGGCACCATCGGATCCTCTTTCATATCCAAGATCACAAAATCATCGGGCACAAAATATCTTCCCACTCTAACCGGGACATCATCAAGAATACCGGTGGCCTTCGTTGAAGAACCATCGGCCATGGTAAGACTCATATCAACCGGCTCCATATCTCCAAGATTAGCTCTCCTCCATATGCTCATGGGCATAACCGAAATACTAGCTCCTAGATCACAAAGAGCTTTGAACTTTTGAGATCCAATCCCTACCGTGATGGCAAATCTTCCGGGATCACCAAGCTTTTGAGGTAGCTCCAAAATCTTCACCTCATCTTGCATCTCAACAATTGATCTTTTCTTGCTCAAGATCTCCTTCAAGAACTTTGCATAGGATGGCATCTCGCTTAAAGCATTGGTGAAAGGAATAGTGATGTTCAATCCTTGCAAAAGCTTCAAAAACCGCTTGAACTTGCCCTCAACAATTTCCTTGGGCTTCTTCATAGGATATGGGAGAGTTGTGCCACTTTGCTTCTTGCTTGGATCAACCTCCTTAACTCGATCTTGGCTTTCCCTCTCATTTTCAACTCGGACCGACTTCGGATCGACGTCGGGACCGACGTCTTGCACCTCGGACCGGCTTCGGGTCACATCTGGGATCATCGAGCCATCATCTGGGTAAGTCGGGCCCGAGTTGTGTTCAACCTCGGTCCGAACTTCTGGCTCCTCTTCTTCTTCTGGATCGACATCTTGGAACATCGGGCCCGAGTTGTTTGGAACCTCGGTCCGACTCTCTTCTCTTGCTTTTGGCACTTGTGGCTCGGGCAAACTCCGTCCACTCCTCAATCCTATGGCACGAACCTCGTTTTGATGTTGAGGTGCACGAGGGTTCTCCTCGGGTCGGCCCGGGAGTCTCCCTTCTTCTCTCGGCAATTGATTTGCTATGTGGACGAATTGATTGTCCACTTGCCTTCTCCACACTCCTAGCTCCTTGAATTGATCATCAAACTTCTTCTCCATGTTGGTCACTTGGTTCTTCAAATCTTGAGCCCACGGGGGCGCTTGCTCATAAAAACCGGGAGGTCGATATGGTGGTTGTTGGGCTCTTGGCTCATTGTGGTTGAAGTTGTTGTTGTAGCCACTTGTTTGCCCTTGACTCCACCTTCCTCCATTGTTGTAATTAGGCCTCCCTCCAAAATTCCGTTGGACATAATGAGCTTCCTCAATTTGTTCCGCCAACCGGACTTGGCGCTCATTTGGGCATTCATGTGCCCCATGCTTCGTCGAACCGCACTCCTCACAAGCCCTCGTAGCTTGTTGAGCATGACTCATCTTTCTTCTCATTTTGTTCAACTCGTCTTCTAGGAATTGAATCCTCACGTCCTTGTCCACATCTTCACTCTTGGGATCGTACAACCTCTTAGGAACCTCTCCATGAACCCTTGCCTCGTTACTCACATTGCTTGCCCCGTACATTGCCTCATAGTCCGAAAGCTTATCCAGTAGCTCCCAAGCTTGCTCCGGAGGCAAGTCAATGAAACCGCAATCGGTATGGAGATTCAACTTATCTTTTGTGGCGGGATTGATTCCTTGAAAGAAGATATCCTGGAGAACATAGGGTTGTTGACCATGTGTTGGACAAGCCCTTAGCATCTCCTTGAATCTATCCCACGCCTCAAATAACGGTTCATGAGCCCCTTGTTGGAAACTAGCAATCTTCCTCCTCAACTCCGTCGTCTTCGTAGGCGGGAAAAACTTCATCAAGAACGCCTCATTCAAGGCTCTCCATGAGGTAATAGATCGAGGTGCTTGGCTCTCCAACCAATGCAAGGCTTTCCCTCCTAAGGACCACTTGAAGGCCTTAAGAAGCACGTACTCAAGCGTCTCATCATCCGTGGAGATCGTCTCGCAAAGGTCCTTGAATTGCTTCACATGCTCAATCGGACACTCATTCGGCCTCCCTTGGAATTGCTCCCTCTTGATTAGTGAGATAAATTGAGTTTTTATCTCGAAGTTCCTCGACACCTCCGGCAAGACGATTGCCGGCTCCGGGACCTTCAACTCCGGATGCATATATTGTCTAGCATTCCGGGGTTGAGTGTTGATTTGGGCCTCCAACCTCATACGTTGCTCCCTCTCCCTACGGGCCTCGGCATCATGATTGGCCATCTCAATTTGCATCCTAGCCATATCGGCTCTCATCCTCTCAACTTCATCATCTCGGGCTTGGTCCGCCATCCTCTTCTTCTTGCGGGCTTGCCTCAAAATACTTTCCGGGTCACTCACAAAATCAAGCTCAAAAGTTCCTCGGACGGAACTTGCTCGCATGCACCTACAACCAAAGACACAAACAAAAACCAAATCAAAACAAACAAGGGGTTTGGGCTAGTCCCTCACCCAAATCACTACCAAAAACAAAGACTCAACTAAGATGGGTACCTCGAACAAGTAGAACTCCCCGGCAACGGCGCCAAAATTCTGATGAGTTCCGGATCGGAGGGTCTTCACAATTTAAATTTATAAAACCGAACCTCAAAATTGTAGTAAAGAGGTAGGGTGTCGAACACTCGGGAGTTCTTGTGTCAAGTGTACCCTAGAAAGCTACAAAGAGGAGAAAACAAAGACAAACAAAGGAAAAATGAAAAGGATCTCCTCGGACCGACACGATGTCACTTCGGTCCGAGGTGGGATCGAGGAGAGTTGGCCGGGACCGACGTTGATGCAAGTCGGGCCCGATGTACTGTGTAACTCGGTCTAGACAAAAAGTAGATCGGTCTTGGGTTTTTGGGTTCCTCCCCCAACCAAACTTGGATATCCTTCCCCAATTCAACCAATAAGAGCTTGATTCAAGTGAGATCGAGGTGTTTAGCCTTCGTTCTCTCCAATCTACACTTCGACCTAAGGGAGTTCTCACTCCACTTCGATGCTAGAGACTTGTGATGGGATCGAGATGCTCACGCTTTCTCTTACCAAACACAAGCCCTAGATCTCTTGTTTTCACAAGAGAATTGAAGCTCAATGTAGAGAGGATTCACAAATCAAGCACTCAAGGCTATGGAATTGGGGTTTTCTACCCAAATCTAGCTAGGGGAATCCCCCATAGCCCAAGACTATGGAATCTACTCCATCAAGTAAGAGAAAATCATGAACAAAATGGAAATCAAACACATCTCAATCATCATCCACAAAAACAAGCTCAAATTGCATTCAATGTCAAGGTTTCTACAAAATCCAAATGCCAAACTACTAGATCTAAGAGAAACAAAGCTAAAACTCACAAATCCTCTTCTCTCTCTCCAACGTGCACCTCTTCTCTTCTCCTTCTCTTCTTCTCTCCTTTCTCTCCAAGCCTTCCTTGAGTCTTTGAGAGTGAAATTGGGTTTGGATGTGGTGTGCCTCTCGTCCCCCTCACACTCCACACTTGATTTGATCTCCTCACACCTCTCTTAAACTTCTCATGGATTGGGGAGCAAGGAATCCCAATTTAGAAAGGGGCAAAAGAGGAAAGTTGCCAAAAATAATACTTGGGGAACAATTCTCTTGCGCGCCGACTTGGACCGACACGGGATGACATCGGGCCCGACGTTGGTGAACGTCGGTCCCGTTCACTGGTAGCTCGATCTCGGGCCCGATGTGGGTGAACTCGATCCAGGGCCTCGATCCTTGTCTTCTTCCTTGGTTTTCCTTGATTCCACTTCATTCTAAGCTTGGCTCTTGCACTCCTTGACTTGGCTCTTCCTTGGCTCCTCAAAATGGTCCTCATTCTTGCCACTTTACCTACAAAAACACACAAACTCGCATAGTTTCCGACTCTTGAAGAAAACCGGGAACTAAGCTAAAAGGGAAACAAAACTAACAAAGAAAGGAATGAAAAACACATATTTACAAGGGAAAACAACCACTAAAACACCACCAAATCTAGAGACATCGTAGTACACAGTCTAATGGGTCGGTAATGGTTAGTTGTTGAACGATTGTCATTTTTCGACAAAAGTGAGATAAAAGTGTGTTGTTGCTTTGTTTCAGTAGTTTCCTAGAGTGGAAATAACCTTTCACCGCTTTAGTTACAATAGGACCCACTATATCCCAATATTTCTTGTAAAATTCTATCGTCATTCCATCAGGGCCTTGAGATTTATTTGATCCAATATGAAATATTGCGTATTTTATTTCTTCATTGGTTATTGGCTCCATAAGATGCATATTGTCTTCTGGGGAGATTTCATTATCTGTTTGCATAAGATATTCTTCCAATATTTCTTGACTATTGTTTTGTAACTCCAAACGGTGTTGTTTTAAAGCATGTACGTACAATACATACATTTGCACATCCATGTTGATTCTACCCTTTGAGAAGCCTAACAAACCTCCATACATTCACATATATATTGTACATTTTTACTTCAAGGGATCATGATTTTACTAATTTGCATCTACTAGGTACAACATGTTAGAAAACTACTTGTGTTTTGATGGTTCAAAACAGGTTGCCGATTAGGAGTTGAAGTCGCCAACCTGAATTTGTTAGAAAATTTGTCTGTGATTTGATGGTTCTAAACAGGCTGCTGACGAAGTCGTCGACCTGGCCAAGGTTTTTGACGAAGTCGTCGATTTGTGAAAATCTATAAATGACAATGCCGCGTCGATTTTTTAAGGGAGCGTGGAGATGCTCCAGAAGCGTTTTTATTAAGGCAAGTTGAAGTGTGCAAAGATCATCAAGAGATAATTGAAGATATCAAGGATGATTTTATTGTGTCTTATGGAGATATTTTAAGAAAGATATTGTACCGATTGTGTACAATTCATTCCTTGTGCAAATGGGATGAATTGCACATCAATCTTCTTAGTTCTCTATAAATAATTTTGTGGGCTTATTGTTAGAACTAAGAGAGCAGAGCATGACTTGTATTATTGAGAGTGTTGGGTGTGCCTTGAATGTGGGATTCATTCATGGTGTTTATGTGAAGAACGTGGGATTCGTTCTTGGTGGTTGAGTGCGAGAGGAGATATGTTGATTACTTAGGCAGAGTGTTTGCAAGAGAGTGTGGGATTAACTTCTTGGAACAGGAGATCTTTGTATGCCCGAAAAATCAATATATACAACGAGTCAAAGTGTTCTTTTAAGTCCTTTCAAGTAGAATTTCAAGTAGAAGCTTGAAAGACAAGTTGTTTTTCTCCTTGCAAGCATATTGGCTACAAGGAGTTTCCACTCTAAATCATCAACCTGGTATTTTGAAATCTTTCTTGTTTGTTTTATTCCGCTACGTAACTAAGGTTGTTGACTCTGGTCGCCGACATTGTAGGTGTCAACGACTTCAAGTACTAACCGATCCTACACAACACCAACTCTTGATCGAAGCCGGTTGACTCTGTCGTTGCTTCTTTGGCTTGCCCTTTTCACATCTGGAAGTATAGACACGTTCATGGATACTTTGACTTGAAACCCATCATCATCTTTGCATATTTTTACGTATATAACACATAGCCTTCAAGTCTTTCTCCCATATATATGTCTTATTTTGTCTTAACTATCTTGAACATACATTATGAGTGACTACGTACATGTAGTCCATGAGATTTTTTGAATATGTGTATATGTAGCCCTCTACATGCCTAATTAGTGACCAAAAGGCATGGTTTGCATAGCATTAAACAACATCACTAAGTAGTGCCATATTTGGGATTGTCGACGGAGCATTTTTCGGTTCAAATTGGTCCCCGGAGAAGGATCGTCGTAGCTTCGATTGGATCGAGTATACCCTTCCTTCCTTACCTTGCATTGTCTTGTACTTTAAATTCATACCAAGGCCCACCCATATGGACTAATTATAGAGCTTAGAACCAAGGTATTTTCGGAGTCGATCAATGCCTCGAACTTCGACTTCGATCGAGTTTTGAGCATGTTATTCACGCAAGCTACTTTTCATCATTTTGTATTGCTTGAATAAACGTTAATTAACACAAAAAAAAGTGTTTGGCTTGATAGGCTTCCATTGAAGCTTGATTATCCTTGAAGTGGTGCACGTTGATCACACGTCTTTTCACTAGTTCCATGAAGAGCTGCTTGCTTTTGTATTTTGTTGTGTGATACGTATGACTCTTGTTTTTGGCATAAATGTCTTGCTTTTTCGTTCAATGCTTCATCATTTCTTTTTAAACGTTAATTTGAAAAATTAACATAAGCCTTCATTTGCAATCTACTCCATAGTCGCACAGCAGGTCGAACCTTCATTTTTATCAGTTTGACTTGCATTTTGACTCCATGGTTTTGTTTGCTTTGGGTCTCCACCATGGAAAATGGAGGCATTACGTAGGCCATGGTCACCATAGCTCCACCCTCGGTACAGACGACGGCGACTTCTCTTTGGGTTGCAGTGGGAAAACATGTACAATCGGGTCATCGAAACCCCGCCAATACAGGCTCGATGATCATCTCGAGCCAAGTGTGAACCACCGTCGTTGCCGGGTTAAAACATTTTGAGGAGGAACACTTTGTTTCGGGCCTCTACGGACCTTCATCGTAGTGGCGAAACAGAACGTTTCGAGCCAACTAGTATTGATGTCGATCAAGCCTCGGTATGATCTTAAGAATAAGCCCTTGATCGATGTGGCCGGTACCACAACCAGAATTGAACCTCTTGTGCAAGCATACAATCCAAAGAGCCAAGAGGGGACTAGTTAATATATAGATGGTTTTAGGGAGAAGAGAATTTACCAAATGGATTAGCGGGCTTCTGTGTTTGACGGAAAAACAACTTGGTGATTTGATGATCAAGCTTTCCTGCACTTCTTCCCTTGTTATATACTTCTTTGAGTTTTTTTTTCTTTCTTCTGCAAATGTGCTTTTTTTCAACTAAACCGAGGTCCCCTTATATATAGTGAGCTCTAGCTAGTTAAACTTTCAACCCAGTTCAAGGTGTAGGATACTAACAGAGGTTGCCGACACCTACGATGTCGTCGACCAGAGTTAACAACCTCAGGTTGTGCAGTGGAAATTCAAACACAAGAAAGACTTTAAGTTACCAGATTCGAACACGGGTATTTAGAGTGGAAACCCTCCACAAACCAACTAGTTTGTCTCGGGAAAAACCACTTGCCTCCCAAGCTTCTCACATGGTAAGACTTAAAGAGTACTTCGACTCGTTGTATTGATTTCTCGGGCTTACAAAGGTTCTCCTACTCCAAGATGCGAATCCCACGCCCTCTTGCAAATACTCTTCCTATGTACTCTACCCTCACCCAATACAACTCCTCTCGTACCCTCCCGTCCACAGACTCGAGTCACACGAACCTGTCTTGTACCCTCTCAACAACACTCGCACAGTATAGTGCCGAAAACTCTCAGAAACCCTTACAGAATACTCTCCCTTAGTTTTGCGCCGTTCTCTCCTAGTTTCCTAACTCTCCAGAACTCTGAAAAGAATATATAAACTAGGGAGATTGTGGTATAATTCATCCTTTCAGCCCAAGGAATGAATTAGACACAATCCTTACAAATCTTTCCTAATCAGCTCCTTAAGACACAATAAAATCTTCCTAAAATATCTCGGAATAACCCACGAAGATTTTCGGCATGTATGAACTTCTTCTTGCCTTAATAGAACCTCCAGAATCCTTCTGCCGCGCTTTCCTTAAATCTGCTACGCGCTTTGCCTTTTATAGAGTTCCGCTCGGCTTCGGATTTCTGGGCAACCAAGTTGTCGAGGTGGTCGGCGACTTCTGACTTTATCTTTTTGACATCGGCGACATCTTGTCAGCAACCTGTTTGGAACCATCAAAACACACACATAGATTTTCTAACAAATTCCCCCTTTTTGATGGTGACAAACACCGATCTATTTTCTGCACTGGAAGGGGTCTTCTGCAATCTGTTCAAAACATCTCACAAGGTAATCAATTGCATCAGAGCATCATATCAGAGCATCAAGAAACCATTTCAAACAAGTTCCCCCTTAACTTTTCAAAAGTTCCCCCTAAGTTCAACATTCACTTGATATTCAGCATATCCCCTCAATTAAGCATGCAACCCTCGGCTATTTCCCCCTTTTGGCATCATCAAAAAGATCATAAATCATGGAGAAATAAGCAAGGCAAACATATTAGCTAATATAGGCAAAAGCATGCAGAGACCAAGTTAGCGACCATGCAAGCATGGCATTGTCAAACAGAACACACACAGCAGGGGTATTAATATCTTACAACCATATCGAACTTAAGAAAAGTTTTAGTGGAAGGAATAATACGGTAGGGATAGAAAGCAGGATAGTGGTAAAGTCAAAGGTGCACTAGTCGACGACTAGTTCATAGCGTTCAGCACTTCCTTGATGTCGTCAACATCTTCACTAACCTCTGCCATCCTCTTAAGCATTTGCGCAATACCCTTAGCTAACTCAAGATTTTGATTCTCCAAATCATCTTAGCATGTAGAGTTGCTGACTCTACTCCAGAATTTCCTGACTTAACAAATTCACTCTCAGCTTCCCTACTTACCCTCCTTTTTTTTTTCTTTTTTTCATCAAACGAGTCCAACATCTTCTGGACTTCACCATATTTTCGCCATAGAGAGCAACTATACTCCACTTGAGTGCATAATCCAGTCAAAAGATCCCCTCTTTCCAATGATTTAAAACTGAAATACCTGTCAGAGACTTCCTCCAAAAATAAAACGTGTGCTTCCGCACAGAAAAGTCGGCGACAACAGCGATGTCGTTGACTTCACAACAGCTTTATCCATTTCTCCTTAACTCTTCACTTTTTCTGAGCAAAACCCTGAGATAACCTGATAAGTCGTCGACCTCAACTGACACTCCTGAGAAGTCGTCGACTTGTACCTGTTCTCAGACTTCTGAACATAATCGTCAGACTGAATGCACTATGACAATTACCACCTAGAGTAGCTTGGGGGTTGGGTCACACCGGGTGGTGTCAAAGCAACCCAAGCATGAAAAATAATATTTTGTGGAATTTGTTTACCAAGTTGATAAGTCTCAGTTTAACATAACACAAACAAACAATATGGGCTCATAGAGACTCTCAAGCATGATAGGTCGGGGACAGCTATAGAATCAACCATCATTTGGGCTTCTAATGAGGGTTCAGGGGGTCATCAGGTTGATTGTTTTGGGCTCAAAGAAAAAGTTCAATATAATTGCAAGCATAATCACAACAAGCAAGAGGTCGTCGACATGCACACACAAGCAAAGTGAATCATCAATCAAAGCATGATTAGCCTATTAGACTTACAACACATAAGCATGTTATTCTCATGATAAACAATCTGATTTCAGCCAGTCACGAGGGGTAGCATGTAAGGTAAGAAGTTAATCAAGAGAGATCATAACTAGCTCCATGCGAAGTCGTTCAAAGGGTTCCCGATTTAAAGCTTTGGTGAAAATGTCCGCCCTTTGTTCATCCGTCCTGCAAAACTCCATGGAGACCATCCTTTTCTCCACACAATCCCGAAGAAAATGGTGCCTTATCTCAATATGCTTTGTCTTTGAATGTTGCACCGGGTTCTTGGAGATATCTATGGCACTTGTGTTGTCACATAGTATGGGGACAGACCCACACTTCACTCCATAGTCACTGAGTTGTTGTTTGATCCAAAGAAGTTGTGAACAACATGCAGCGGTTGCGACATACTCAGCTTCTGCTGTAGATAGAGCAACTGAATTCTGCTTTTTCGAACCCTAGAAAACCAAGCAAGACCCTAGAAACTGTGCCGTCCCTGATGTACTCTTCCTGTCAACACGGTTTCCTGCGAAGTCTGCATCAGTGTAGCCGACCAGGTCGAGGTTGTTGACCCTCGGATACCACAGACACAGGTTGTCACTACCCTTAAGGTAATGAATGATCCTCTTTACAGCCTTTAGATGAGATTCTCTTGGATCAGCCTGAAATCTTGCACATAGGCATACAACAAAGACAATGTCCGGCCTACTAGCTGTAAGATATAAGAGAGATCCAATCATACCTCGATACAAAGTTGCATTCACCTTTGGATCCTTCTCATCTTTTCTAAGTGAAGTGGTCGTCGACATGGGAGTGTCAAAAGAGCGAGAGCTCTCAAGACCAAACTTCTTCACGCACTCCCTGAGGTACTTTTGTTGATGGATCTTGGTACCTTCCTCATCCTGCACGACCTGAAGTCCTTAAAAGAACTTGAGTTCACCAACCATGCTCATTTCAAACTCACTCGACATGAGGTTGGCGAACTTCTTTACTAGCTCAGGGTCTGTTGAGCCCAAGATGATGTCATCGACATAGACCTGAACCACCAGAGTGTGATTGCCTTTCCTTAACAAGAATAAGGTCTTGTCAATCTCTCCTCGAACATATCCATTCTGGATTAAGAACTGCGATAGCCTATCATACCACGCGCGAGGAGCCTGCTTCAACTCATAGAGAGCCTTATCAAGCTTGTAGACATGATCTGGGTTGGCGACATCTTCGAAATCTGGAGTTTGCTCAACATAGACTTCTTCCTTCAAGTACCCATTAAGAAATGCGGTCTTGACATCCATTTGTTGTAATTTGAACCCATGAAAAGTAGAATAAGCAATCAACAACCTTATTGCCTCAAGACGAGCTACGGGGGCAAAGGTTTCATCATAGTCGATTCCCTCTTGTTGAGTGTAACCTTTCACTACAAGCCTGGCCTTGTTCCTGACCATGTTGCCTTCGTCATCCAGCTTGTTCCTGAACACCCAACGTGTTCCAATCATTGTTCTTCCCTTCGGCCTAGGGACCAAGTGCCACACCTTATTGCGCTCAAACTGATGAAGTTCCTCTTGCATGGCATTGACCCAGTCCGAGTCTCTCAACGCTTCCTCAACGTTCTTTGGCTCCAACATAGAAATGAAGGCATTGAATGCAAAGAGGTTAAGTGAGGACCTCGTCTGCACACCCTTCGAATAATCAGTGATGATGTTGGCAACCGGATGAACACTCTTCTGTTGATAATTACTGATAGGTAGTTGAGTCAGGTCGTCGACCTGCGGAACCTGAGACGAGCTACTTGGAACTGAGCTTTGAACTGCTTGATCTGCACTTTGAGCTGCTTGATCTGAACATTGAACTGCTTGAACTGCACTTTGAACTGCTTGATCTGCTTCTCTTGCCTCGGAAATACCTTGATCCTGCACAGCATCTGCATTCTGATCCTAATTCTGATTCTGATCTGTCTCTACATTCTGATCTGAGTTGGTGACCTTGTCAAGGTTGGCGACCCCAGACGGACTTTCAGCACAAATCCTATCAGAGACATCTTCAAGACATAAGAAGTGACCTAGATCACCATCGTCACGATCCTGAACCAGAGAACCTGCCATTGTGCTTTCATCGAACACCACATGAACACTTTCTTCAATCTTCTTGGTTCTCTTGTTGTACACCTTGTAAGCTTTGCTTGTTGGAGAGTAGCCAACAAAGGTGCCAACATCACTTCTTAGATCGAACTTGCCCAGGCTGTACTTCCCATTGTTATGAATATAGCATTTACACCCGAAAACGCGAAGGTGGGCGACATTGGGCTTGACTCCTCTCAACAGCTCATACGGAGTCTTTCCAAGTAGTGGACGCAGCATAGCCCTATTCATCACATAGCAGGCTGCGTGAATAGCTTCTCCCCAGAAATTCCTTGGAAGACCACTAGAGATAAGCAAGGTCCGCGACATCTCCTCTAGAGCTTGATTCTTTCTCTCGGCTACCCCATTTTGTTGTGGGGTCCTTGGCGCCGAGAAGTTGTGGCTGACTCCAGTCTTCTTACAATACTCCAGAAACTCAGAGTTCTCAAACTCTGTACCATGATCAGATCGGATAGCCACTAAGGAGTGACCAAGCTTCCTTTCAACAGCTTTCGCCCATGTCTCGAACTCCTTGAAAACCTGATCTTTAGAAGCAAGGAAGATAGTCCAAGTATAGTGTGAGTAGTCATCAACAATAACATAAACATATCTGTTTCCTCCTCTACTCTGCACACGCATAGGTCCGCACAAGTCCATGTGAATCAACTCAAGGGGCTTGGAGGTACTTACCTCCTTCTTGGACTTAAAGGAGGACCTTACTTGCTTACCCTTCACACAAGCATCACAGATTCCAGATTTAGAGACTTCAATCTTGGGCAAACCACGAACTACCTCCTCTGTATGCAATTTGATCAACAACTGCTGGCTAGCATGGCAAAACCGACTGTGCCAGAGGTCGGCGACCTCTGTACCAGACTTCAAGCACAAACTCTCTTCAGATTGGAAGCTGGGATCAACTTTGTAGATATTGTTTCTGCATAATCCCTTCAGAAGCGTCCTACCTGTACTAATTTCAATCACCTGGCACTTCTTATGATCAAAGACAACTTGATTTTTCCCGTTAGCACACAATTGAGCTACACTCAATAAATTAAAACCAAGGTTGTCGACCAAGCTAACATCAGAAACTGAAACCTTACTTGAGATCTTCACCTTTCTAATACCAGAAACCACACCTTTGCTATTGTTTCCGAAGGTAATGCTACCTCCCTTGTGTTGTTGAAGTGAGACAAAATCCTCAGATTTTCCAGTCATATGAGCTGAGCACGCACTGTCGATGAACCAGGGGTCGTTGACACTCACTTCAACCTGCACAAACAAGATTAGTTTTTACGAACCCAGAGTTGTTTCACAACTCCTCTGGGTCGAGCAACATATTTCACATCATTGGTAGAAACATCAGCATTAACAGGGTTTGGGTTCTTGACAGAGTTGGTGACTTTAGGTTTCTTCCTAGCAGTCCTCGACTTCCTAGCATTTTCAGAATCCCTAGTCCTTTTGAAGCACTCATGTTGGTAATGGCCTCCTTTGCCATAATACCAACATGTGATATGAGATTTCAACCCTACATACTTACTATATCCTGGGTAGACAGGTTTGTTGTCGACCCGGGCCTGGAAGTCAACTCGCGAAGGGCCAGCGTTCTGGACTTGGTTTTCCCACATGGTACGAACCTTTTGATTAGGGTACCACTTCTACTTCCCTTTACCCTTGGGGCCCACCACATGCGATGGACAACTTGCGTTGTGACCATGCATAGGGGATTTTCCTTTGGATGTTTGAGAGTTAGAAGAGTTCCCCTTTTCATTCTGGCTTTTCCCATAACCGAGACCAGGTCGCTCAACAACTTTTACAAATCTCCTTTCGAAATCTCCCCTGACTTCTTGAACCTTGTCGACGACAAACTCGTCTTTCCACTTCTGTTTCTTAGCCTCATCGTCTATCTTCAAATTTTCAAGGTCACTAGACAACTTAGCATTTCCCAGTTTCAGCATGAGTTTTTCACCTTCAAGACTAGACACCTGTTTTTCAAGGTCGTCAACCTGTTTCCTAAAGTCAACAACCTGAGACTCAAGGTTAGAACATTTAGTGCAATCAATAGGTTTAGAGAGAGTTTTCTTTTCTAGACTTATAGCTTTAGAAGACCAAATTTCGTTATGATCAATCAGATTGGCAATTTTTTCATCTTTTTCATCAATTTTTTCACTTATTTCCGAAACTTGAAGTCCAAGTTTTTCAATAATAGCACAAAGTTGTTCCCGTGTCTTCTTAGCTAAAAGTGAAGAAAGTTCAGTATCTTTTACCTCACTTGAGGAGTCATCACTCAAGGCCATAAAGCAGTGTTCTTTGGTCGGCGACCCATCTTCTTCTTCATCCGATAAGTCCCAAGTCGCCAACATGCTCTTGCCAACCTCCCTCTTTGGACATTGTTTAGCAAAATGCCCTTTGTCTTGGCAGTGATAGCATATCACTCCCTTCATGTCTCTAGCAGCTTCGGGGGTTTTGGCTGGAGCCTTGTTGCGGTTCCACTGTCTCTTCATTGCTTTAGAAATAAGAGCAACGTCATCGTCGACGACCTCTTCATCATCCTGTCCTTGAGCAATGTCGAAGGCCTTCTCGACCTTCAAGGCAATATTCTTGATCTTTTCAGAGTCAAGTCTGTCGTCCCTCCGTTGTTGGATCCCTCCATACATGGTCAGTTGACCAACAATTTCGTCCAGAGTCATCGACTTCGTATCCTTCTAAGTGAGAAGAGAACTCGCCATACCATCCCACTTCCTGTTGAGGCCAGAAATCAACTTGTTGGTTTGCTTCCATTGTGGAAGCTTTTCTCCCAGAAACTCTAGCTGATTGACCAACCCTTGGAATCTTGAGAAGTAGTCCTGGACAGACTCGTTTCTTCCCTGGAATAGGTTCTCATATTCTCGCTCAAGGGTTATGATTCTGTCCTTCTTGACATCATCATTCCCTTCATGAAGACGTTTGAGAGCATCCCAGATATCGTTGGCGGTGTCATAGCCAATGACCTTCTTCAAGTCACTGCTAGTCATGGCATGGTGGAGAACCTTCTTGGCACGTTCGTTCTTCTCCAACCTCTTGAAGTCAGCATCGTCATACTCCGTGACGTCTTTCTCCTTGCCATCCGCCTTGAGGAACTTCTCAAGGCCAATAGAAATCACTTTCCACAGTTGACCATCAAGAGAGCATATGTGGGTACGCATCTGCTTAGCCCACCAGTCGTACTCTCCAGCCTTGAGAATTGGAGGTTTCCAAAAGGAGTCATTCACAGCGATGTTGGTGGTAGTCATCTTTCCTGCAAGGTACTAGCAAAATCTAGAGCCAAGGCTCTGATACCAATTGTAGGATCTGTGTTAGTACCAGAGGTCGCCGACACCTACAATGTCGTCGACCAGAGTTAACAACCTTAGGTTGTGCAGCGGAAATTCAAACACAAGAAAGACTTTAAGTTACCAGATTCGAACACGGGTATTTAGAGTGGAAACCCTCCACAAACTAACTAGTTTGTCTCGGGAAAAACCACTTGCCTCCCAAGCTTCTCACTTGGTAGGACTTAAAGAGTACTTCGACTCGTTGTATTGATTTCTCGGGCTTACAAAGGTTCTCCTACTCCAAGATGCGAATCCCACGCCCTCTTGCAAATACTCTGCCTATGTACTCTACCCTCACCCAATACAACTCCTATCGTACCCTCCCGTCCACAAACTCGAGTCACACGAACCTGTCTTGTACCCTCTCAGCAACACTCGCACAGTACAGTATCAGAAACTCTCAGAAACCCTTACAGAATACTCTCCCTTAGTTCTGCGCCGTTCTCTCCTAGTTTCCTAACTCTCCAGAACTCTGAACAGAATATATAAACTAGGGAGATTGTGGTATAATTCATCGTTTTTTCCCAAGGAATGAATTAGACACAATCCTTACAAATCTTTCCTAATCAGCTCCTTAAGACACAATAAAATCTTCCTAAAATATCTCGGAATAACCCATGAAGATTTTCGGCATGTATGAACTTCTTCTTGCCTTAATAGAACCTCCAGAATTCTTCTGCCGCGCTTTCCTTAAATCTGCTACGCGCTTTGCCTTTTATAGAGTTCCGCTCGGCTTCGGATTTCTGGGCAACCAGGTTGTCGAGGTGGTCGGCGACTTCTGACCTTATCTTTTTTACGTCGGCGACCTCTTGTCAGCAACCTGTTTGGAACCATCAAAACACACACAAAGATTTTCTAACACAAGGAATTCATGATGAAACGTCTCCCTCTTTAATCTCCTACTAGTGATCGGGTTCATATTATACAAAAACAATTATGTATAAGTTTTTTGAATTATTTGTTATTAACATAATTTAAGCATATGGAATTATTTCATATATAAACTTTTTGAATTTTGATTCCCAAAAAATATTTCTAATATTTCTTTAGTAGGCCGTTTTATATCACATATCAACATTTTTTTTTCTAATTTTTCAGCAACTATTTTAAAGCTATTTAACTTATGTATTCTTTATTAGATATTTTATAGGGTACAATGTTGGTATTTTTTTTTTCAGCATGATATTTTATTTATTTTCTAACACGAAATTGCAAGTAGTCTCCTTTCTAGATATAGATAGTATGTTGTATTAGTATTTCGTAGGTGTGTTACATATTTTAGAAATACCTTTAATTAGTTTGTAATAATTAAAATAGAGCATTAAATTATAGTACATACGAGATACTTTTATTTTTTTTAATTTGTTAAGAATGGTAACAACTTATTTTTTAGGTTTAATAAAATTCCAATTTAATTATTGGAATGCCAAAAGACTTTATATTATTAGGCTATGATTTCAAATTGATAACATATGTATATTTAATGCCTTAATATTCAATGTCTTTAAATAATGGTCATTATTATTTTTTTAGTAAAAATATAACAGCCCTTAATAATTGGGTTACGATTTCAAATCATGTGTATACATGGACTTTGATATTCAAAATCATTTCTCTCTATTAAATGCTTATAAAAATAAGGTATTATATACTTGATTGGAGGAATTTTTAGTTTAAATATTTATCTAGTAAAATCATAAGTATAGGTTTTATTATAATTATTTATTTATTGTGTTTACAGTGTGCAATGCACATATACAATTAATAGTTTTTAATATATTACAATGAGAATAATTGAATTTTCTATAATTTGAAACATTATTAATTTATTAGATTTGTATAATAGATTTTAGGCTTGAATTATTTACATGTAATGTTGAATTTGTAGTTTTTTTATGTGCATATTTATTTTAACATATTTAATTAGATTTTCGATTTACATTTTTATAATAAACTTGTAGTTTTTAAATGTGCTCATATATTTTTATTTTTATTTGCATATTTATTATGACAACTATTCTTTTTGAACTAAGTACACGTTCACTCAATATGTTTATAATATATGTGCTGAGTTTTATAGGTGAATTGAAAAATGTTTTTCTGATATCAACGTTTTTCACTAACTAAGCACGTAAAGACAAATGAGATTGTTTGAAATGGAAAAATAGTCTTTTTTTCGATCTCATTTGTATAGATTAAGTATTTATTCCTAAATTCATTCATTTTCTATGTATTTTAGGATAGCTATTCATTTTTATGTGCAAATTAATTAAACTAATATTAGTGAAATTAAGAAAAGTGAACTTAGATGACAAAAGAAGATATATAGGTATCCTTTGTAGAGAGGGAGGTGGTAGCTTTTGATTACCTTTGCAAAGCTCTCCAAGAGTTCAAATAAATCTCGAAAATAACAACCCGTTAAATAAAGCTCGAAAATAACAACCCATTGATTTGATTACAAAGGGGAGGAGCTAAATTACCATATAGTGCAACATGAGTTCTAAAGTAACCAACCGTCAAGCGCAAACACTAATCGATAAGAACTCTCACAACTTCAATATCTTCTATTCGTCACACGACAATATAGGAGAAGCCTAAAAGTTTAGTAATACATTTTGAATCTTACACTGTTGATCTTCTAATAAGAAAATGCATGTTCAAGACTATATATTTGATTTTTTTAGAGAGGAGAGTTTTCTGATAGTTAAAAGTAGTTATGTAGTACTTTGATGAATTTGAGTAATAATAGTTGTAACCGTTTTCTATTCTTATCTTGTCTTGGATTCTAAGCATTTGAATTAGGATTAATGGAGTTTAACTCTATGTATTTAGGTTGGTATTTAATAGTACTAATTGAGTGTATTTGTAACCGTTTTCTATCGCCTTCAATTCTAAGCATTTGAATTTGGATGAATGGATTTAATTCTAGGTATTTAGGTTGGTATTTGATAGTACTAAATTAGTATGCAAATTGGTAGTGTTCTTTACCAAGCTTCTTCCTTTCACCTTACATGGATGATTAATCTAACTTTAAATTATTAATAAAACGTATTTTTATGTTAGTTTGATGTAATAGAGTATAAATTTGACTTTTCTTAGACATCTCTAATTAAAGTAGAATTATTGTTACATGAACACAAAAGTATAATACTATAATTTTTTTTATAACAAAAGTATATATTTGACTTATATATGGTTAATATAACAAAAGTAACAAAAGTATAAATTTTTTTTAATATGAAATTATTATTTGAATTCTGTTTGGACACAAAACACTAATTGTTATACATTTCTAATAAAAATATACGATATTTTTTATAAGAATAAAAATATATTTTTCAGTATAAATATAGTTTATGATCACTTTTTTATATTCACTTTTTAGTTTTCTATGGAAAACAATATACTAAGTGTTATACAATTTTAATACTATAATCTATTCTTCAAATGATCACTTTTTGAGAAAAACTATAGTTTTTAAATATAAATATAATTTTCAAATGATCACTTTTTTGTATTCACCTTTTAGTTTTATGTGGGAAACAAAATACCAAGTGTTATACATTGCTAATATAACAATTTCTTCTTTCAAATGATCACTTTTTGACAAAAAAAAATAGTTTTCAATATATATATATAATTTTTAAATGATCACCTTTTGTATTTACTTTTTAGTTTCCTATAGGAAACAAAATACTAATTTTATATACTTCTAATATAATAGTTTATTCTTTTAACTAATTACTCTTTATACTCATTAATGTGACATAAGGGCATTAAATACCCCTCATGTATACAAAATTATATAGATAGTATAGATATAGATATAGATTCATCACTTTTAATGTTACAACATTTTCCATTGTTTTGTCAATCAATGTTTCACCATTTTTTGATAAGAATCGATCATAGCACTTAATTAAAGCAATTAAAAAAAAATCAATTCATTTACAACGGGTTGTTGACATTGGACCATATTAATTAAGCCAATATGATCATGCATACACTATGATATGAAGCTTTTATTTTTATCTTCAAACATATGCATATATACGCATCTAATATAATTTTATATATATATTTTTTCTATTCCAACAATGTGTTTTTGTGTTTCATGTGCACTACACAAGTGATTCACATATCTTGTGTCCATTTCAGTTTCCAAATAAACCAAGCCCACGACGGCCGGGTATAGGTCGCGCGCTTAAGCGCCATCCATTTTCGGGGCTAGTTGATTCGGCGGGTGAGTTGTTACACACTCCTTAGCGGATTTCGACTTCCATGACCCCCGTCCCACTGTCTTAATCGACCAACACCCTTTCTGGGATCTAGGTTAGCGCACAGTTGGGCACCGTAACCCGGCTTCCGGTTCATCCTGCATCGCCAGTTCTGCTTACCAAAAATGGCCCACTTGGAGCTCTCGATTCCGTGGCGCGGCTCAACGAAGTAGCCGCACCGTCCTACCTATTTAAAGTTTGATAATAGGTCGAGGGCGTTGCGCCCCCGATGCCTCTAATCATTGGCTTTACCCGATAGAACTCGCATACGAGCTCCAGCTATCCTGAGGGAAACTTTGGAGGGAACCAGCTACTAGATGGTTCGATTAGTCTTTCGCCCCTATACCCAATTCAGGCGAACGATTTGCACGTCAGTATCGCTTCGGGCCTCCACCAGAGTTTCCTTTGGCTTCGCCCCGCTCAGGCATAGTTCACCATCTTTCGGGTCCCGATAGGTATGCTCACACTCGAACCCTTCTTAGAAGATTAAGGTCGGTCGGCGGTGCAGCCCACAAGGGGATCCCGCCAATTAGCTTCTGTTAGAAAATCTGTGTGTGTGTTTTGATGGTTCCAAATAGGTTGCTGTCAAGAGGTCTCCGACGTCACAAAGATAACATCAGAAGTCGCCGACCACCTCGACAACCTGGTTGCCCAGAAATCCGGAGCCGAGCAGAACGCTATAAAAGGCAAAGCGCGTCCTCTACTATGTGATGTCGCGAACCTTGCTTATCTCTAGTGGTCTCCCAAGGAATTTCTGGGGAGAAGCTATTCATGCAGCCTGCTATGTGATGAACAGGGCTATGCTGCGTCCTCTACTTGGAAAGACTCCGTATGAGCTGTTGAGAGGAGTCAAGCCCAATGTCGCCCACCTTCGCGTTTTCGGATGTAAATGCTATATTCATAACAATGGGAAGGACAGCCTGGGCAAGTTCGATCCAAGAAGTGATGTTGGCACCTTTGTTGGCTACTCTCCAACAAGCAAAGCTTACAAGGTGTACAACAAGAGGACCAAGAAGATTGAAGAAAGTGTTCATGTGGTGTTCGATGAAAGCACCATGGCAGGTTCTCTGATTCAGGATCGTGATGATGGTGATCTAGGTTACTTCTTATGTCTTGAAGTTGTCTCTGACAGGGATAGTGCTGAAAGTCCATCTGGGGTCGCCAACCTTGACAGTGTCGTCAACTCAGATCAGAATGCAGAGGTAGTTCAGAATCAGAATCAGGATCAGAATGCAGATGCTGTGCAAGATCAAGGTATTCCTGAGGCTAGGGAAGCAGATCAAGCAGGTCAAAGTTCAGATCAAGCAGTTCAAAGCTCAGTTCCAGGTAGCTCGTCTCAGGTTCCTCAGGTCGACGACCTGACTCAACTTCCTATCAGGAACTATCAGCAGAAGGATGCTCATCCGGTCACCAACATCATCACTGATTATTCGAAGGGTGTGCAGACGAGGTCCTCACTTAACCTCTTTGCATTCAATGCCTTCATTTCTATGTTGGAGCCGAAGAACGTTGAGGAAGCGTTGAGGGACCCGGACTAGGTCAATGCCATGCAGGAGGAACTTCATCAGTTTGAGCGCAATAAGGTGTGGCACTTGGTCCCTAGGCCGACGGGAAGAACAGTTATTGGAACACGATGGGTGTTCAGGAACAAGCTGGATGATGAAGGAAACGTGGTCAGGAACAAGGCCAGGCTTGTAGTGAAAGGTTACAATCAACAAGAGGGAATTGACTATGATGAAACCTTTGCCCCCGTAGCTCGTCTTGAGGCAATAAGGTTGTTGATTGCTTATTCTGCCTTTCATGGTTTCAAATTGCAGCAAATGGATGTCAAGACCGCATTTCTCAATGGGTACTTGAAGGAAGAAGTCTATGTTGAGCAAACTCCAGGTTTTGAAGATGTCGCCAACCCAGATCATGTTTACAAGCTTGATAAGGCTCTCTATGGGTTGAAGCAGGCTCCTCGTGCGTGGTATGATAGGTTATCGCAGTTCTTAATCCAGAATGGATATGTTCGAGGAGAGATTGACAAGACCTTATTCTTGTTGAGGAAAGGGAATCACACTCTGGTGGTTCAGGTCTATGTCGACGACATCATCTTTGGCTCAACAGACCCTAAGTTAGTGAAGCAGTTCGCCAACCTCATGTCGAGTGAGTTTGAAATGAGCATGGTTGGTGAACTCAAGTTCTTTTTAGGACTTCAGGTCGTGCAGGATGAGGAAGGTACCAAGATCCATCAACAAAAGTACCTCAGGGAGTGCGTGAAGAAATTTGGTCTTGAGAGCTCTCGCTCTTTTGACACTCCCATGTCGACGACCACTTCACAGATGAGAAGGATCCAAAGGTGAATGCAACTTTGTATCGAGGTATGATTGGATCTCTCTTATATCTTACAGCTAGTAGGCCGGATATTGTATTTGCTGTGTGCCTTTGTGCAAGATTTCAGGCCGATCCAAGAGAATCTCATCTAAAGGCTGTTAAGAGGATCATTCGTTACCTTAAGGGTAGTGACAACTTGTGTCTGTGGTATCCGAGGGTCAGCGACTTTGACCTGGTCGGCTACACTGATGCAGACTTCGCAGGGAACCGTGTTGACAGGAAGAGTACATCAGGGATGGCTCAGTTTCTAGGGTCGTGCTTAGTCTCTTGGGGTTCGAAAAAGCAGAATTCAGTTGCTTTATCTACAGTAGAAGCCGAGTATGTCGCAACCGCTGCATGTTGTTCACAACTTCTCTGGATCAAACAACAACTCAGTGACTATGGAGTTAAGTGTGGGTCTGTCCCCATACTATGTGACAACACAAGTGCTATATATATCTCCAAGAACCCGGTGCAACATTCAAAGACAAAGCATATTGAGATAAGGCACCATTTTCTTCGAGATTGTGTGGAGAAAGGGATGGTCTCCATGAAGTTTTGCAGGACGGATGAACAAAGGGCGGACATTTTCACCAAAGCTTTAAATCGGGAACCCTTTGAACGACTTCGCATGGAGCTAGGTATGATCTCTCTTGATTAACTTGTTACCCTACATGCTACCCCTCAATGACTGGTTGAAATCTGATTGTTTTCATGAGACTAACATGCTTGTGTGTTGTAAGTCTAATAGGGTATTCATGCTTTGATTGATGATTCACTTTGCTTGTGTGTGCATGTCGACGACCTACTGCTTGTTGTGATGATGCTTGCAATTATATTGAACTTTTTCTTTGAGCCCAAAAGAATCAACCTGATGACCCCTGAACCCTCATTAGAAGCCCAAATGATGGTTGATTCTACTGCCGTCCCCGACCTATCATGCTTGAGAGTCTTTATGAGCCCATATTGTTTGTTTGTGTTATTTAAACTGAGACTTATCAACATGATCGACAAATTCCACAAAATATTATTTTTATGCTTGGGTTGCTTTGACACCACCCGGTGTGACCCAACCCCCAAGCTACTCCAGGTGGTAATTGTCATAGTGCATTCAGTCTGATGGATATGTTCAGAAGTGTGAGAATAGGTACAGGTCGACGACTTCTCAGGTGTGTCAGTTAAGGTCGACGACTTATCAGGTTATCTCAGGGTTATGCTCAGAAGAGGTGAAGTGTTGAGAAGAAATGGAGAAAGCAGTTGTGAAGTCAACGACAACGCTGTTGTCGCCGACTTTTCAATGCGAAAGCTTGCCTTATTGAAAGAGGGTGAAGTCCAGAAGATGTTGGACTCGTTTGATGAAAAAAAGAAAGAAAAATGAAGCTGAAAAAAAAGGGGTAAGTAGGGAAGCTGAGAGTGAATTTGCTAAGACAAGAGGTTCTGGAGTAGAGTCGGCAACTCTACATCTTAAGTCTGGAAGTTTTGGAGCAGAGTTGGCAACTCTGAATGCTAAGTTGAATGAACTGGAGAATCAGAATCTTGAGTCAGCAAAGGGAATAGCGCAGATGCTTAAGAGGATGGCAGAGGTTAGTGAAGATGTTGACGACATCAAGGAAGTGCTGAAAGCTATGAACTAGTCGTCGACTAGTGCACTATTGACTCTATCACTATCCTGCTTTCTATCCCTACCGCATTATTCCTTCCACAAAAACTTTTCTTAAGTTCGATATGGTTGTAAGGTATTAATACTCTTGCTGTGTGTGTTCTGTTTGACATTGCCATGCTTGCGTGGTCGCTGACTTGGTCTCTGCATGCTTTTGCCTATATTAGCTAATATGTTTGCCTTGCTTATTTCTCCATGATTTATGATCTTTTTGATGATGCCAAAAGGGGGAAATAGCTGAGGGTTGCATGCTTAAATTGAGGGGATATGCTGAATTTCAAGTGAATGTTGAACTTAGGGGGAACTTTTGAAAAGTTAAGGGGGAAATTGTTTGAGATGATTTCTTGATGCTCTGATATGATGCTCTGATGCAATAGATTGCCTTTTGAGATGTTTGGACAGATTGCAGAAGACCCCTTCCAGTGCTGAAAATAGATCGGTGTTTGTCACCATCAAAAAGGGGGAATTTGTTAGAAAATCTGTGTGTGTGTTTTGATGGTTCCAAACAGGTTGCTGTCAAGAGGTCGCCGACGTCACAAAGATAACATCAGAAGTCGCCGACCACCTCGA